>CM059187.1:152074321-152564792 GCA_030323885.1 Branchipolynoe longqiensis | reverse complement strand
CTATTTATACCTATTTGTGTCTGTAAACTGTTGGTGGGGTGGGTTTTTTTATGAGCATGGTCCCCAGCTGTCAGTGCAAGCCACCAACCATGCCGACCCCACCCATCCCACACACACATCCACACACACATTCACACCCACACATCTACAAACACACATTCACACACACACATTCACACACACACATTCACACACACATTCACACACACATTCACACACACACAGACACATTCATACACAGACACACACACACTCCCACATACACACACATATACCCACATATCCACACACATTCACACACACATTCACACACACACATTCACACACACATTCACACACACACAGACACACTCATACACAGACACACACACTCCCACATACACACATATACCCACATATCCACACACATTCACACACACATTCACACACACACATTCACACACACATTCACATACACACATTCACACACACAGATTCACACACACAGACACATTCATACACAGACACACACACACTCCCACATACACACACATATACCCACATATCCACACACATTCACACACACACATTCACACACACACATTCACACACACACACATTCACACACACACATTCACACACACAGACACATTCATACACAGAGACACACACACTCCCACATACACACCCATATACCCACATATCCACACACATTCACACACACATTCACACACACTCACCCACACACACATTCACACACAGACACACACACCCACACACACATACACCCACATATCCACACACACACATTCACACACACATTCACACCCACACACACATTCACACACATATCCACACCCACACCCACATTCACACCCACACATACATTCACACACTCACATATCCACACATACACAAACATTCACACACATTCACACCCAGACACACACACATTCACACACAGACACACACACTCCCACACACCCACACCCACTCCCACACAGACACCGTCGCACAGTTTATTATGTTGCCATGGTTACCATGCCTTTTCTCTGACAGCGAATTTATCTATTGTCATTTGTTTTCAGAGAGCAAGTGCCCGACCCCGAATTGTGATGGCACGGGTCACGTGACCGGTCTCTACTCCCACCACCGCAGGTAAGACACAGCAGTCATTAATGTGATGCAATAATTATTAATTTTACACAATAATAATAACAATAGTAATATAACAATAATAATAACAACAATGATAATAATAACAACAATAATAATAATAATTCACATCAGTCAAGTCTTTATGACTCTGTTTTCCATTGACGAAATATTTATTTTATTATTATCTTTATGTGTAACGTAAATTCCATCAGTGGAAAACCTTGTGGTAAAGGGCCTCTAATAAACCTTTTCCATAGAGCATGCGTATTGAGTTGATGCCCTCAACATTAGTTCTTTCATTGTCATCAGAAGGTGGGGGTGGTGGTGGAAATCCTCTATAATACCTTTTCCACAAAGCTTGTTGCACAGTGAGTTGCCACCCTTAACATTAGTTCTTCCATTGCCATCAGAAGGTGGGGTGGTGGTGGAAATCATCTACAATAACTTTTCTACAAAGCTTGCTGCACAGTGAGATGCCACTCACAACATTAGTTCTTTCATTGTCATCAGAGAAAAGGTTTGTTGTGGAAATCCTCTATATGACCTTTTTGTACTCGGGTGTCAGTGCCTAGGTGTCAATGCCTAGGTGTCAGTGCCTAGTGGTCAGTGAGTGAGTGTCAGTGTCTGGGTGGAAATGTCACTGCTCAATGCTTGGGTGTCAGTGTTTGGGTGTCAATGTCCAGATGTCAGTACTTGAGTGTCAGTGGGCAGGTGTCAGTTCTCTGATGTGCACCCTCTATTGTTAACACCTAGGTGTCAGTCCCTGGATGTTAGTGCCAAGATGTCAGTTGCCAGGTTTCCTCGGGTGTCAGTGCAGTGGTGTCAACATCCAGGTGTCAGCATCCAGGTGTTAGCACCCAGGTGTCAGCATCCGGGTGTCAAAATGTTGGTGTCAGCATCTTGGTGTCAGTTACCGGGTGTCAGTGACGGGGGTTTGTGCCAAGATCTCAGTTACTGGGTGTCAGCAGCCATATGTCAGTACACAGTTGTCAGTACACAGTTGTCAGTACATAGGTGTCAGTACACAGGTATCAGTGCCCAGATGTCAGTACCCAGGAGTCACTACCCATGTGTCAGTACCAGATGTCACTACCTAGATGTCACCAGTCAGGTGTCACTACCCAAGTGTCAATACCCAGATGTCAGTACCCAGATGTCACTACCCAGGTGTCAATACCCAGATGTCAGTACCCAGATGTCAATACCCAGGTGTCAATACCCAGATATCACTACCCACATGTCACTACCCAGATATCACTAATCAGATGTCACTACCCAGATGTCACTACCCAGATGTCACTACCTAGATGTCGATACCCAGGTATCACTACCCAGATGTCACTATCCAGATGTCACTACCCAGATGTCACTACCCAAATATCACTACCCAGATGTCACTACCCAGATATCACTACCTAGATGTCACTACCCAAATGTCAGAACCCAGATGCCAGTGCACCCTGGTGTCAAAAGCCATAATGAAACCAAGATGGCGATTATTAGTCGGCGGAGCTCCTTCCGGGTCACGCGTCCATCTCGGCCTGACCTCGTTCTGAACGCAGCCCGTGACCTACATAGCCCGGCACGTGACCAGCGTGGTCAGCTGAGCCCTGATTGGTTCCTTTGACGCGCGCCGCTGGGTCCCCACAGGTGTCACGTGTGGATGGATGCCACCCTACCGGGAACAAGTTGTTCTGGAGGCAGGTCACTTCCGGTTGGACGTGCCGAGTCTGCGCAGAGGATTGCGCTGAGTCACGTGTGTGGGGGTGGCGGGGGGGATGGGGGGGGGGGGATTGGCAGTGTCTACCAATCATTCACCGTAGTTGCAAAGATTTCTTTATTGTCTTCTTTTAAATTTTGTTGATTAAAGTTGCACAGTCCGATGGTTTTAAGGTTCAGACATTTTCTGAGATAAATACATTAGGTTGATCGTTATAATGTATCTTACTTTAGCTTGAAGTAACTTTTATTTTAAGTGGCTAACTTCTGAGATATTTCAAGTGCAACCATGCAAAATTTATTTTGGCAAGCTTGCCAAAACTCTGACACCATAGCATTGTGCAGTAACATGATCTATTCAATTGCCTCGCTATTCCCTTCTGTGTGGCGACAAATGCTTAATAAGTGCATCAGAATCTAACCTAGATATGTAGAATCAAATTTAGATCATTGTTTTGGTTTTGAAAATTTGATGATTTCATCGGACTATGCAGCTTTAAGTCGGGGGAAATTTCAATTGTGTTTACTCCGGCTTCCCCATTGCCATATTCCTTGCCCCATCCTAGAAATGCAGAATGCTAGGCAAAGTAGCGACAAGTATAAATATTTAAGTCGTTAGTTGGACTCGGCCAGAGATTGAATCCAGGACATGACACACAAGAAGTGGGCGTTCTACTCATTCCACCATTTTAATTTGGTTGCTTTCAGCTTATATCGAACATTTTTAGATATTGGGATGTAAATAAAAAGGTGGTGATGCTAACTGCCTAATGAGATGGTCATAGTATACTTTTTTCTTTCCAGTCATCAGTAGTTATATGAATATTGCTTAATTATTTATTTTTGCTTCAAAGAAATGTTAGCTCCTGATATTTGCATCAATCTACATGAGGTTCGTTGTCTCAGGTGGATGTAAACAGACTCTGCTGCTGAGTAGAACCGACCGATTATTGGATCAGACCGTCACTACCCCCTCCCCCTCCCAGCTCTCCCCAGAATATGGCCCGTCTGCCACCCTCACCAACCCCCCAACAATGCCACCCAGCCTCCCACCTCCCCACACCACCACCTTTTCTCCCACCCACACCCGATTGCCCATCTCCCCGCCCGAAGCGCGTCTGCACCTTAATGATATGCACAGTGCACACGGCACTTCCGGTCTGTATCTAAGAGACGCCACCTAGTGGTAGTCAGCATGTGCCTTAAGAATTAGGGAGCGTTCCAACAAGTGACGACCAACCTTCCCCCCCCCCCATCCCACTACCTCCAAATTCCACTTCCCCACACTCCACTACCCCCAACCCCTACTACCCCCAACCCCCACTATCCCTCAAACCCATACACAACAATCCCTATTGCTCCCCAACTCCCACTACCGCAAATCTTCCACTACCTCAAAACTCCCACTACCCCCAACACAACTACCCCCAACCACCACTACCGCAATAGCACTACCTCTAACCCCACTACTTCCAAACCCCACTACCCCCAACTACCCACAACCCCCCACTACCCACAATCCCCACTACCCACAACCCCACTATCCACAACCCCATTACCCACTACCCCCACTACCCACAACCCCACTACCCACAACCCTACTACCCACAACCCCACTACCCACAACCCCCACTACCCACAACCCCCACTACCACACCACAACCCCACTACCCACAACCCCACCACTACCCACAACCCCCACTACCCACAACCCCACTACCACAACCCCCACTACCCACAACCCCCACCCACTACCCACAACCCCCACTACCCACAACCCCCACTACCCACAAGCCCACTACCTACACAACCCCACTAACCCCACAACCCCACTACCCACACACCCCCACTACCCACAACCCCACTACCCACAACCCCAACTACCCACAACATCCCCCACACCCACAACCCCACTACCCACAACCCCCCCACCTACCCACAACCCCCCCACTACCCACAACCCACAATCCCACTACCCACAACCCCCACTACCCAAAACCCCCACTACCCACAACCCCATTACCCACAACCCGCACTACCCACAACCCCACTACCCACAACCCCACTACCCACAACCCCACTACACCCCACAACCCCCCACTACCCACAACCCCACTACCCACAACCCCCACTCAACCCACACCCACCCACACACCCCACTACCCACACCCACACCCCACTACCCACAACCCCACTACCCACAACCCCACACCAACCCACTACCCACAACCCCTACTACCCACAACCCCCACTACCCACAACCCCACTACCCACAACCCACTCCCACTACCCACAACTCCCCAACCACTACCCACAACCCACCACAACCCCACAAACCCCACTACCCACCACCCCACTACCCACAACCCCCACTACCCACAACCGCACTACCCACAACCCCACTACCCACAATCCCACTACCCACAACCCCCAATACCCACAACCCGCACTAGCCACAACCCCACTACCAACAACCCCACTACCCACAACCCCACTACCCACAACCCACACTACCCACAACCCACACTACCCACAACCCACACTACCCACAACCCCACTACCCACAACCCCACTACCCACAACCCCACTACCCACAACCCCTACTACCCACAACCCCCACTACCCACAACCCCTACTGCCCACAACCCCCACTACCCACAACTCCCACTACCCCACAACCCACAACCCCACTACCCACAACCCCCACTACCCACAACCCTCACTACCCACAACACCACTACCCACAACACCACTACCCACAACACCACTACCCACAACACCACTACCCACAACCCCCACTACCCACAACCCGCACTACCCACAACCCCCACTACCCACAACCCCCACTACCTCCAAACTCCACTTCCACAACCCCACAGACCCCCAAACCCACACCGCCCATTCCTCCAACCGCCCCTCCCCCAGCCCCCAGTGAAGGGATACTTTACGCCTTACTAACACTAAGATCTGAAATTACATCAAGTAGAATGTCAAGACCTTACTTAAAGTTGCAGAGTCCGATGATTTTGAGTTTCTGTCACTTTCTGAGATAAATATATTTGATTGATAGTTATAATTTATCTTACTTTAGTTTGAAGTAACTTTGCATTTAAAATTACTTACGTAGGAGATATTTTAAGTGTAAACATGCTAAGTGATTTTTGTGCGTGCTTGTCAAATCTCTGACACCATAGGCTTCAGCAGTAATAGCTTCCATTCAATTGACTTAGTGCTTCCTTGTATTCAGCAACAAATACTTAATAAGTACACCAGGGTCTAAGTTGGATATGTAGAATCAAATCTAGATAAGTGTTTTGCTTTTGACAATATTGTGCTCTTATCGGACTATGCAGCTTTAAGTCTGTGAACAACTACCAGACGCCGAGTCAAACCAATAACTTTAAAAGTTATACTTCTCGCTACCTACCATGGCACTCGGCATTACTAGGATAGGGCAAGGGGCAGTGGAATGAGGAAGACCCAGTTGTCCGTGATTGAAATTTCCCCTGCTTATAGCTGCATAGTCTGATGAAAACATCAAATTTTCAAAACCAGATCAATTATCTAGATTTGATTCTACATATTTAAGTTAGATCCTGGTCCACTTATAAAACATGTGTCGCCACATAGAAGAGAACGCTGACACAATTTAATTAAACCTGCTACTACAGAAGCCTACGGTGTCAGAATTGTGGTGTACTTGCCCAAATTAATTTGACATGTTTGCACTTCAGATATCTAAAAAGTTAGCCATTTAAAATCAAAGTTACTTGAAACTAAAGTAAGGCAGATTATAGCGAGCAACCTAATATACAGTAAAACCTCTCTCACTGACCACCTCCACAGATCGACCACTTCCCTATATCGACCGCTTTATTTGGGTCCCGATTAGAGAGTTTTTTTTAATAATTATACGATTGTAATGAAAAAGAAAAAAAAGAAGAAAAAAAGCTCCCTAAACCGACCACCTACCTAAATGGACCATTTCAAGGCGGTCCCATGGTCGGTCGATTTAGAGAGGTTTTACTGTATTTATCTCAGAAAATGACAAAAACTTAAAACCATCGGACCATGCAAATTTAATCAACTAATGTACACACACCCAACAAAATGTTTTAATCTACTAGGCCAGCGTGTCTGCGTCTGCGCGTTCGCTGGTTGGTGCTGCGCTGGTTCCGCTTATGACCACGCGGTGGCAGCACCAGTATGCGGCGTGAGTCACGCGCCGCTGTTTGCCGAGGTGCGTCTGACTGCGCATGTCAGAGAGCTGCCGCGGCGTATGCCGGCGACAGATCACAGCACCCCCCTGGTGGGTAGATGTGGTGGTGTGTGGTGGGTGTGTGGGTGTGTGGAGGGGGAGAACACATGGGTGTGTGCCGCGCCCCCTGGCGTCGATTTGACAAATGATCACCTTTAGAGACGAGAAGGAATGAAAACAGGAGACGCTTGAAGTGTTGGAGAGGGAGTTGGTTGGTTGTTGGAATTTTACGTCCTGGCAACAGCTACGGTCATATCAGGATGGGTACCGACTTGTGACAGTGCACACTCATAGCGACTTTATAGTGCTATCCCACTGGTAAATCAGGCGGCCAGCACCATGATCCGATATCCCACTCAGTCACATTATCCTGATTCTGTACTAACCAGTTCTTTCCCTATCCTATTAGCGCTGAGTGCCAGGCTAGGAAGCAAAAAGTATCAATTTTATAAGTCATTTGGTTTGACTCAACCGGCAATTTAACTCCCGACCTCCCGTACGGGAGGCCTGCACTCTACCGACTTGGCCAGCGCGCCCGGTACTCTGATGTGCAGCTGTGGTGTGTGGTGTGTGGTGTGGTGTGTGGTGTGGTGTGTGGTGGCTGTCGTGGGTGGTGGGAGGGGGGGGGGGGAGAACACATGGGTTTGTGCCGCGCCCCCTGGCGTCTGTTGGACAAATGATCACCTTTAGGGACGAGAAGGAAAGAAAATAGCAGACCCTTGAAGTGTATGTGTTTAAGGGGGCCGGTAGGCATACCGAAGGCATTTTGCCAGTTGCTTGTTTAAAGGTGCACAGTCCGATGATTTTGCGTTTCTGCCAATTTTGAGATAAATATTATCACATTATAGTCTATCTTTCCTTTAGTTCAGAGTAACTTATCTTTAAAATGGTAGGTTTTTTTCTTGAAGATTTAGACTGCCTGTTATGGATAAGTCTGAATTGACTTGTTTTCACCATTAGACAGTTTGTCGATAGAAAGCCTGAGCCTACACTTTTACCGACCCAAGGGATTTTTAACCTCCCACACCACATAGACATGGTATGACTATGAGAGCAACTGGCCTTTGATGACGCTGTAAGTTATACACAGCGGTGGAAATCCTAATTGGCAGAGGTGGGGGCATGGGGAATCGAACCACCGACCTTCAGATTAGGAATCCGACCTAGAAAAAAGTCAGACACTCTAACCACTCCGCCACAGAGAGCTGCTGGTTAACTTTGGAGATCTCTCAAGTGAAAACATGCCAACTTAATTTTAGCGCGCATGTCGAAATGCTGGACATCATAGGTTACAGAATGACAGGTTCAGTAAATCCACCTGTGTCCCTTCTACACAGTATTGAAGAGACAGACAGACATTTAAGACATTTTCTATTTACAATTTATATACATTATTCCACAAACATATACTATTCTGTTGACAATAGAAATTGTAAGAACAGTGTACCCATTAAATGTTGTATTCCCACTGCTCATTATAAAAAAAATAATCCATTAAACAAAATCATGAGCCCTGGAGCTAATAATATACAAATAACCTACAGACTGTTCTGTAAGGAAATAAACACATGTTTAGAAAAAGATACGATGGGATCAGGACCTGTTCATCAATAGACAAATTCTGTGATTCAATTATTGTTTCTATATGACCTGGGGTAACGATCACGACATAATTTGTTGTTACAATTTACTGTATCTGCATATTGACTCAATAGTACAGATTTTATCCTGCGTTTAAAACATGACGATAAGACGTTCATCTCAATGACAGGGTGCCATATCTCGTTTCAGTTAAGCTATTGATATCACGATTATAGCAAAACAGATTTGAAAATGACATTTGCAATCTGTTTAGCACAAAATCATGCAAGATCAGTCCAAATAAAAATGTAAAATTTAAGACCTAAATGCACGGGGATTGGTCCCACTGCTTCACTGGTCACAGCTGGTCCAATGTATTATTACCAACCCCACCTCAACAACATAATTCATAAACTCACATAACTAACTACACTAGAGTTACACTAGAATATTTATAACAAGCTGACATTTATCTACCGCTTCCCTAACCTCAACTGAACATTAAAACTTACTACAACTTTACAAACTGAATACAGAAGATAACTTCTGCTTACATTCTAAATACTATGTAAATACTCACATTTATTTTTTTTTTCAAATTTGTATTCCAGTTGAATAACATCTTTTTTCAGCACCAAGGTGCTGGTCTTCCGGCCTTAACAATTATAGTGCATATGAACTATTTATGGATCAGATGATGCGATGGTATGAACAATATAGACAGTAGTAGGTTAAAATGAGGCATTACAAATATAGTGGGGATCTTATTTTGCACATGTAGACTGGAGAATAGCCATTTACCTTTAGACTATATCAGTTATTTGATCTGATTAATATTGATCTAGTTATATGACACTACTGTTACCATATTGCTATGGAACTTTTGGGTTACAGAATTTCATTGTGTTACATGGTGCAAATTGTGTATGCCTTATTCTATATACCTTTTGTGTAAATAACCCTGAATTGAAAAATGCCTGGAAGACCGGTGTTTCGGCACTGACAAAAGACTTATTCAGCAGAATAAACATATTTACCACATCATGTTGAATGTTTAATAAGTGCACCAGTATCTACGTTGGACATGTAGGAGGAAATCTAGCTGAGTTTTTTTGGTTTACAAAATGTGATGCTTTCATCGAACAATGCAGCTTTAATCATTCGCACCCCGTCCTGATATGACCTTAGAAGTTACCAGGACGTAAAGCTCCAACAACCGACCAATCCTTCGCAAACTGTTTTAAAGCGTCGTATATGGACGAGGCAGGAGAGTCAGTCCTGTATGCCAGACGGACACTCACCGACATTGTGTGGAGAGCCAGTGGACATTTAGGTGGCACAATGCAAGTTTCCCATACATAGTGTGTTCGGTTTGGTAGTGACTGATTTGTGTACATCTCAGTCAGCCAGATACGAAAAGTAAAGTTTGTTTTATTTAACGACGCTGGAATTCTTGACTCTACATTGGGTATGTCGAAGCGAGTGAGTTTTGATGTACCTGGGGAGTAAAGTCTGAATGAATCAATTAATGAGTGCACAAGTATCTATGTTAGATGCATAGTGTCGTGGGGGTGATGGAAATGGGAAATATTGCGCCTAGAGCGGGACTCGAACCCACGTCTCTTTGCATTCTGGGCCATTCCAGGCCAGTGTGTTAACCATTTCACCACCTAGGCTCCCTGATGTCACCACACTACTCACACCTACCTGTCTATGCAGCTCCTTGCATGAGAGGTCAGTGCTGACCACTACACTCGTCCCCCTGCAATTGTAAGTCTTTTAATGCTTAGATTTAAAGTTAGAATTAGATACATACAGGCAATTCACTTACACATACACAGGGTAAATTCAACAACTATACAGCGCGTAGCTTGTACACGATCAAGGTCATGGCAACCAGTGTCATGGGGGTGATGAGAATGGGAAATATTACACCTAGAGTGGGACTCGAACCCACATCTCTTTGCATTCCGGGTCATTCCAGGCCAGTGTGCTAACCATCACACCACCTAGACTCCCTGATATCACCACACTACCCACACCTACTTGTCTATGCGGCTCCTTGCATGAGAGGTCAGTGTAGACTACTATAATAGGATCAAATCTAGATAAAGCTTTTGATTTGATAGGTTTAAGCTTTCATCGGATATTGCAACTTTAACTTAAGATTGTCTGAGTGAGTGGAACAGTGATTGAGTTTGTAGTGAGGGGGTGAGGGGTGAGGGTGTGGGGGTGGGGATGAGGTGGTGGGGGTGGTTGGTAATCAATAAGAAGTTCTTACAAACACTCGCACTTTTGTTAATGCCATTGCAGGTTTTTTTGTGGTGCTTTTTGTTGCTAAGTGCTTGACACTTGTTTGTTTTCTGACTGACTGCGTTCACTGAACTTAAAATTGTTCCCATATTGAAAGGTGTTTGTTTTTTATCGGGGGGGGGGTAATATTTATTATTCTGACTAATTTTTAGTCTGTCACTGTTCTTCTAGCATTGCATAATGAGTTAATGTTTTGCACAGAACAAGGTGTATTTACATGACAATTGGAAGATATTATCAGTGAAATATACAACAGTTATTGATTGGAATAACAATTGAACAATTATTAAGTGAAATATACAAGAGTTGTCAAAATGACAATTGAACAATTATGAAGCGAAATATACAAGAGTTGACATAAAGAATATTGAACATTTATTAAGTGAAATATACAAGAGCTCAAAGAATGAAAATTGAAAATTATTATATGAAATATACAACAGTTATTAGAATGAAGATTTCATAACCCAGAGGATTTTTCATTTCTGCCATTTTATGTAGATAAATATTTAGGTTGATCGTTATAATCTACTTCGCTTTACAATCAAGTAATTATTATTTTAATGAGTTAATTTTGCCAGTATCTATTGTGAGAACATTCACAATTACCCGCTGAAATGGTTGACAATGGCTTTGTTTACTTGTTTCACTACCAGACGGGATGGCTGAATGAGTTAGAGCGTCCGTCTCCCGTGTTGGTAGACCATGGGATCGCGGTTTCGAATGCTGGTCGAGTCAAATCAATGACTTAAAAATTGATACTTGTCGCTTCCTAGCCTGGCACTCGGCATTATTAGGATAGGACAAAGATTGGTTGGCTCAGTGTCAGGATAATGTGACTGAGTGGGATGTCAGGTCATGGTGCTGGTGGTCTTGTCTCGCCGTGAGTGCACACTGTCACAAGTCGGTACCCGTCCTGATATGACCTTAGATGTTGATAGGACATAAAACAAAAACAAACAAGTAAATTCACTACTTGTAAATTCACACCTTATTCTGTGCAAGACATTAACTGATTATGCAATGCTAGAAGAACAGTGACAGACTAAAAATTAGTCAGAATAATAAATATAACCCCTCCCCCCCCCCATAAAAAACAAACACCTTTCAATATGAGAATGACTTTAAGTTCAGTGAACGCAGTCAGTCAGAAAACAAACAAGTGTTAAGCACCTAGCAACAAAAAGTACCACTCATGCAAGGAGCCTCATAGACAGGCAGGTGTAGGTAGTGTGGTGACATCAGGAAGCCTAGGTGGTGTAATGGTTAGCATACTGGCCCACAATGTCCCCTAGCAACATCAAAGGTCATATCGGGACGGAAATAGCAGCAGAGCACCAAAGTGCAATAAATGTTTAATGGGTGAATCGGTATCTAAAGTTAGATGTGGATGATCAAATCTCTTATGCTGCAGTCACACTATGATGCTTCTCGCTGGCATGCCGCCAACGCGCAAAATAATTTGTACACGTCGAGACACGTCCAACTTTTAGGCGGTGTAGGGAAAAAGTTTGGCATCAATGCAGCATGTTAGTAGCGCGTGGCCAACATGTGTCGATGCGTGCAGAAAAAAAAAAGGTTTGGTGCGACGTCATCATATGACCTTAGATGTAGCTAGGGCATAAAACAACAAAGCAACCATTTGGTTCAATGTGTGGAGACGACCCTCACGCGCATGCAGCATCTGCCTACCATTCGCATAATGATCTTCTAGCGCGTCCAACGTATCTCGACGCGTGCCTAACGTCCCCGTAACCTTTGACCCACACATTGGCACACATCGAAATGTTTTGTGCAAGCACAAAACTTTTGACGCACCCCGATGTGCCCCGACATGCCCCGACGATCCTCGCCAACTGTCGACATCCATCAAGGTGTACCGACGTGTACCGACATGCGCCTAACGCGCACGTAACGCTTCCCGACGTCTCACCAAAAAGTGACACACGTCGACGCGCATTGGAGAGAAGCGTCGTATTGTGACTGCAGCATAAGTAGCCTTTCTGGTTTAGAAACTGTCTTGCTTTCATCGTGCTATGCACCTTTAAGGTAATGAAGTTTCTGTTAAATGACTTTACCATTCAGTCTTTTGTCACTTTGATCACCAGAAACCATAACTTAAATGTATTTAAACATATAGGCATTGCAGGAAGATATATCTAAAGACTGATATTGAAATGGTGAAATCTGATACCACTTCAATCAGACAAGGCAGGAATTGCTGACATTACAAAGTGGGCATGTGTTCTCAAAATTAATCGTCAAAAGATTCTCTGCAAGATGTTTATATACGTGCTGGGTGGGTGCTTCAACAAATTAGGACATCATGCCTAGAGTGGCACTCGAACCCATAGTTCTGCCATGTCCGAGAAAGTGTTGCTAAATGGGTATGTGTTCTCAAAATTATAAGTCAGAATTTGTTTAAGATGTTTATATATGTGTTCGGTGGGTGCTTCAACAAATTGGAGCATCATGCCTAGAGCGGCATTCGAACCCACATTTCTGCCTTTGCGGGGAAAGCGTCCTTACTGTTAGTCTCCCTGATGCAATCCACCACTGCCCGTGTATACTGACAGTGCATCACACTTTGGTGAGATGTCCTCACCTACAACCAGTTAGAAATTATGTATTTGGAAATGAGGGTGTGATGGAGCCGTTCCAATTCCATCCACAACTCATTATTCAATTTCTGATTTCAATTTTACCAAAAGTTCATTTTCTATTTTTAACTTGAAAAGTCTTTTACCATTGATTTGACTTATTATACACCACTTGTGATTTTACCACAGCTGTATGCTATTTTTGATATGTGTGTATGTGCTCTGTTTTACCTATTTGATACAAAAAATATCTGTGCAAATTAGGCTAGGAAACCTCCACTAAGCTGCACTGCAAAGGGGCATGTGATATGTCACGGCCCACCAGCGGGATGCCCAATGGAAGGTAACCATGCCAAGAGTAGCCAGATAACACACCGCACAGCTAAGATGTACAAACCTATGATATGTAAATAGGAGTAGGCTAGTCTAGTAATAAGAGTAGAACAAAATAAAATACATATATGCCAAGAAAATCCAAAAAAACTAACATAGGCTACTAACCATACCAACCAATTATATATCTGCTACTGAAATGCAGGCAATCAAATAACATATCAGCAGCTACTGTGTGGTTACATAACACCAACACTACAACTGGCCCGCATTGAAAACAAGCCTGGGTACCCAGGTTTATATGTTATGTACAGTATAAATACAGCTTCAATAAAAAAGATATAAAATAAAAATAAAATGTGTTTACAAGAAAAAATGGAAAAAAAGCTTGTGTTTTTTTTAATCGGATATGTTTGAGGCACTGTATGACCCCCAATAGCCGATGTCTACGTTTTGTGCTGGGGGGGTGCGGGGGGGGCCGTTAAACAAACAAGCAACAAACTGATGCAATCCACGAACCCACACCAAACTGTGAATGTGTACTTTAACCTGGGGAGGTTAGTGAATCTACATACACTCATCCCCCTAGAATAATAAATCTCATACGTATAATCACAAATATCCAGGTAGCATACTTACAGTACATAAACACGACAGGTTCAACACCAGCATAGACACCATCCTGGTCACGGCACCAGCGTATTGGAAGTTGTTGCAGGAAACAGAAAATAAACATCAAACTTAGCGCAGGACTCGAACCCATATTTCTGCCAATCTGGGGCTAGTGTCCGAACCATTAGTCTATCTAGGGTCCTTGGTGAAATCAGTGTGTACCTGTGTGTTTATTTACCCTTGGGGAAGTGTGTACCGCCGACTACACAAGTATTTCTGCTGAACTGCCTTTCTTAGTGCGTGACTGTTTCTTCTTTTGTGCTGGCGCGTGCAGGCAGCGCCTCTCCCCGGAGTTGGTGTTGTTGGATGACCTCAGAGTCAGATGCACATCCGCCCACGCGCTGTAACTGAAGCAACCACCCGTCTGGCTTGTCCTCTCCCACCTCCCAACACCACCCATTTTTTGTTTATTACATTCATTGATTAAACAGGCGAAATTTCAATCGCGGACAATTGGTCTTCCTCATTCCACTGCTCCTTGCCCTATCCTACTAACGCCAAGCACCAGGCTAGGTAGCGACGAGTATACATTTTTAAGTCATTCATTTGACGCAGCTGGGGGTTTGAATGGGGTTGCCATACAGCGTTAGTAGTATACGTCAGAAGGATGCGTGTTGGTTCGCTGTTTTCTCTGGTAGGGAGGTGTCCGCGCTGGGTGCTGAGGTTTCTGTTTCCTTCATCCCTTAGAGAGAAAAAGTATCACGCATCACCCACTACATCTCACACTCTCCACCCTCCATCCTCCCTCCTCCCCCTCTCCCCTCTCCCCTCTCCCTCCCCCTCTACCCTCTCCCCTCCCCCTCTTCCCTTTCACCTCCTCCCTCTCCCCTCTTCCCTCTTCCCTCTCCCCTCTCCCCTACCCCTCTCCCCTTCCCCCTCTACATATCACTGTCCCTACCTCTGTACCTACCTTCCTCCCTCCCTCGGTATCTGTCTACCCCCTACCGACCTTCCTACCTACCTCTCTACCCCCTCCCTTCTTCCATACCCACCTCCTCCCTACCTACCTCCCTACTTACTTCTCTATAGTCCTTAGCCCCATCCTCCCTACCTCCCTCCACCCCCTCCCTACCTCCCTACCTCCCCCAACCTCCCTCCCTCCCCCTACCTCCCTGCCTACCTCCCTCCCCATACCTCCCTACCTCCCACCCTCCCCCTACCTCCCTACCTACGTGCCTATCTCCCTATCCCCCCTCGATCCTCCCCTACCCCCGTCTGAATGGTAGCGCCCTTGCAGGCCCCGATCCCATAATCCCCCACGTTGACCTACTTACACAGTCACGGCCACAGCCGCCCAGAGGGAGAAGAACGGAAGAGCGGGCCCGGGTTTCTTCAGGTGTGTCGTCTGTCACTGCCAGTTGTTGTCAGCCGGTCGGTGCTTGTGTAGTTCTACTTACAAAGTCTTCCGAGGCGGTGTGTGTGCGTGCGTGCATGTGTGTGTGCGTGCGTGCATGTGTGTGCGCGTGTGTGCGTGTGTGTGTAGGGTGAGACGGGGTGAGTAGCTAGCAGTGCAGTGTCCAGGCAGGCTTGACATGATTGTGTGCATAGAAACAGCGCTAGATCATATATGCTCCACACCACCCACCTCTGTTCCGTCACCGCCCCCCTCCATCTCTCTCCCATACTGACTCCCACCACCACCACCACACCAACACCCACCTCCTCACCCTCCCTTTACCGCTACCCCTTACCCTCTACCCGCCCCCTTACCCCAACCCCCTACCCGCTACCCCCTACCCCCTACCCCTTACCCCCTTCCCCCTGCGCGCACACAGCTCGTTGTATCGGGTTGTACAGCGGCGGGAGACGGGAGGTGGGCGGCGGGCGGCGGGAGACGGGAGACGGGAGGTGGGCGGGAGGGGGGAGGGCAGGGAGGGAGAGTGGGCGGGCGCACACAGAGATGCAGGCTCACTCCCAGTCAGTCGCACGCGCGCGCACAGCGCACCCACTCCACTGACTGCTGCGGTGGTAGGAGCATCAGAGAGGCAGCACCAGCCGGGCTGGCCACCACCACCACCACCACCGTCACCACTACCACCACCGTCTCCCACAGCCAGCCGGCGACTGAACCTTTACCCTACACTGCTCTGCCTTGTCTTTTCAGTCTCTCCGGATGTCCGCGCAAAGACAAGGTGTCGCCTGAAGGTATGTCCACTTCTGTATACTACTTTGGGTGCTAGTTGGGGCAAGGAGGAGTGAGGGAGGGGAGGAGGAGGAGAGGGAGGGGGGGGCGGTGGTAGGGTTGGGTTACCCCATGTGCCTGTCATACACACGGGGTGTTGTAGTTGTGGTGATAATGCGCATGTGTCTGGGGGGAGGGGGAGGGGTTGGGCAACACACACACGCACACACAAACAAACACACGCACACACACCCACAAACTTGTTGCGAGCAATGACCCAGATTGCAAGTAGGTCACGAAGATCCTGGAAGAATGCGAGTGGCCGATGGAAGTGCAGCCTCCTGGTTGGGCGTGGCCTGGTGTGTGTGTCCGTGTGTGTGCGTGTGTGTGTAGGGGGTGTGAAGGCTCCGGTGTGTGTATGTGCAGATCTTGCAGCGTCCACAATGAGCGCCGTGCTGGCCCGCGCGATATAATGCGAGAACTAGACTAGAATATAAATACTTAGCGAGCGCTGTCACATCGCCTTATTGATCTTTGAGCATCCGCTCGCAGATTCCGTCAGCGTATCGCTGTCTGAGACAGGAGCGCACTGATTTCATGGCGTGTGTTGTATGAATGGTTCTGCAGTGCATGAATAGTCGGCATTGTATGAGTAGGTCCATGCTGTATGACTAGTTCCATGTTGTATGACTAGGTCCACATTATATGACTAGTTCCGCATTGTATGACTAGTGCTGCATTGTATGAATAGTTCCATGTTGTATGACTAGTTCCATGTTGTATGACTAGTTCCGCATTGTATTACTAGGTCTGCATTGTATGAATAATTCCACATTGTATGACTAGTTCCATGTTGTATGAATAGCTATGCATTGTATGAGTAGGTCTGCATTATATGACTAGTTCCGCATTTTATGACTAGTTCCATGTTGTATGACTAGTTCCATGTTGTATGACTAGTTCCATGTTGTATGACTAGGTCTGCATTGTATGAATAATTCCACATTGTATGACTAGTTCCATGTTGTATGACTAGTTCCGTGTTGTATGACTTGTTCCATGTTGTATGACTAGGTCTGTATTGAATGAATAATTCCACATTGTATGACTAGTTCCATGTTGTATGACTAGGTCTGCATTGTATGAATAATTCCGCATTGTATGACTAGTTCCATGTTGTATGACTAGTTCCATGTTGTATGACTAGGTCTGCATTGTATGAATAATTCTATAATTCTATGTTATGTTTGTTCCGCGTTGTATGATTATGTCTGCATTGTATGCCTAGGTCTGTGTTTTATTATTACTATTATTTATTCTGTGTTGTATGATTATGTCGGCAGGAGTTGTGTGTCCTCAGTGTTGTGTTGTGTTGTGTGTCTGGTTACACGGTGCTTTAGAGTGGGGTGGAGACAGTTGCAGGTTGTACGACTGGTAACGATGTACATAAGGTGGTGTTTAACGGGTTCCGTGTGTACTGCTGGTTCCGGTTGGTGGCTGCCTACACAGAGGTCAGACGTCACGTAATCGCGGTATGTGGTTGCTTTGTCTGTGTGTGTCTGTGTGTCTGTGTGCTGGTGTGTAGATCTGTGTGTCTGTGACTGGACGTGGGTCAGTCTGCGTGTCGATGTGCTTAGTGTGTCGATGTTCAGTGTGTCTTTGTGTGTTGTGTGTGGTTGCGTGTGTTCAATGTGCCAATGTGCTTAGTTATCTGCTGTGTGCACCAGTGCCTTTGTGTGATGTTGGTGTGTGCCTGTACACTTACCTGTCTGTGTGTTGTTGGTGGGTGTTGGTGTGTCGGTGTACTACACCTACCTGTCTGTGTGTTGTTGGTGGGTGCCTGTACATTTACATGTATGTGTGATGTTGGTGTGTGCTTGTTCACTTACCTGTATGTGTGCTGTTGGTGTGTGTTGGTATGTGCCTGTACACTTACCTGTATGTGTGATGTTGGTGTGTGCTTGTACACTTACCTGTCTGTATGCTGGTGGTGTATGTCGGTGTGTGCCTGTATACCTACCTGTATCTTTGTAGTTGGTGTGTGCATGTACACTTACCGGTGTGTGTGCTGTAGGTGTGCTGTTGGTTTGTGTCTGTACACCTACCTGTATGTGTGATGTTGGTATGTGTCTGTACACCTACCTGTATGTGTGTTGTTGGTGTGTGCCTGTGCACTTACCTGTCTGTGTGCTGTTGGTGCCGGTGTGTGTACACTTACCTAGCTGTGTGATGTTGGTGTCGATGTGTGTACACTTACCTGTGTTGGTGATGTAGGTGTGCTGTTGGTATGCCTGGATACTTACCTGTATGTGTATTGTTGGTGTCTGCCTGTTGTACACTTACCTGTCTGTTTCCTGTTGGTGTCGGGTTGTGAATACTTACCTGTGTGGGTGCTGTTGGTGTGTGCCTGTACACTTACCTGTATGTGTGTTGTTGGTGTCGGTTTGTGTCTGTACATCTACCTGTATGTGTGCTGTTGGTGTGTGCCTGTACACTTACCTGTATGTGTGATGTATGTGTGCTGTGGTGTGTATCTGTACATCTAGCTGTATGTGTGCCGTTGGTGTGTGTGTACACTTACCTGTCGGTGTGTGTTGGTGTGTGTCTACACTTACCTGTCTGTGTGTGTTGGTGTGTGTCTACACTTAGCTGTCTGTGTGTGTTGGTGTGTGTCTACACTTACCTGTATATCTACGGAGTGTGGTGTGTGTTGTGTGTGTTGGTGGGCATCTACACTTACCTATCTGTGTGTTGGTGTTTGTCTACACTTACCTATTTGTGTACTGTGTATGGTGTGTGTTGTGGGTCAGTGTGCTTCTACACTTACATGTCCGTGAGCTGTGTGTGTTGGTGTGTGTCTACACTTACCTGAATGTGTACTGTGTGTGGTGTGTGGTGTGGGTCAGTGTGCCTCTACACTTACCTGTCCGTGTGCACGGTAGTTAGGCTGCTGTTGACATGTCCCCCTGGCGGTGAGGAGTAGAAGCCCCCGGCTCCACTTCCGCCTCACCCGGCCTTGACCCGAGACTGACCTTGTCCGGGACTGTGTGCGTGCGTGTGTGTGTCATGGTTACCAGTTACCAGCAACCCTGGGTGGGAGGGTGGGTGGGTTCTGAGGGTCAGGCGGGCTGGGGCAGGCTGAGGGGCGGGGGCCACAGGTCAAGGTGCGGCCGGGTGGCTGGACGGGGCGGGCCGGGCGGGGTGGGGCGGGGCGGGGCGGAGCTGCTGTGGAGGAGGAAGGGGTGGATCTTGGCGTATGTGAGTCGATCCGTTGCCAGGTGCTGACCACGTTGCCTTGGTAACAACCCCGGCACCAATGTGACTCCAGGGGTAGGAATACACTGAGCGTTGTGTCTAATGAGAACGCGCCTGTCCCAAGTAACCCCCCTCCCCCGCTAAACCCTCCAAATATTATTGTGAATCTTTATTTTATATTAAATCTTCCGGTGCGACTTACACTGCTAAAACATCCGGGGGTGGTGAGGTGGGCCTAGATGGCGCCACCCGTAAAGTGTTGTATCTTACGAAGGATAACAATAATAATAAGTAATATTCCCTTTCGTAGCTTTATACTCGCATAATACATTACACATCATATATATATATATGTATATATGTATATATGTATGTATATATATATATATATATATATCCAAATTCCTCCCACGTGTGTGAGGTTTGGCGCGTCCAGTAAGGACGGCAAGCGCCGGTGGTGGAGCTACCCTTCGGGGGAGCGCAGGAGGCAGTACATAGAATCAGGATAATAATAATATATGCACAACCAAATAATTCCCTTCCGCGCCTTTATACTCGCACAATTCGTTATACATCACATACATGTATTCATTTATTTATATGTGTATACAATGTAAGTCTAAAAGCGGCGCTCTGTGCCTACTTCAATTGCTACTTGGGACTTCGGCCTGTATAACTGAGGTTTTAGAATAATAAAATGGGATTTTTATAGTAAGCAATTCATTCGAGTTATAAAATGTAAATATCGCAATTAATTTTAGATCATTGTAAGGCAGCAGGTTCTTTGTACGAACACACACATACAAACACAGACGTTCGCTTTTATTTGCAGAGATTAATTACTACTAACCAAACAAAATATAACAGTCTATTTAGCTGAAGAAAATACAAATAAAAGTGTGAAAACAGATAACTGACTGCAAATTATATTGCTTGTCAGCTCTTCCTGTACGCGGTATCTGTAGCGATTAGTAACCATAGTAACTCACTGAGCGTGGCCGAATCTAAGATAAATACTGTGGTGCGCTTAGAGAGCATTTGTTGCTGAATAGATGCTAAACTAATCTAACAGAACATGTTACTGCTGAAGCCTATGCTGTCAGAGTTTTGGCGTGCACACCAAAATTCATCGTGCATGTTTTTTGTGGTTGTTTGGGGGGGGGGGGGTTATGGTAAATATGTAACTCTAATGTAGTTAGTTATGTGAGTTTTTGCATTTAAATATCTTCAAATTTGGTCTTTTAAAATCAAAGTTACTTTAAATTAAGAAGGATAGACCTTAACGATCAACATTTCTTTTTTAATTATATAAACTTAAACCTATCTGACTACTCAACTTTAATCAAACTTATTTCTCTGCAGATATGATATGACCTTAGATGTTGCTAGGATATAAAACTCCAATAAACATAAACATTTCGCTGTATATGCGTGGGTACGCAACTGCGTCGCGCCGGAGATTACACTTTTCTTTCTTTAAAAACAAAATTAAATATATGATGTACTTACTTTTTTAATACAAAATGAGCCTCAAATGAAATCTGGAGGTGGCTTATAACAATTCAGAACTTTTCTCAGACCACCCAGGTCGTGTGTATGTGTGTGTGTGGGGGGGGGGGGCGGGTTGCACACACAGCCAATAGCATTTTATTCCATCGCCGAAAAAGTCTGCGCACCACCTGAAAATCCCAAACTAGGCCCTTACTCGGTGTTACCGCTACATAATCTGATGAACGAATAAAATAGGTTTTATTAAAGGTTTACACCTGATCTGATATCTTCAACTTACAACTGGTGTCTTCAATAAACATGTTTTGTTGCTTACAACGACTATTAAAGTTGCACAGTCCGATGGTTTTGAATTTCGGTGTTTTTTCTGAGGTAAATATATTAGATCGATCACTAGTATCTATGTTGCAATAGTTCAAAGTTACTTTTATTTTAAATGGTAAACTTTTGAGATATTGTGGGTGTAAACATGGAAAATTAGTTTTGGCAAGCTTGCCAAAACTCTGACACCATAGACTTCTGCAGTAACAGGTTCTGTTAAATTGACTCAGTATTCCCTTCTACGCAGAAACAAATACTTAATATGTGCATCAGTATTTAAGTTAGATATGTTTTGTTTTTTTGTTGTTTTACGCCCTAGCAACATCTAAGGTCATATCAGGACTGGGTTAGATATGTAAAATCAAATCTAGATAATTGGTTTGGTTTTTTGAAAATTTGATATTTCATCGGACTATGCAGCTTTAAGTCCATCCTATAGAAGATGTCACTGTTTCAAGTCATGCAGGCTTGTGGTGTCCAGCAATTCATACACACCAAGTTTTCTATGGATGTTTTCCCAGCAGATTTCTCCAAAGCAGCTTCTCTAATCAAGGTTTTTCTAACCTAAAGTAAAATACATTATAATGTAATATCTTTATTTTTAGGATATGGCAGAAACTCGAAACCATCGGATTCTGCAACTTAAATAATATACGTAAACTATGTCATTCTCATTTGATTACATATACAGTACAACCCCGTTAAACCAAGCTCGGTTAAACCAAACGATCGGTAAAGCCAAACTTTGTTCGGCGGCCCGGCAAAATACTACCATTTTTCATATTAAAAAAGTTGGTTAAGCCAAAGTCGGTTAATCCAAAGTATCGGTTAATCCAAACAAAAGTGTCGGCCCCAGGCCACTTCCGGTACAGTTAAACCAAACTTGCATGTGGTTTTAAGGTCATCTGAGACTTTTTTATATGATAAATGGTAGTATTTTGCCAGGTCGCCGAAAAAAGTTTGGATTAACCGATCGTTTGATTTAACCGAGGTTGGTTTAATGGGGTTAAACTGTATATACATAACAAAACAGTAATCATAGTGGCCACATAAAGTGTACATTCATAATGCACCCCCGTTTTGCCAAAGCCAAGTCAAAGTCAAAGCTCGGTTAAACCAATGATCGGTTAATCCAAACAAATTTCTAGGGTCCCTTCAAGTTTGGTTTAATGGGGTTATGCTGTGTATATATATATATATATATATATATATATATATATATGTATAACGCATTAGGAGAGTATAAATGCGCGGAAGGGAATTAATTCCTTATTATATATATATATATTATATAAAGTCTATTTAACGACATATATATTCCATATGGGTGTTTTGCACCATAATATTAAACATATATATATATAATTAATTAATAATATAAACATCATCTTGGAGTGGTGTCAACACTTATCACATTCCGGCTGTATGTAATAATACATCAATGTCACTAACCATTTAAATTATATACATAGTTTGCATAAATACATATATAGGAGATATTTACACTACAGTATAATATGTATAATATATATAAGTTGTTTTTTTAGGGGGTTGAGGGGGCTTTAAAAGTTTTGTTTAAGAAATTTGGAGCTGTGACATTTTAAATTTTATATCTATTTGGCCAAAAAAAGGAATTGCCATGGAAATGGCAGCAAAACGGAGCTTAGATGTTGCTAGGACGTAAAACCCCAACAAGCAAATGACAACGAACTGTTTTTTCTTTTAGTTTGAGAAACGAGTATGTCGTTGTTTGGCCTTACGGTTGTGACGTCACACACACACACACATACACACACACAGAGTCCGGGAACACTGACTCGGTCCGTTCTCGGCTGCACGGTTTTAAGTCTTTGATGCAGTGGTGGTGATGATGCTAGTTCCTATGGCAACCACCCAGCCACCCACCCAACCCCACCCCACCCACAACCCCAACCCCGCTACTCATACCAGCACTACTAGGGCCCGTCACCATGGAAACTGGGGAAATTATACCTAATTATGGATTATGTAGACTCTTGTGCAGAGTGTCATTACATCTAAGAACCCTCTACTGTGTAGTATGTCGATTAATCTTACTGGCCATCTAAGTGTGTGTGTGTGTGTGTGTGTGTGCAGGACTTTGGGGTGGGGTGAGGGGTGTGAGGGGGGGTGAGAGTCCACATATGTTAATTAGTCGATCGATAACAGCTCTCCCTGTGCACATGCGTCGTAGGGTATCTTGTTGGCACCCGCGTGGCGCAGTGCTAAGTTCCCTGTTTGGTTACTAGGTGGCGTCATCGTTTTTGTCATTCTACAGATAGCCATAATAATGCAATCTATTGTACATTCATCATTTATATTCACTTAAATTATTAGACAACCTGGTAAGACAACACCAACACTACAGCTGACCAGCATTGAAAACAAGCCTGGGTACCCGGTCTTATATGCTATGGACAGTATAGATACAGCCTCAATAAAAAAGAATTCAAATAAAAAATATATCAGGGTTTCCTTTAGTATATTATGTGTTCTATCTGCGATCTATTTCACATTCAAATGTTCTATATATGACTTGTACTCCATATGATGTATAATTAATCGAACAAGTATGAATAATTAAGTAGGTTAGAAAATGTTCTATATATTAGTGTACAGTGTACACTATGTATAATTAATTATAGGAGCATAAAATACTATGTAGTTTGAGTTGATTTAAATCATCAGTAATCAATGCTTTATGCATAATTTATATTACATAAGAGGCATAATTAATTATACAAGTATAAATAGCGAAAAGGTATTTATACTTATTTCCCATTTTCTGGGATAACATTGCATTTTCTCAATCCCGAGCTAACCAGTGGCTCCCCCCCCCCCCCCCCCACTGGCTTGCTCTGTAACTTCCACTGGCTCTCCCAATCGGCTTGTGATATAAAGGCGCATATAGAATGCCACTACCATATATAGAAGGAGACTTGGAGCTGTGTGTGTACATACTTTACTAACGTCCCTTTGCTCTTCTTCCAGTCCTCGCCATGCACGAACACATCTTAAGGTAGGTGTCGATCACTACTGTTCACAATAGCCTTACCCGCATCCGTCTAACCAAGGTTCCAACCAGTGGTCCACAACTGGTTCATCAAAGGCTGTGGGTACGCGCTGTCCTGTCTGGGGGGAAAGGTCAAATAAAAGACCCTTTGCTGCTTATCGGGAAGAGTAGCCTATGTGGTGGCAGTGAGTTTGCTCCAAAGAGATATGTCAGAATGACCATATGTTTGACGTCCAATAGCCGATGATGCGATAACAAACATCGATGTGCTCTAGAGGCGGTGTTAAATAAAACAAGCTTTACTTTCTAACAAAGGTCAAAGGTTAAATGTGTGTAGAGGTCACTGAAGCACCTCGGGTTCAGTCAGGCATGTCACCTGGTGACAGGCTCCCACTCTCCCCCAGGTGCACGCACACTCTCCAACCAACGACAGCTTTTAGTTTAGGATCCCATTGTGGACGCATGCAGGGGAGACCCCCCACCCACCCACCCACCCACCCACCCAACCTCCACATCACCATGCTTGTCTCAACTGTCCAACCTGCCTTAACTCTCTCACCTGCCTAAACTCTCTCAACTATCTCACCTGCCTCATCTGTTCCAGCTGTCACGCATGTATCACATGTAACACCTGTATCACCTGTCTCACATATTTCACCTGTCAGGTATCACCTGTATCACCTGTGTCACCTGTTTCAATTGTGTCACCTGTACACCTGTGTCACCTGTATCCCTTATCACCTGTGTCACCTGTATCACTTGTGTCACCTGTCTCACCTGTCTCACCTGTACACCTGTGTCACATGTATCACCTTATCACCTGTATCAACTGGCTGACCAGTCTCAGTCTCTTTATATTCGCACACGTTCTTATACGGGGAGCGGGATGTAGCTCAGGCTCGATCCTGCTCAGTGGACAAATTTGCAGTTTGGGCTATTTTCCGTTCCAACCAGTAGTCCACAACTGGTTCATCAAAGGTTGTGGTATGTGCTGTCCTGTCTGTTGGAAAGTGCATATAAAAGACCCCTTGTTGCTTATCGGAAAGAGTAGCCTTTGTAGTGGCAATGGGTTTTCTCCAAAGAAATATGTCAGAATGACCATATGTCTGACATCCAATAGCCGATGATAAAAATCCCAGCTCTAGAGGCGTCATTAAATAAAAGCAAGTTTTAGTTTCTTACATTCTTATACGTCACATATGTAATTTTAGGCTAATAATATATATGTAAATAGGTATGTGTATATATGCTAGATCGTAAAACAACAAACAATATGTGTGTATATATATATATATATATATATGTATATATATATATATGTGTGTATATATGCTAGATCGTAAAACAACAAACAATATGTGTATATATGTATGTATATATGTGTGTGTGTATAGATGTATATATGTATCTATATATATAGCTATATAGTGATATCTGTATGTATATATATATACAGTAAAACCTCCCGAACCGACCACCTCCACAGATCGACCACTCCCCTATATCGATCGCTTTATTTGGGGGCCAACAATACCATTGTAACCATATTCTAACTCCATAAACCGACCACCTCCCTAAATCGACCACTTAAAGTCGGTCCCAAGGTCGGTCGATTTAGAGAGGTGTATATATATATGCATATGTATTTTAGCACACAGAGCATAAGACTACGTAAATCAGGGCGGGTATTAAATTGTACAAAACATACTTGTTAGTCTCTGTAATCGGAGAATTCACTATGTAGTTAAAGTTGCATGGTCCGATGGTTTTGAGTTTCTCTCATTTTCTGGGATAACCACATTAGGTTGTTCATTATAATCTACCTTACTTTAGTTTGAAGTAACTTTTCTCTTAAATCGCTAACTTTTGAGATATTTGAAATGGAAACGTGCTAAATTAATTTTGGCAAGCTTGCCAAAACTGTAACACCATAGGCTTCTGCAGTAACAGATTCTATTAATTGACTCAGTATTCCCTTATATGTGATGACAAATGTTTAATAAGTGCACCAGCATCTAAGTTAGATATGTAGAATCAAATCTAGATAATTATTTTGGTTTTGAAAATTGTATGTTTTAAGTGACACAGTAAACCGTGCTTCCAGGTAATTAGCTAAATTACACGGTGAGAACATCCGGGTCGTTGACTCTTTTAGCCAAAGCGAGGCTCTAACCAGTTCCCATGGAGATTGTTCCCTCTAAATGTCGTCTGCTGCTTATGAAATTAACTCAGATCTATTTTTTCTTCATTGGAAGATGCTACGTGTTGGCTGATGCCTCGTTGCGTGGCAACAGCTGACATTCTGATAGATGCAAGTTCTGCAAAATTAGAAAAGCAGCGAGCACTCAGCTTTTGAATGGCCAGTCACGTGACCTAGCATGTTGGTTGGTTGGTTGTTGGAGTTGTATTGCCTGGCAACATCTAAGGTCATATCAGGACGGGTACCGACTTGTGACAGTGCACACTCATGGTGACATTATAGTGCTGCCTCACTTGGAAATCAGGCCGCCAGCACCATGACCCACTATCCCACTCAGTCACATTATCCTGACACTGAGCTAACCAGTCCTAGCCCTATCCTATTAATGCTGAGCACTAGGCTAGGAGTAGGAAGCAACAAGTATCATTGGTTTGACTCGACCAGGAACCAAACTCCCGATCTTCCACCCGCGAGACCCGCGCTCTACTGAAATGATTACTAAGATAAAATTCAAAAGACTTGAATCAAATTGGACCAGTGCTGCCCACCAGTGAACACAGGTGTTAAAACACTTATCCGTTGTGGGCAGGGGAAATAAATTCATCACACACACAAAATTATCTGCGATTGAAACTTTCCCCTGCTTAATCAGCGAATGAGACAACAAACAAATTCTAATTTTAAAAACAAATGAGCTGGAAGCTGAGGAACAATTGTTGGAGCACCAAGCTGGTTGTCATAATAGTCCAAACCCAGCGTCTTTAGTGACAATATGGAACTCTCTAATGGAGTGTGGGGATCAATAGACTACATCACCATTCCAGCGGCGCAGTGCATTGTGGGATGCGTCAGAGCAAAACAAACCCGTGAGAAGCACATCGCATATGCTAATACACTGGGTGCCGCTAGGAAATGTGCTAGTTTCAGCTCATCTCAGCTCTTGTTTGAAACATAGAATACCAACTAAAAATATATATATATAATAAATTAAGATATTAATCTTTTATCCAGCATTGCATTTACATCAATATAATATGCACATCTTATGTCATGTGCATTTAGATTTAGAGAAATCTGGGCACTCAGACTAGTGTTAGAGCCATAGCCAGAGTCAGTTTTTCTTATTTTATTCATGTTTTTATTTATATCCTATGGTTAATGACATATGTAGAAATAGAAAATGAGTAGCGTTAATCAGATACTGGTTATATATTTCTTTGAAACAAGTTTCTGTTGACACATTTGACATTGTAATATTTAGAAAAAGAATTACTTATGGCTAATCAATGGTCATGTAAACCAGCCTGTAAAGTGACTGAAATTGTATATTTCTTAGCTCAAAATGCTTAATTATGGAGAGCTGTGTATTAAACATATTCATTATATTATTATATTGCATCCTTCCATCCATGTTTGTGCCAAATTGTTATGTATTTTTATTAATTTTGAATAAAATAAAAGGTTTTCCCTATGCGTATTGCCAAACTGAATGGCTGTACGCCTTTGCTTTGCTGCCAACGCCGTTTTCAGCGCATGCACAGTCGGAACCGTGATCCCGTCTATTGGGGGTCTGTTTAAATTGGTTGTGTTTCTGCTGGCCTGCGCAGAAGGTACGCCCACAAACACAGAATCTGAGCCTGCACCGCTCCATTATGGTAATTGTAATCAATGTGAGGAGTTAGAGGTGTGGTAGCAACCTGACAGTCCCACTCATACATATATAAATGGTCATGTTGGTTGGTTCGATATCAATAAAAGTGACCGCCTGAAATAGAAACTTCTTCCAAACAAGGGTGTTGGGTCAGAGGATTAATTGCCAACCAACCAGTTCATCCTACCACTGTGGCAGAATGGACCGGCCTTTAATGTGGCAGACAACCCAGCCTTTAGCGTAGCAGATAGTCCAGTATTTTATGCCACAGACTGCCTAGCCCTTCATGTTGCAGGCAGTCCTGCCTTTACTGTGGCAGACAGCTCAGCCTTTAATGTGGCAGACAACCCAACCTTTTATGTGGCAGACAGTCAAGCCTTTAATGTGGCAGACAGTCCAGTATTTAGTGTGGCAGACAGTCCAACCTTTGATGCAACAGATAGTCCAGCCTTTAACGTGACAGTCCATCCATTAAGGTGGCAGACAGTCCAACCTATAATGTGGCAGACAGTTCAACCTTTAATGTGGCAGACAGTCCGGCCTTTACCGTGGCAGACAGTCCAACCTTTAATGCAACAGATAGTCCAGCCTTTAACGTGGCAAATCTTCCCTCCAGTCGACGTTGATACAGTCTGTGACTGTCATGTTTCTTTCTGCGTCACAAAACACAACCATTCAATCAACAACAACAACAAAAATGGGGGGGGGGGGGGGCGGAGCACAGCGGTTTCAAAGCATAACTAGCGCCACTGTCACACATCTTAATACATCACACATCTTAATATGTCACACATCTTAATACGTCACACATATTAATACATCACACAACTTAATACATCACACAACTTAATACGTCACACATCTTCATACGTCACACATCTTAATACGTCACACAACTTAATACGTCACACATCTTAATATGTCACACATCTGAATGTGTCACACATCTTAATATGTCACACATCTTAATACCTCACACATCTTAATACGTCACATATCTTAATACCTCACACATCTTAATACGTGACACATCTTAATATGGCACACATCTTAATATGTCAGACATCTTAGTACGTCACATATCTTAATACGTCACACATCTTAATATGTCACACATCTTAATACGTCACACATCTTAATACGTCACACATCTTAATACATCACATACCTTAATACCTCACACATCTTAACACTTCACACATCTTAAAATGCCACACATCTTAATATGTCACACATCTTAATACGTCACACATCTTAATACGTCACACATCCTAATATGTCACACATCTTAATACGTCCCACATCTTAAAGCTGCATAGTCCGATAGAATATTAAATTTTCAAAAACCAAGACAATTATCTCAATTTGACCCTACATATCTATCTTAGACACTGATGCACTTATTAAGCATTTGTTGTCACACAGGAGAGGATATACAGAGTCAATTTAATAGAACCTGTTACTGCTGAAACCTATGGTGCCAGAGTTTTGGGGTGCTTGCCAAAACTAATTTGGCATGTTTCCACTTCAAATATCTCAAAAGTTAGCCATTTAAAATAAAAGTTACTTCAAACTAAAGTAAGGTGACAAACTGCCAATGCGTCTGTTGCCATAACAACACCCTTCTAATGAGTAATGGCAACGCTGCCTCCAGTGATTGGATCTCCTACTGCTTACACCATCACCATCTGCATCTAAGTAAAAAAAACTATCACTGACCTAATAAGTATGTGCGTCTCTATAGCAACGGAGTGATTAGGTACGGACGCGGTGGCCGAATCAATAGGATGCACGCTTCCTGTGCGCAAAGTCGGGAGTTTGAATCCCAGCTGTGTCAAATCAATTACTTACAAAATTGATACTTGTCGCTACCCAGCCTGGCACTCAGCCCTCGACATTAATAGGATACGACAAGGATTGGTTAGCACAGTATCAGGATAATGTGACTGCTTGGCATATCGGGTCATGGTATCAGCAGCCTGGTCTCCCAGTGGGGCAGCACTATAATTATAAAGTCACAATATTGTGGTGTTCTCTGTGGCGGAGTGGTTAGAGTGTCTGACTTTTTTCTAGGTCAGACTCCTAATCTGAAGGTCGGCGGTTCGATTCCCCGTGCCCCCATCTCTGCCAATTTGGATTTTCACCGCTGTGACATCAAAGTGACATCAAAGGCCAGTTGCTCTCATACCATGTCTATGTGGTGTTTGAGGTTAAAAATCCATTGGTTCGGTAAAAGTGTAGGCTCAGGCTTTCTATCGACAAACTGTCCCTTGGTGAAAACAAGCCTATTCAGGCTTATCCATAATACTATTAATAGGCAGTATAAATCTTCAACAACAACAACAACAACCATGAGTGTGCACTGTCACAAGTTGATACCCGTCCTGATATGACCTTAGATGTTGCTCGGATGTAAAACAATGAACAAACAAACAGGAAAAAAAAACATTTTGCTATAATAAGCGATTTCCACAAACTAACCCCAGAGGCGCATGCCCAGCGGGAAAAGGGTCTATTGAATAGTTTCCGCGAATCGGTTCGGTGTCGATTCGCTGGTTCCCGCCATTAGCTGGTTCCCGCCATTCGCCCAGTTCCCGCCATTCGCTGGTTTTCGCTGTTCGCTGGTTCCCTCCATTCGCTGGTTCCTCTGCCATTCGCCCCATTCCCGCCAGTCGCTGTTTGTTGCCATTCGCTGGTTCCTGCCATTCGCTGATTTTCGCCATTCGCTGGTTCTCGCCGTTCAGCGTTCCGCGCGCTGTGCTTGGCGGGAACAAGCGGGCGCTGACTGAGCGCGGGAATGGTCCGCGTGAAATGTCGTCTGCTTTTTGCCTACAATAAGAAGAAGGTGTTTCCCGCCATTCTGCTCGCAGCAGACGAGACTGTCGGCGATGACGAGTATAGATGTGTCATACTCATAGCTTCTAATTATACCTCCTCAGAGGTCGTCACTTCTGGAGCTGAACTTTGAACTTTCGAGAAGTGGTCGGTGGGTTTTGTTTGCGTGTATTGTTGGTGGTGGTTTTTTGTTGTTGGAAATGAGTGTGTTGTTGGCTGGTGTGGCGAGGTTTGACTGTACTCTGATGAATGTGAGCCTTCGACTACAGAAGATCCTGCCGCCTGCATACATATGTATATATAGTCATACACATACTCTTACACATACCAAAGACCCTATAACACTAAGACAGCTCACTCCCTAGCTCTCCCATGGTAATGTAAATTTCGCAGTGCCACCTTGTGGTGGGTTTGATCAGCCCGGCTGCTGGTTGGTGTTTCACATGTAAACACATACAATTATATTATACATGAGATAGGTAAGTATGAATACACATCAATATGAAATTGCTATGAACAAATACACATCATCATCAGCATCACCATCATCACACATCTTTCACATTCATATATACATTTATACATATAATATAGCAACTGTGTAATCAAGAGAACAGCCAGCACACCAAGTGGTGGGTTTGATCATTTTGATTACACAGTACAGGCTGAGTGAGCCGTCTTAGTGTTATAGAGTCTTTGCACATACTCATACACACACACTCTAGTCATACAATGCATAGCTGCACATACATGCATATATATATATATATATATATATATATATATATATATATATATATATATACATACATATATATATATATATATTCATAGTAAGTCATACACATAGCCACATCTTGTTATGACCTTATATGTTGCCGGAATGTAAAACCCCAAGAAACAAACCATACACATACTTATATACACGCACAGATACGTATATATATATACTCTTAGCCTTACATAATGTATATCCTCATACAGATACTCATACACCAGACGAGATGGCCGGATGAGTTGAGCGTCTGTCTCCCGTGTTGGTAGATCGTGGGATTTCAACCCAGGGGTTCGAGCCCTGGTCGAGTCAAACCAATGACTTAAAAATTGATACTTGTCGCTTCCTTGTCAGGTACTCGGCATTATTAGGATATGGCAAGGACTTGTTGGCTCAGTGTCAGGATAATTGGACTGAGTGGGATATCAGGTCATGGTGCTGGTGGCCTGATCTCCCAGTGGGGCAACACTACAAAGTTGCCATGAGTGCACACTGTCACAAGTCGGTGCCGGTCCTGATATGACCTTAGATGTTGCCAGGACGTAAGATTCCAACATCCAACCAACCACCCTACTCAGTCAGAGTCATATACATGCACACACATAGATCCGCATATATACTCACACATGTACATATATGCGCTCGCTCATACACACATATACTCACACATGCACACACATACATGCATGCACATACATGCATGCACACACATGCATATGCATACACACATGCATACACAAATACGCACATGCACACATACATACATATGTATACATATGTATGCACATATATACCCACATACACGCACATACACACGCATAATCACACTCACACCTCACACACACCTTTACTTACACCCTCGCGCACCTCTACCACACACACTCTCAATCTCATCTCCATGACACCATGGCAGGGTTGCCAGGCAACTTTTATTGATCGGTCAGTGGAAGATGGTGAGACACACAGATGTTGAGACATACCGCACTGTTTTAGTGTTGAACGGCCTGAGTCTGTCCCCCACACCCACCCCACACCCACCCCACACCCACCCCACCCCCACCCCACCCCCACCCCGCCTGGTGCTACCAAATGGCCAGATTGGGGATGTAATGCTTCAAGTCTCCTGGGGCCATGAGCAGACGACACAGCCCGGCCAGACCACACATGGCCCGTGTGTGTACGTGTGTGTGGGCAATGGATGTGTGTGTGTGTCGGGGTGCCTGGTGGGGGTGTGGGGGTGGGTGTGTGATGTAGTTTTATTCGTTTGAATATAGGGTTTTTCCCCCCTCAGTGTCAAACCAAGGGTCTTCCAGTCGTGAACTATTACTGTCATTTACACAAGCATAGAAGAAGGAAAGAAAGAAAGAAAAAGGAAAGAAAGAAAAAGGAAAGAAAGAAAGAAAAGGAAATAAAAAAGAAGGAAAGAAAGAAAAACAAAGAAAAAGAAGGAAAGAAGGAAAAAAAGAAGAAAAAAGAAAAAGAATGTGGAAATGAAAGAACACTGGAAAGTGGAATGTTTTGTCAGATGTAGTCAGACGCCAAGATGAACACGATCATGTGAATAGTTTTTTAACTCTTCCTCAGAGAGATCGGCAATAGGCAAAGTATGCCTCAGCTGTCATAAAAGATAATTCGATGATTTGAAAGAAAGAAACAAGGGAAACTATGTACATAACACACACACCCCCCCCCCCTCACAAACACACACACACACACTCACAACCTCACATACACACTACATCCCCACACACAAACTCACGCAGACAAACACAAACTCACACACACGCCGGGCACCGGCGACTAACAAACAGCCAGCTGCAGGTTAGTCTGAACTGTGTATGTGCTGCGCATGTGCTGCGCATGTGCTGCGCATGTGCGCTGCGCAAGTTGCCCGATATGCAGGTGGTGCTGCGCATGTGGAGCTGGTCTACAGATAAGAATTCAGATCGTGGTTGACCTATGGCTGAGTGATCTGCCACAGGTCAGTTCTGTACACTGTTCTACCAACAAACACTGACATGGTGGTCGAATCGGCACAGCGCAGGCCTCCCGTGCGGAAGGTCGGGAGTTCAATCCCCGGTCGAGTCAAACCAATGACTTACAAAATTGATACTTGTCGCTACCTAGCCAGGCACTTGGCATTATTAGGATAGGGCAAGGACTGGTTTGTTCAGTGTCAGGATAATGTGACTGAGTGCGATATGGGGTCATGCTGCTGGCAGCCTGGTCTCCCAATGGGACAGCACTATAAAGTCGCCATGAGTGCGCATTGTCACAAGTCGGTATCCATCCTAATATGATCTTAGATGTTGCTAGAACGTAAAACACCAACAACCAACCGAACAAACATTGTCTTGAACACTGTAGGTATAGCCACTATCATTTAGGTGGCCAGAAAGAACGGCAGCTCTGTACCTAGTTACTCCCACAACCCTGAGACAGACCTGCTGAATAACCCATTAGGAAAAGTGGCGGAAGGCTCGATAGAGGAAATGTGCACTTAAATTATTCATTTTTTAAAGCAAAATATATTCATTGCATACTTTCTCATACTTACCCTCTACTTTTGAATTGAAGAATATAATAAAATTAAAGATGTGTTTTAATAATAAACTGTAACAGTCAAATTGAGAGTATTCTGTGGTCGCCATCATGTCTTCTTGCATTCTCTCCCATTTCATCAACTCTGTGCCAATATAGATAAACACTGCGCATTTGAACCACGTGACGGAGGCTGAGTGATGTGATGTGGAGAGAGTGATCTGACATTGACATAGACTGAGTCATGTTAGTTGTTACATAGTGAGTGATGTGACGTGGACTGAGTGATGTGACATGAACTGAGTGATGTGAAATGGACTGAGTGATGTGGCATGGACTGAGTGATGTGCCGTGCAGTGAGTAATGTGACATGACCACCCCCTGGCCATCTAAGATTAACCGTGCTTCTCTCTCTGTGAGTGAGAGGGGGGTGTGGGTTTGTGGGGAAGGGGGTCTTGTGTCCTGGTGGGAGAGGGTGGGTGTGTGGTTGGGTGGGAGGGGGGGACCTTGTGTCCTGGTGGGAGGGGAGGGGGCGTGGGGAGGGCGTGGTTAGCTGCTCAGGTGCACGCGCATGCCCAATCTACCTGACACCTGGTGGTCGACAGGGCAGGTGTGGTTTCATCCGCTCTGACACACCCACTCTGCCCCACCCGCCTCACTACCCACCACTCACCACCCACCACCCACCACCCACCACTCACCACCCACCACTCACCACCCACCACTCACCACCCACCACTCACCACCCACCACCCACCACTCACCACCCACCACTCACCACCCACCACTCACCACCCACCACTCACCACCCACCACGCACCACCCACCAATCACCACCCACCACTCACCACCCACCACCCACCACTCAGTACCCACCACCACCCACTACTCACCATCCACCACCCACCACCCACCACCCATCATAGACAAGTGTGAGACACAACGACGTAAGTATGACAGCTGTCAACTATGACGTCACACCCCTCGTGTCACACACGCGTCAATTCTGATGCGATCTGTTTCAGCTGACTTATTTTTAGCCAGCATTGTTGGGTCCCGAGGGTGGACACAGAAGGTGTGTGTGTGTGTGTGCCTGTGTGTGTAAAACTGAGGTGTGTACCGGTGGTCAAGTGATCTGAGGGCAAACGCTACACGATCCTAGTCTTTTAGTTACATATTTGTTATCATAAATTAGTTAGATAAATAGAGGATATTTATATATATATATATAATTTGTTTGGATTAACCGATCATTGGTTTAACCGAGCTTTGGCTTTGACTTTGACTTTGAGTAAGTGTGTATTGCACATGTAATATACAATGTATGTGGACACTTTGATTATTGCTTTTTATGTATGTACAGTATAACCCCATTAAACAAAGCTCTATTAAACCAAATGATCGGTTAATCCAAACCTTTTTCGATGGATAGTGCATTGTGCAAGTATAAATGTTATCGGTGGCGCCACCTGCGGCCCTCCTCACCTCCACCGGATGTTGACAAGTGTCAGTCGCACCAGAGGATTTATCAGAGAATATACATATATCTATATTTATATATATATGGTGTTTGGGATTACTAGTAGGATAGGGCAAGGTCTGCCTAGCTCAGTATCAGGATAAAGTTACTGAGTGGGATATCGGGTCATGATGCCAGCACCTAGTCTTCCCATTCCAATGACGCTCGGCATTATTATGGTAAGGCAAGGACTGGCTGGTTAATTAAGTGTCATGATAATATGACTGAGTGGGTTATCGCCCTGTAATGCCGGCGGGAAAAGGTATCCAAATGGAGGCAGCACTATAATGATAAAGCCGCCATTAGGGGACATCGTCACAAATCGGTACCCATCACGAGAGGACATGATATGATATGAGTGCAGATCATATGATGTGATACATGGTTTGACACACCTGATATGTTGCTAATGTGTAAAACCCCAAACCGCTGCCTGACTTGACGCTTGATGCTGTGTGTGTCTCTGTTTCCAGGTGTCCAACGCCCGGGTGCAATGGTCGAGGTCATGTTAACAGCAACCGGAACTCTCACCGAAGGTAAGCATCGATGCCAGTGATTTTTTTCTTTAGATCTTTTTTGTTTGTTTTACTAAAATGTAGTTTATTTAGTCAATAATGCCTGTTGTAATAGTAACTGTTTACAATTCCAGTTCAATGAAAGTAGTGTCATGGGGGTGATGAAAATGGAAAATATTGCGCCTAGAGTGGGACTCGAACCCACATCTCTTTGCATTCAGGGCCAGTGTGCTAACCATTACACCGCCCAGGCTCCCTGATATCACCATACTACCCATCCCTACCTGTATATGCGGTTACTTGCCTGAGAGGTCAGTGCAGACTACTACACTTGTCCCCTTGGAATTGTAAGTCTTTTAATGCTTACAATTACATACATACAGGCAATGCATTAACACATACATACACAGGGTAGGTTCAACAACCGTACAGTGCTTAGCTTGTATAGGATCATGGCCATGGCAACCAGTGTCATGGGGTGATGAAAATGGGAAATATTGTACCTAGAGTGGGACTCGAAGCCACATCTCTTTGCATTCCGGGCCAGGTAAGGTGTCAGGGTGATAGGTCACTAGTAGGTGAACAGGAGTTGATGTCAATAAAGCACAACTTCTTCACTGTCAATCTTGCATGACTTGTCTTCCCTTTCTGCCTTATAAGAGATACAGTAGATATATTACAGATGAGTTTGTTGGAGAGGGGCTTCATGTGTGAGCTGAGAGACAGTTGTCAGAACGCATCTGGGAAGTGTTTGTGGTATATCTGGGGCTCTGACGGCCAGGCTTCCAGTAATATTACACTATGACTTAAATATTTATACTTGTCGCTTCCTATCCAGATGCTCGTCATTATTAGGATAGGGTAAGGACTGGTTGGCTCAGTGTCAGGATAATGTGACTGAGTGTGATATCAAGTCATGGTGCCAGCAGCCTGATTTGCCAGTGGGGCAGCACTATAAAGTTGGCATGAGTGTGCACAGTCACAAGTCGGTACCCATCCTGATATGACCTTAGATGTTGCCAGGACACTATTCTCCAATAACCAACCAACAAAGGTGTGTAAGCGAACTGTGGCTATCAATGGCCGAAACACATAACTGACAGCAACTAACAAAGGGTATATTTTGATTAAAGCTGCATAGTCCGATGAAATATCAAATTTTCTAAACCAAACCAACTATCTAAATTTGATTCTACATATCTAACTTAGATACTGATGCACTTATTAAGCATTTGTTTCTGCGTAGAAGGCAATACTAAGTCAATTTAACAGAACCTGTTACTGCAGAAGTCTATGGTGTCAGAGTTTTGGCAAGCTTGCCAAAACTAATTTTCCATGTTTGCACTCAAAATATCTCAAATGTTTACCACTTAAAATAAAAGTAACTTTGAACTAATGTAGAGTAGATACTAGTGATTGATCTAATATATTTATCCCAGAAAAAAATATAGAAATTAAAAACCATCAGACTGTGCAACTTTAATGAAACACTTAGTGAAACTGATTTAATAAATAAAAGATGATTTAGTGCGATGGGGCCCTGTCGCTGATTAGGTTCCATCCCCTTCTGTTCCCTCACTCACTGTTACTAGTCCAAAGGTGCCAAATAATTAAGAGTGTGAGTACGGGGATCTCCCTAATACACACATTTTAAATAGAGAGAAATAGCGTGGTTGAAGATGGGGGGGGGGTGCAGGATGGGGATTTTGAGGGGGGGAGGTGATACAAAACAGTTAATTCTGATACATTTAGATTTATTTTTTAAATATGCGTAATTTTCTTTTATAAACAAGCTGAAATGATTCTTTGGTTGGAGATTACAAATTAAAAGCAGGAAATCGGGAGATTGGGGTTAGTTTGAAATATTTTACGGAGATCTCCCGGCAATCGGGAGAGTTGGTTTGCTATATTTTAGGGAGATCTCCTGCCAAATCGAGAAACTTGGATCCTCTGCCACTATGCCAGTCCCAGGTCAAGGTCAAGGTCGCCCAATGGGAAGCAAGTGCCGGTCACTGCGGTCAGCTGTCACCTGTCTGGTTTCCATGGCGACCCAGTTCAGGTGTCGCGAGTGTCGTCACCAGGGAGACTGCCACTCTGTGTGTGTGTGTGTGTGTGTGTGTGTGTGTGTGTGTGTGTGTGTGGCGTGGTGTAGGGTGGTAGGTGTGGGGGAGGAGGGGAGTGTGTAGAGGTGGGAAAGTATGACACTAGACCCACCTGCAGAACTAGAAACCCACCTAGTGACCAGCTCACTGCTTGACTCATCAGATGGTACTGTCACTAGCACCATGGTACCACCAGCATATATATATATATATATATATATATATATATATATATATATATACAGTAAAACCTCTACCTTGGGACCAACTTTAAGTGGTCCATTTAGGGGAGTGGTCGGTTTAGGGAGTTAGAATATGGTTACAATGGTTTTGTTGGGACCCAAATAAAACGATCGATATAGGGGAGTGGTCTATCTGTGGAAGTGGTCGGTTCGAGAGGTTTTACTGTATATATATATAAATTTTTATATTGCTCACATTATATATATATATATATATATATATATATATATATACATATTCATATGTATATTTATATACATAAATATATATACATATTAAGACAAATCAGGCAGCCGGCACCATGACCCGATATCCCACTCAGTCACATTATCCTGACACTGTGCTAACCAGTCCTTGTCCTATCCTAATAACTGAATAATGCCGCGCGCCAGGCTAAGAAGTGACAAGTATCAATTTTAAAGTCATTGGTTTGACTCAACTGGGAACTGAACTCCCGACATTCCGCGCGTTAGGCCACCGCGCCCAGTATGCATATATATATAGATATATATATATATATATGTGCATCATACCTATATATATATATATATATATAGAGAGAGAGGTATACATATATATATATATATATATATATATATATATATATATATATATATATATAATGCTGTGTTGAGACAGGAGGCACGTGAACATAGTGAGTCGTCTGTCAGTGTGAGACGTCACACATTATTCTTATGTCAGCGTATGACGTCATACACACTGTTCGGTCTGTTATACCACAATAGAAGCTACTTAGTGTAGTAGTACTGGTGTTACCTTGAGGGTGTGGCTTGGGGGAGAGAGAGGAGGAGGACGGTGCGTGAAGGACCCACCCCGCCCTCTGGTGTCGGTGCTAAGAACTAATAATGTGGGTAGCGACTCACTGCGCCATTGCTCTGTGGAAAAGGTCTGACAGATGATTTCCACCACCAACCCGCCCTGTCCTCAGGGCCGTAATCGATTAACACGACCCGGGCGACTCGAGTCACCCGAGTCGTCAGAATTTGAAATCGAACACTGCGAGTGGAGTAGAGAAATACAAGTGCCGTGTGCAAAACGATCCGACCCCAGTAACCCATGTCTTGGCTTGGGTTTGCTAGGAGCGATGATGTCACACCTGTGCTTGTACCTGTAGGATAACAGCAACCAGTACAACTCCGATGTGTTGTTTTAATGCTCTTTTTTTTAATAACCCAGATTGTCAGCTTCTACAATCATAAAATACTTTAAATCCTATTTTGCTGTATATATATCGGGTATTGAAAAAAATATTAAGTTTTAGATTAAGCCACGATTTTGTCCACCTCGAGGGTATTCGTTTATTCAACCTGAGTCTGTAGGATGTGTGCATGCGCCAAAAAGTGGCTCTGGTGACCCGAGTTGATTAATCGATTACGCCCCTTGTGTCGGTGCTAAGAACTAATAATGTTGGTAGCTGCACACTGCGCATGCTCCGTAGAAATGGTTTGTTACACTTTGTATTCTTGCTGCAGCAGTTCATCAAAGGCGGTGGTATGTGATGTCCTGTCTGTGGGAAAGTGCATATAAAATACCCCTCGTTTCTTATCCGAAAGATTAGCCTATGTGGTGGCAGCGGGTTTCCTCCAAAGAAATATGTCAGAATGACTGTATGTTTGATGTCCAATAGCAGATGATGAAAATCAATGTGCTCTAGAGGTGTCATTAAATAAAACAAAGTTTCCTTTTTTCTTGTTGCAGCTTGTCCGGGTGCCCCATCGCTGCCATGGGGAAGTTGGTGGCGCAGAAAAACAAGCAGGGAGGCACTCCAGTAGAGACCCGTGAGTAGAGCCAGCACTTCCTCCACCACACGCCAGGGGGCGCCACCAGCTGCACTCGGCTCCCCTGTGTGGGGGGCTGGGGTGGGGGTGGGGGTGGGGGGTAAATATGTATCCTTCTGCATAATTTTAGTCCGATGGTTTTGAGTTTCTGTCATTTTTTCTGAGATAAATATATTAAATTGATTGGTATAATAACTACCTTACTTTAGTTTGAAGCACCTTTTATTCTAAATGTCTAAGTTTTGAGATACTTGAAGTGCAAATATGTCAAATTAGTTTTGGCAGGCACACCAAAACTCTGGCACCATAGGCTTCTGCAGTAACAGGTTCTATTAAATTGACTCAGTGTTCCCTTCTGTGTCGGAACATATGTTTAATAAGCGCATCAGTATCTAGTTTTGTTTTTTGTTTGTTTGAGTTTTACGTCCTGGCATCAGTATTTAAATTAGATGCGTCAAATGAATTCTCGATAATTGTTTTGGTTTTGAAAATGTCATGTGACTTCATCGGACTATGCAGCTTCAATGACACTGGTTCTGACATGTGTTATATTTGTCATTTGTCGTATTTGTCATTTGTCGTATTTGTTTTTGTTAAATGTCATTGAGATTTTTGTCATTTTGTAATTTTTTTGTCATTTTTGTCATTTTTTTGGTCATTTTATTGTCATTTGTCAGCCGCGCTGCCGGCCGCGACCAAGGGCTCTGACCGGGTGTTGCGGCCGATGATCCTGACGAAGCAGCTCGACTTGCCGCAGAGTTACGGCGAGTACTCGTACGTGTCTCCCACCACGCCGCGTACCAACCTGGCCAAGGAGCTCGAGAAGTACAACCGGCCGCCACCCAGCGACTACCACCACTACGGCAAGTCACTAGCGCCCAAACTCGCCAAGGACCCGGCCAGCCCCGGCAGCAGCAACCCGCCGCCCGGCCCCGGTACGCCCGGCGTCGGTGTCGGGGCTGGAGCCGGCGTAGGAGCCGGGGCCGGGGTTGGGTCCACCGGAACGGCAGTGACGGCCGCACAGACGGCAGTGACCGGGGCGGGGGTTGGAGTTGGGGTTGGGGTTGGAGTCGGGGTGGGAGGATCGGCAGGGGCTGGAGGAGGAGGAGGAGGTGGTGGTGGTGGGGGAGCGGGAGGAGGAGGAGGGGGAGGAGGAGGAGGAGGAGGAGGGGGTCCGGCGCCGGGGACTCTGAACCTTCCTGACCGGCCGAACATCCTGAGCAAGAGGCCGCACTTCAAGCCGCAATACCGCTACGACTCGCAGGTACCGATGAACCTGTCGGTGAAGGAGAAGGCGGAGCTGATGGCGCCGGGGGCGGCCGAGGGCAGCGAGACGCTCGACCTGAGCATCAAGAAGGAGGGCGGAGGACGCCCCACCGTGCTCGTCAACCCACAGGTACAGGAGGAGGTGCAGGAGGAGCCGATGGACTTCTCCACTAAGGCGACCCCTTCGGTGCCTGGTGCGCTGATTCACTCTCCGGGCGTGCTGGTCGGGCATGGCATCGGGAACCAGCAGCACCAGCAGCAGCAGCAGCAGGCCGGTACCAGCCCCCAGCACCAGCAGCAGCAGCAACATCAGCAGCAGCAACATCAGCAGCAGCATCAACATCAGCAGCAGCAGCAACATGAGCAGCAGCAGCAACAACAACAGCAGCAGCAACAACATCAACAACAGCATCAACAACAGCATCAACAACAGCATCAACAACAGCCGCAGCAACAGCAACAGCAACATCCACACCAGCAACAGCAGCAGTTGGTGCAGCTGCCCGCCACATCCCCCATGCACTCGCCTCGCCACACACAGGTGCTCGCCTCCTCGCAGCACATGATGCCGCAGTCCCCAATGCACCCACTGCCAGTCCACTCACCGATCAATGTTCAGTCCCCAATGCCACCAGTGCAGTCGCCTATGCCGGTACAGTCCCCAATGCCGGTGACGTCCCCGATGCCGGTCCAGTCTCCGATGCCGGTCCAATCACCGATGCCGGTTCAGTCTCTGATGCACCCGGTTCAGTCACCTATGCAGCCGGTTCAGTCACCCATGCAGCAGGTTCAGTCACCCATGCAGCCAGTGCAGTCACCCATGCCGACGCAGTCGACTTCAAGTATGTCAGCTCAGTCGCCCATGACCCCGCTATCAGTGCAGTCGCAGATGTCAGTGCAGTCATCCATGATGGTGCAGTCGCCCATGTCAGTTCAGTCTCACATGTCAGTCCAGTCACCGATGCCTGTACAATCACCGATGCCGGTCCAATCACCGATGGGACCGCAGCCGGCTCAGCAGCCGCAGCAAGCGCAGCCGCAGCCGCAGCTGCAGACCATTTCACCGATGCAGGTTGTCCTGTCCTGCCAGCTGCAGGCGAGTGTGCAGCCCCTGCAGCAGATGGTCACTCCTGGTGAGCAGCACATGGACACCTCACTGGCGGCATCTGGTGGTGCAGACCCGCAACAACAACAGCAGCAACAACAGCAGGAAAGCCACCAACAGCAGATGCAGCAGCACGACTACAGCAGCGTCTCGCCTCTGCCTCTACTGCCACCTGACGAGGGAGACGAATACTGGTAAGTGACTCTGCTCACTCATGCGTGACCAGCTTTCTCCAACCAAGCATCAGTCTCTAGTTATAAGGCCAAATACAAAATAAAATTGGTGATCGTCCTTTTGATCACACAAATCAAGGGTCAGGTGGGTGGTTTTTATTTGTATTTCTTATTTTTCTGGCATATGACGGAGACGTAATACGTAACCAGACAGCAATGGCCGAATGAGTTGAGCGTCCACCTCCCATTCTACTAAATCTTTTAAATGTATATGAAAGTTGAATTGCTGCTAGGCCAACGCCTTTTTAACAGTTAAAAAAATAATAATAATTCAGGGGCAAGCGGGTTTTCAGGCATGGGTGGGGACGATCACTAATTTTGTTTTGCCTAATGCAGAAAGCAAGTCATTTAAAGTGGCTTAATTCTGTTGGCTCTAATTTTTGTGTGTTAAATATAATATGTTGACATGCTCAACTTAAATTTCAGAGCAAATTGTATGATAATTGGTTAACTTTAGAGAGATTTGAAGTACACAGATGCAACAAAAATGTACGCGCACAAACTTTTTTTTTGGGTAAAGTATTTATTCATCTGAATATGACATTTATCAGTGCCGGAGCATTGGTCTTCCGGCCATCTTACTATTGGAATTGACAGTCTAAATAATCTAAGTTTGATCAGTGCTGTATTAGTTACAGCACTGATCCTGTAGAATTAAGGGAGTGGCTCCTGCTGTATAATCTACAGCACCAGTCACTGTAGTTCATGCAAAAATGGGGAGCATCACCGAGTAGAAAGTGTATACTCGAGGCAACTCAAATAATCATTGAGGGTTACATTTTTTCTCTTATAAAACAAGGTAAGTTTATAGTTGACAAGACATTTTGTCTGTCTTATATAATGTTCAATGTGCTTAAGCAGGTTGATAGTTGTGTAGGATGTTCAGTGTGTTGATGGTTTGTTGATGATGGTTAAGGCTGGTGGCAGGGGAGGTGGGCCAATTGGGTTGAGTGGTGGGGGGGGGGGGGGGAGACCCACAGGAGAGCAAGCGAGAATGCAGGGGGGGAGGGGGCAGAAGCTCAGGCCTTTTCTAGTAATTATGGCTAGTGTATTCTGCCATTGTTATGTTAACAAGATCGTGTCAAAGTTAATAGTTTTAATGTTCTTAAGCGGCAAAACCACAGAGGAGTGATGAATTGGCTCACCATGAGCGGGGCCCTGATGGTAATTCTAAATGATAGCTGTCCATGGTCCTCCGCCAACCCCAACCCACACAGAGCCTCAATGAAGGAACAGAGGTCAAGGTGAACAGTTAATGGTAATTAATCACCTCAGCCATTCTTTGTAGTCGGTGAATCCCGCCCTCTTAACCCCGGGTGCACCAGACGGGATGACCGAATGAGTTGAGCGTCCGTCTCCTGTTTTGGGATATCGGGGGATCCGAACCCATGGATTCGTAGGTTCGAACCCTGGTCCAGTCAAACCAATGACTTAAGAATTTATACTTGTCGCATCCTAGCCAGGCGCTTGGCATTATTAGGATATGGCAAGGACTGGTTGGCTCAGTGTCAGGATAATGTGACTGAGTGGAATATCAGGTCATGGTGCTGGCAGCCTGGTTTCCCAGTGGGGCAGCACTATGGGGTCACTATGAGTGCACACTGTCACAAGTCGGTACCCACCCTGATACCACCTTAGATGTTGCTAGGACGTAAAACAGCAACAAACAAACAAAACTGACCCCTAGCATTTGGCTGTTTGAGATTAGGCTGGATTCCTACAAGGTTGAGTTGACCCTTCGTGACCTTACTATGAATAGATTCTATCTGACAAAGTGACTGAATTGGTGTTATGGATGTAAAAATGTTCTATCTACAAAAGGCTATCATGCAGTTACACAACTGTTTCTCAATTAGTATTTTTCACTGAGATATATTAAAAATAATATTGTTCTATCCTCTTTGCTATCATGCAGTTACACAGGTTCAGTCCTCATTATCTCGAAAGCACCATTTTGTCAGATAGAACCTTTTTATGGTAAGGTCGCATCTTGCTAAATAGTTTAGCATTAGTAGTGTGGATGTAAAGTTTTCTGAGCCATAGATGCTTGCGTGAAGAGAGGAAGGGAGGAAGGGAGGGCGTCTTCTGGGAGGGAGGAAGTTTTTTGAGTCATGGAGGTGTGTGGAGGGTGCAGAGTAGTCTGGGTGTGGAGCTTTCTCAGACACGGAGCCCCATGTAGAGATAGGGGACTTGGGCCCGTATGCATGGAGCGGTGTTAGCGAGCCAAACTGCGGTTATGGCAGGATTTCTGGTTTAGCGTCGAAAAGTCGGTATGCATGGAGCAGTGTTAGACAAACACCGCGTGCTTAAACTAGGAAATTCTAACCCCTGTTCATAGCAGGTTTACAGCGGTGTTAGTGTTAGGTTAGTGTCAGGATGAACCCCAAATCTATTCAATGCTATCATATTTGACAGAATTAAATATGCAATAAGTGAAATATTATCATGATTGATTGATTGATTGATTGGTGGTTGCTTTAACCCTAAAAACGAAGCGAGATTAACGCTGCCGCCACCTCTGCGGTGATATTAATATTGTCGAATCGACGAATGTAAACTAAGCAAATCGCCGCCACCGCTTCGACGTCAATATCCATACTGTCACATATCAACAAAACCCACATCGCCGCCGCCGCCGAATCGGCGGCTATATATTAGGCCCAAATCTATTCAATGCTGTCATATTTGACAGAATTACATACGCAATAAGTGAAATTCTATCACATTAACCCTAAAATCGAAGCGATATTAATGCTGCCACCGTCTCTGCGGCGATATTAATATTGTCAAATCGACGAATGTAAACTAAACAAATCGCTGACGCCAACTCGGCGCAGAGGGATTTCCCATATCTATAAATACATTCACGTTTAGCTAACACTCACCGTTTAAGCGCCCATGCATACGGCATGACATAGTTCTCGATGCCACCGATAACCGGTGGTAGCTACCCGGTGTTAGAGGCTTAACACCACACGCCGCTAACACTGCTCCATGCATACGGGCCCAGTGTTCTGGGTGTGAGGTTGGTTACCGCCACCCCTCACCAGGTAGCGCCAGTGACGCTGTCTCTGCGGCGGCCACCATTGGTCCACACTGGAGTTAGTTCTAGGGGGATCGACAGGTGGCGCCCGCTGTGTCAACTTTCTTCCCCCGATTCCCTTACTGGGGAGTAAAGCTGTTTATTCCGATCGAAGAGTTAAATTGCTTAAACCAAAACACTGACCTAGATTTTATCCTAAATATCTAACTTTGATACTGGCGGACTTATTGGATCTTTGTTGCTGAATAGAAGTAATATTAAGTCAGTTTAATCAAATGCGTCACTCGCGTCATTGCTTAAAGTTGCATAGTCCGATGGTTTTGAATTTCTGTATTTTTTCTGAGATAAATATATTAAATCGATCACTAGTATCTACTTTACATTAGTTCAAAGTTACTTTTATTTTAAATGGTAAACTTTAGAGACATTTTGAATGCTAACATGGTAAATTAGTTTTGGCAAGCTTGCCATAACTCCGACGCCATAGATTTCTGCAGTAACAGGTTCTGTTAAATGGGGGACATGTGGCATAGTTCATTTTCCCGACACTTGGTGGTGCGTCGGTACTAGTGGGCCTAAACGGCCATTGACAATGCAGTGCAAAACGTTTATTTTATTCAAAATTAATAGAAAGGCAGAAGCCTAACCTTATAAATTTAATATAATCTATTCATTAAATATGTTTTCTATATGTGTACCAAGCGGTTTGTCTCTAGGTGGTGTCGTTTTAGAGATATTTCACTTTTTCTGTATGAAGATTGCCCACGGACATTGACAATGCATTGAGTTTGCCGGTATGTGCAGTGCAAAACGTTTATTTTATTCAAAATTAATAGAAATGCACAACCCTAACCATATAAATTTAATATAATATATTCGTTGAACATGTTTTCTATATGTGTTACCAAGCGGTTTGTCTCTAGGTGGTATGGTTTTAGAGATATTTCACTTTTTCTGTGTGAAGTTTGCCGGTATGTGCAGTGCAAAACGTTTATTTTATTCAAAATTAATAGAAATACACAACCCTAACCTTATAAATTAATATAATATTTTCGTCGAACATGTTTTCTATATGTGTACCAAGCGGTTTGTCTCTAGGTGGTGTGGTTTTAGGGATATTTCACTTCTTCTGTATTAATATAATTCAAGATTGCTCACGGCCATTGACAATGCATTGAGTTTACCGGTACGCACAGTGCAAAACGTTTATTTTATTCAAAATTAATAGAAATGCAGTACCCTAACCTTATACATTTAATATAATCTATTTATTGAATATGTTTTCTATATGTGTACCAAGCGGTTTGTCTCTAGGTGGTGTGGTTTTAGAGATATTTCACTTCTTGTGTATGAAGATTGCTCATAGCCATTGAGTTTGGAGTGTGACAGTGTGCAGTTTAGGCCCACTAGATCAGTGGTGACGCGAACGGCAGGAATTTGAACTAAAAAGTCGGAGGTCCCCCATTGACTCAGTATTGCCTTCTACACAGGAACAAATGCTTATTAAGTGCATCAGTATCTAAGTTAGATATGTCAAATCAAATCTAGATAATTAGTTTGGTTTTGAAAATTTGATATTTCATCGGGCTATGCAGCTTTAAGTCTATGGTATCCAGCATTTCAGGGTGTTAGACCTAAAGAAAGTGTGCATATTTCCACTTGAAATATCTACACAGTTAACCATTTATATATTTATAATAAAGTTACTTCAAACTACAGTATGATAGATTATAATAATCAAACTAATAGATTTACCTACAAATATATGGCAGAAACTCAAAAACATTGGACTACAAGCTGAAATTATTCCCAGAGAATAGGTTGTTTGAAGATATACATATTAGGAGTAGTTATATTTGATAATGATAATTGTGAATACTTTAATGGATAACGTTATGTTGCCCTATGTTGTGCTAACGTCTTCTCTCCCACCATGTTCCAGTAGCAACACCTCTATGTCGCCCCATGTTGCACTATCGTCTTCTCTCCTGCCCTCTTCCAATAGCAACACCTCCATGTCACCCCATGTTGCGTTAACATCTTCTCCCCTGTCCGGTTCCAATAGCAACACCTCCATGTTGCCCCATGTTGCGTTAATATCTTCTCCCCTGTCCAGTTCGAGTAGCAACACCTCCATGTTGCCCCATGTTGCGTTAATATCTTCTCCCCTGTCCGGTTCCAGTAGCAACACCTCCATGTCGCCCCATGTTGCATTAATATCTTCTCCCCTGTCCAGTTCGAGTAGCAAAACCTCCATGTTGCCCCATGTTGCGTTAATATCTTCTCCCCTGTCCAGTTCCAGTAGCAACACCTCCATGTCGCCCCATGTTGCATTAATATCTTCTCCCCTGTCCAGTTCGAGTAGCAAAACCTCCATGTTGCCCCATGTTGCGTTAATATCTTCTCCCCTGTCCAGTTCCAGTAGCAACACCTCCATGTTGCCCCATGTTGCGTTAATATCTTCTCCCCTGTCCGGTTCCAGTAGCAACACCTCCATGTCGCCCCATGTTGCATTAATATCTTCTCCCCTGTCCGGTTCCAGTAGCAACACCTTCATGTTGCCCCATGTTGCGTTAATATCTTCTCCCCTGTCCGGTTCCAGTAGCAACACCTCCATGTCACCCCATGTTGCGTTAACACCTTCTCTCATACCCTCTTCCAATAGCAACACCTCCATGTCATCCCATGTTGTTTTAACATCTTCTCTCCTGCCCTGTTCCAATAGCAACACCTCCGTGTCACCCCATGTTACGTCAATATCTTCTCTCCTGCCCTGTTCCAATAGCAACACCTCCATGTCGCCCCATGTTGCGTCAATATCTTCTCTCCTGCCCTCTTCCAATAGCAACACCTCCATGTCGCCCCATGTTGCGTTAACACCTTCTCTCCTGCCCTGTTCCAATAGCAACACCTCCATGTCGCCCCATGTTGCGTTAACACCTTCTCTCCTGCCCTCTTCCACTACCAACACTGCCATATCGCCCATGTTGCACTATCATCTTCTCTCCTGCCCTGTTCCAGTAGCAAGACCCCTGTATCACCCCATATTGCCTTAAATTCTTCTCCACTGTCCGGTTCCAGTAGCAACACCTCCATGTCGCCCCATGTTGCGTTAACACCTTCTCTCCTGCCCTCTTCCAATAGCAATTCTCCCCATGTTGCTTCAATATCTTCTCTCCTGCCCTGTTCAAATAGCAACACCTCCATGTTGCCCCCATGTTGCGTTAATATCTTCCCTCCTGCCCTGTTCCAGTAGCAACACCTCCATGTCACCCCATGTTGCATTAACATCTTCTCTCCTGCCCTTTTCCAGTAGCAACACCTCCATGTCATCCCAATTTGCGGTAGCACCTTCTCTCCTGCCCTCTTCCAATAGCAACACCTCCATGTCGCCCCATGTTGCGTTAACATCTTCTCTCCTGCCCTTTTCCAGTAGCAACACCTCAATGTCGCCCCGCGGGTCAAAGCCGCTGTCTCCGCGCGGCAAGGAGCTCGTTATGTGCCCGACGATCGGATGTGACGGGATGGGTCACGTCTCGGGCAACTACGCCACTCACCGCAGTCTCTCGGGCTGTCCTCACGCTGACCGTGCCATTGTACAGGCCTCGCAAGTGGAGCAGAAGTGAGTGGGTCGCGCTGTGCAGTTAGCGAAACACTGCATCCAAAGCCCCAGTCACACTACAGCTTCCGACCACGTTGCGACCACTTTAGACCAAAGAACCCACAGTCACCAGTGACGCCCGGACGTCGGCAACCATTGTTTTGGTCGGAAGGACGTCACTGGTGACTGGGGGTTCTTTGGTCTAAGGTGGTCGCAAAGTGGTCGAAAGCTGTCGTGTGACTGGGGCTTTATTTGTGCATAAATATATATACAGTAAAACCTCCCTAAATTGACCGACCTTGACACCGACTTTAAGTTGTCCATTTAAGGAGGTGGTTGGTTTATGGAGTTGGAATATGGTTACAATGGTATTATTGGGACCCAAATAAAGCGATCGATATAGGGGAGTCGTCGATCTGTGGAGGTGGTCGGTTAGGGGGGTTTTATTCATACATTCATACACACATACATATATATGCGTGGGATAGGGGAGGCAGTATTATGCACGGATAGTGATAATATCGTTATCACGTGTAGTACGATCTGGGGTGCCCCCCCCCCCACACCTATGCGGGTATATGTGTGTGTGTATATGTATATGTGTATATGTAGAGTGTGGAGAGTAGAGTGTGGAGAGTGGAGTGTCACGCGCCGCGCACCGGGTTCGAGCAGTGCATGCCGGAAGCCCTACTCGCATAGGTGTGGGGGTGGGGGTGGGGGGGGTGCACTTATTACACGCGATAACGATCTTATCACTATCCGTGCATACATACTGCCTCCCCTATCCCATGCATATATATGTATGTGTGTATGAATGTGTATACATGTGTATGTATATATGTATGCGTATATAATTGTTATATAACTGGTATATATAACTGATATATATAACTTATATATATAGCTGATGTATATCACTGGTTTACATAACTGATATATACGTAACTGATATATATAGCTGATGTATATCACTGGTATACATAACTGATATATATGTAACTGATATATAGGAGGGAATAGCAGCTGAGGAGCAGCTGGAAGCTCCCGGCTTTATAATACTCGTATAATGGCTTATACAGCATATAACTGATACATTTAACCTAGATATATATACAGAGGGAGAGTGTATATACTTATAGTTTCAAGCCATTAGGTTCCAGATCCCAGACAACCTCCCCCACCCACGCCTGACCTTTTCGCTAATGGCCTTGACCCCCGCCAGGTGCCCTACCCCAGGATGTGACGGATCTGGTCATGTGACCGGAAACTATGCATCACATCGAAGCCTGTCGGGATGTCCGCGTGCCAACAAGCCCAAGAAATTCCCGCTCAAAGATGGGGAGAAACCTGGCGAAGCACCCGAACCTTTGAAGTAAGTAGCGTTAGCTTCACACTCAGAGCCCGCTAAAGCCCCAGTCACACTACGGCTTGCGACTGCTTTCGACCACTTTAGACCAAAGAACCCACAGTCACTGGCGACCTCATTGCAACCAAAGCAATGGTCGCAGACCTCGAGGCGACCATTTTGGCCGCAATGCTTTTAGTGCAGTAGCTGCAACATCCTTGTGACCATTTTGGTCGCAAGGTCGTCGGCGACCACTGAGACCACTTTGTGACCATTTTGCAACCACTTGTGAGCTCTTTGCGACCAACCCTTTTTGGTGGTAACAAAGTGGTTGCAAGTGGTCGCAAGCAGTAGTGTGACTGGGGTATAACACGGAACCACTACCCGAGCTGGTCCGCGCAATCCTAGATAGTCCTTCTGAGCGGTCTCCTAGTCTAGACTAGTGTAGTCAGTTGCACTCACCTCTCCAGGTGAAATGCTATACACACAGATAGGCTTGGGTAGCTGGATCGCATGAGGCAGCCTAGATAGATAGATTAATGGTTAGGATGCTCGCCCTGGGATGGCAGACACGTGGGTTCGAGTCCCACGCTAAGCATGATGTTGCCATCGTTTGAAACACCACCATGGCACTGGTTGCCATGACCAGGATCCTGCACACGCTAAGCGCTGTATGGTTGTTGAACCTGCCATGTGTATGTTCATGTAAGTGCATTGCCCGTATTATGTAATCGTAAGCATGAGGCGACTTATGGGCGTAAACCATTTAAAAGACTTACAAATCCAGGGGAATAAAGTTTGAGAAGCCGTTCTAGGTGGAGTATCCCATTTGTTGCAACCCCCTCCCCCCGCCCCCCTCCCATGACACTGGTGCCATGACCAGGATGCTGTTCATGCTGAGCACTGTGTGGAGTTGAACCTGCCCTGTGTATGTAATAGAAGGGCGATAGCTGGATATTTATAATTATGAGTATGATATTATGATTTCATGGGGATAAGTGTAACAAGTGACACTCACCTCACCAACACTACAACTGGCCAGCATTGAAAACAAGCCTGGGTACCCGGGCTTATATGCTATGGACAGTATAAATACAGCCTCAATAAAAAAATAAAAATTGAAAAAATGTGAAATGTGGACACATACTCAGGGAGGTTGACGGCTAGGATGCTAGTTATTAAATGGTAGGAATGTGGGTTCGGTTGCCGCTCTAGGCAGGGTATTGTGTGTGTTTACAACCCCCTCCCCCCCCCCCCCCCCCACACACACACACCTAAAAAGCCGCTTGGAGACAAAGAGAATACTGGATATAATTGACCCCCTTTTTTCCCATACTTCTCTACAGAATCTCGGAGAGGCAAGTTTTCTTTAATTTCAAACGTGTGTAATGTGTGCCGTACAACACTTGATTGACTGTTTGATTGACTGATTGCTTGATTGATTGAACAATTTGCTGTTAATTAATGTCCAATAAATAATCTATATGAATTTGTATCCACACAAGTAATCAGTGAAAATAATTGTCCACGCCAAACATTAAAAGAAAATAAGACTACCTATATATGCTACATGATTTATTATGTAAATTTATATAAATAACAAAACTATTCGAACCTTTTATTGCAATTGATGTACCACTGGCGCCACCTGTAATCATGTTTTGCCACTACCACCTGCATGCTCCCGGGTTCAGTCGGAGGCAAAAATGATTATATATATTCATCTATATATAACTGATATATATCCATATAACTTATATGTATAGATTATATATATAGCTGATATTTATAACTTATATAATTGGTATAAGTATATAACAGAGATATATAACTGATATATATATATATATAGCTGATATATAAAACTGTTATAAATAACTGGTATATATCAGTGATATATAACTGATATGTCTGATATATTTTACTGAAATATAACTGGTATTCATAATTGATATTCATCTGATTGTCATATCTAATTGTTATATATAACTGTTATATATAACTTATATATAACTTATATATAACCTATATATTACTTATATATAACTTATATATAACGTATATATAATATATAGCTGGTATATATAACTGGTATACAGAAGTACTATATAACTGATATATATATATAACTGATATATTTATAATTGGTATGTATATATAACTGGTATATATATATATATATATAACTGGGATGTATCAATTTATACAATCAGTGTCCATACTGCCTGTCAGGACCCGGACATTATCGGTGCACACTCTAGACTGGCCGGACCAGACTCGTCTTCTAACAAATGCTCTCCAGCACTTTTCAGGACTTCTCTGTTCATTAACATTACCCAACATCTGCTTAGAGAGTGACATTAAGTCCTGTTAACCACATGGTAATGTTGGTTCAGAAGTTTAGGCTATTCTATCTATCTCTACACAAGACACATACATAATGTCAAACAAGGGGAGTCTAGATTGTTACAATTCACATTATTTCAAAGCAAAATTATTGGTTTTTGGGGACCTATACACGATTTCTGTGATGCATACAAAGAGCATAATCCAGACTGGACTGTGGGTTACAGCATCTGTGGAGAGGGAATTGAGGCTCTGTTAACACTGGCTTCATATTGAGCAACTGACAGTCTTTTCGGCACAAATGTGGATTTATAGAGAAAACATATTTATCATTGTTTAATAATTTTTGATAATTATAGCTGTAACCTATTGATTGATTGATTGATTGATTGAAAAGCTTGATCATCAGTTCAAAGCAATACAGTGAAACACTGTCGACCTACAACACCTGTGTCATTGCCTATCACCAGGTGTCATACTAGTCGCGGAAATCATGTATTGGACTACACGTTAGTGTAGTTTCTGCAATGTAAATCTTTTGTAAAGCCCCTAATGTCTTTGCTCAAATCTGTGCTGTTTGATAACATTCCTTCTTTTTTTCACGCATTTATTCTTTTGGTATAAAACAAATACCAGTAAAAAGCTGTGACAAACTGCAACTTTCCAGTCAGAGTACAGCTATTTTGTGTCAGTTATATACGTTGATTAAACACCACTAATTTCAATCGCGTACAATTAAGGCTTCCCCATTCCACTGCTCCTTTCCGTATCCTAGTTATGCCACACACAAATCTAGGTAGCAACAGTATACATTTTAACGTCATTGTCTTGACTCGACCTGGAGGTTTTTAACTTGGGATTCAAATCCCACGCCCGGCTACATGGGAAGCGGGTGCTCAACTCTTTTGGTAAATCCCATCTGGTTTTGATTCGGTCAGTGTGCGCTTTTAATTGATGTCATCGAAGAACAATATGCCCATGCCCCCAGCTCTGCCAATTTGGATTTCCACCGCTGTGTATAACTTACAGCGTCATCAAAGGCCGGTTGCTCTCATACCATGTCTATGTGGTGGGGGAGGTTAAAAATTCCTTGGGTCGGTAAAAGTGTAGGCTCGGGCTTTCTATCAACCAGCAGTGGAATGAGGAAGACCAGTCGTCTATGACTGAAATTTCCCCTGCTTAAACAACTAATGGACCAAAAAAAATAAATAGAACAACGCAATCTCAGCGCATTACCTCCCCCCCCATTACATCCCCTCCCTCCCCCATTACACCCCCCCCATTGAACCCCCTCCCCCTGAGGGTGTTACTTACGTGGAGGCCCCTTGCTGAACTCTTGTAGGTGCCCCGTCCCCGGCTGTGACGGGTCCGGTCATGTCACAGGCAAATACCTGACCCACCGAAGGTACTAAGCTGTTAAACTCTGCATGGCTCCCTTAGAATATTTCCGTGTTGTCACCACGTCATCGATGTTTAGTTTAGTCTCAAACAGCCACGGGGATTCCCGGACCCACCGAGATTCCCCAACCCGGGCGAGATGATTAATGACTATTAATTAACCTTTCCCTTGACCTCCATGACCTGTGTGAGGGTTGGGGTTGTAGGGGATGGTTGACAGCTGTCATTTGTAATTGACATCAGGGTCCTGCTCATGGTGAGTCTAAATGTGGATGTTTGAGACTGGACTGTGTTTAAACTGACGAAAATCGGTTTTTGTGTTGATTAGATATCATGGGAAAGTAAACTTGATTTAATAATGTGGAAAGCAAGACAAGTATAACCTTTTCTATTAACTTTTAAAAAGAAAAGTTTTTTCTGGTAGTGAATTTTACTGTTGTTTTCTGATTACAAATCGGATATTCATTAAATACAAGACCGACTTTCGTCATCAGTGTGATGTGAATATATAATCATTGTGATTGACCATGCTTCCATTTGTTGTTTTCGTCTGAATTAATCTTACTTTCTTTTTTCTTCTTTTCATTATTTTGAGATGAATTAAAGTAGCTGTCTGGAACAGATTGCACTGTACACATGACTGTTCATATTTAAACTAGCATTGATTACTGATAGTTCATAGTGTGTTGTTAGTTCTAGATCAGAATGCAGGTCCCATTGTCGCATTGAACACGATGGTCGTCTTACAGACGTTTTTAAGCAGTATTTAGTTTGATGTTGTTGTGTGCTTTTATTTTCTACTTTCTTCGATCTGATATCACTGATATTATTTCAATGTCATGGACTTTGTAGTTACTGTTTTTAATTCATAGGAACTACTTTCACTATGTTATATGAATTACTTTTACTACAATCTTGTCACAGGTACTATTTTTTACTATCGCTATGTCATAGGAAGTACTTTTACTATTGCTATGTCGTAGAAACAACTGCAGTAAAACCTCTCTAAGTCGACCGACCATGGGACTGACTTTAAGTGGTTCATTTAGGGAGGTGTCCGGTTTAGAGAGTTAGAATATCCTTAGAATGGTATTGTTGGAACCCAAATAAAGTGATCGATATAGGGGAGTGGTCGATCTGTGGATGGGGCGGTATAGAGAGGTTTTACTGTACTTCTACTATTGCTGTCACAGTGACTACTTTTTGTACAACTGTGTCATAGTGACTACTTCTAGTAAGTTCTACTATCATGATGTCACAGTGACTACTTCTAGTAGTTCTACTATAATAGATTCCACTTTTGCTACAACTAGGTCATAGTAACTACTTCTACTATTATTATGTCATAGTGACTACTCTTTCTAAAACTTTGTAAGAGTGACTACTTCTAGTAATTTCTATCATGGCGTCATAGTGACTACTTCTACTATCACAGATTCTGCTTTTGCTACTACTAGGTCCTAGTGATTACTTTTACTATTACTATGTCATAGTGACTACTTTTATTACAAGTAGGTCATACTGATTACATTTGCTACAACTAAGTTCTAGTGATTACTTCTATTAGGTCTATTACTATGTCATAGCAACTACATTTACTACAACTAGGTCATAGGGACTGCTTTTGATGCAAATATGTCATAGTGACTATTTCTACTATCACAGTGTCATAGTGACTACTTCTACCATCACGATGTCATACAGACTACTTTTGCTACAACTAGGTCACAGTGACTACTTCCACTATCACAATGTCATAGTGGCTATGTTTGCTACAACTAGGTCATAGCGACTACTTCTACTATCGTTATGTGAGTGGTTGTGTTAAGTATTCTGATAATAGCATATTTGCATGGGAAAAAACCCTGATAGAAGACTTTCACACACAGAATGAAGCAATGAAAAATGTCAGAACTGACCTAGATCGCAGGATCATTTTGTGCAGTGTTAAACCAGCAGGTGTTGACAAGAGTGACGTCACTCAGGGCGTCACATGCTATGGGGCGCCAAATATAACTTAAATACTGTGTTTGAACTGTTTTCTTAATCTTGTGTATTGTAATAAACTATAGCTGTAAGTTGCGTCAAAGTTCAGCTTACCCAGGGGGTTATTTTGTAGGGTGTTTTTTTGTTACATTACTTGATTATTAAAGAGGTGAAATTTCAATCACAGACAATTGGTTTTGCTCATTGCACTGCTCCTTGCCCTCTCCTAGTAATGCCGAATGCCAGGCTAGGTAGTAACAAGTATACATTTTTAAGTCATTGGTTTGATTTCAACAGAGTTCAAACCCGGGGTTTCAAATCCGACGACCTATCAAAACCAGATGCAGACGCTCAACTCATTTGGTCACCCCCGTCTGGTTTCTGGGTGGAAATAGTCTATTATATTGACTGCACTTTGTACCTGTTTCCTCTTCTTTAGATTACACAATGCAGTGCACCAACCCTGACTTTGTTGCATTGTTTGTTGACAGTGCTTCTGGTTGTCCAATCGCAAACCGGCACAAGATACAGCGCCAGCAGGCCATTGCCAATGGACTCAGTGAGGCAGCACACCACGGCCCGTCGACTATTCTCAACAGACCAATCAAAATGGACGGCTTAAAGTAAGCAACCAATTAGAGCAATTCTCTCATGCACTTTCCTCAGTCTCTACTAATAAGCAGATGTTGCCCGATATGGGCATTTGGGGGTCAAAGCTTCTCTTAAGGCTGTGTACCCATAGACTGTTCCCTGGTGGTGTGTTCCTTTGCTCCGTGTTCGCTTGTGATCTTGTGATGCGCCACACAGACAATGTTTTGATTAGTGGCCATTCCCATAGGTTGGACCCAGGGACTTATGGCCTTGTGCATGGCACATGTGACGTACTGACTGGGGACATAGCGAATGAACATGTTCATTGTCTGTGTGGTGTGTCACAAGGTCACAAGCAAACACAGAACAAGGGAACACACCACATTCGACTATTCACCTCTCACCACTGTCTAACTCTAGATCATGTTGTTTGCGTTGTTCCTAAATTTGACTATGCACCTCTCGCAGCTGTCTAACTCTAAACCATGTCGCTTCCACTGTTCCTAAATTTGACTATGCACCCCCATCTAACTCTGGATCATGTTGTATTTCCATCGTTCCTACATTCCACTATGCACCTCTTACCGCCATCTAATTCTAGATCATGTCCTATTTCGACTGTTCCTACATTTGACTATGCACCTCTTACCACAATCTAATTCTAGATCATGTTGTTTGCGTTGTTCCTACATTTGACTGCGCACCTCCTGCAGCCATCTACCTCTAGATCATGCCCTTTTTCATTGTTCCTACATCGGACTATGCACTTCTTGCAGCTGTGTGACTGTAGATCATGTCGTATTTCCACTATTCCTACTTTCAACTTCGCACCTCTCACCACCATCTAATTCTAGACCATGCCCTATTTCCACTGTTCCTCCATTCGACTATGCACCTCTTACCGCCATCTAACTCTAGATCATGTCCTATTTCCACTGTTCCTACATTCGACTATGCCACTCTCACAGCTGTCTAACTCTAGATCATATTGTTTCATTGTTCCTACATTCGACTATGCACCCCTCATCGCCGTCTTATTTAGATCATGTCTTATTTCCACTGTTCCTTCATTCTCACAGCTGTCGAAGTTTAATCGATGTTCTCTCCGCTCTTCCTACATTTGACCTTGACCTTCTTGCAGCTGTCCAACACCGGGGTGTGATGGATCCGGACATACAAATGGGAGCTTCCTGTCTCACCGCTCTATGTCGGGGTGTCCCCGTGCCACGCAGGCAATGAAGAAGGCTAAGCTTTCTAATGAAGAAATGGCCAATCTGCAGATGAAGGCGCAAGCCGGATACTGTATGTACACAGTTAATACCTCTGTATCACGTTGCGACCGCTTTGCGACCACATTGCGACCACTTTGCGACCATTTCGGGGCATTTTGGCAGCAACGAGGTTGCAGCTGCTGTACCAAACACCTCCTTGCGACCAAAGCGCTTGTAACCGATCGCTGATCGGTCGTGCGGATTAGTCACCGACCACCCCATCAAAATTTGGGCCCGGTCACCGACCGATCGCCGTCTATGAATTTTGTGTATTGGTCGCAAGGAGGTCGCAGGGAGGTCGCCAGCTTTTGGTCGCAAGAAGGTCGCAAGCGAACGCTGGCCGTAGTGTGACTGGGGCCTTAATGAAAAAACATATCAACATTTGGCTAGGGAAGGGGGATTCCAGAATTGTCTAAATCCTTCCCTGTGTATTAAATCAGCACTAAAAAAATCAGTATTAAGCTAAGGAATATAATTATTTGTTGGTCGCTGCAAACTATATAACAATGAGCTTTTATTAACACAGACATTACTGTAAGCAAATTCAATGTAGCCCTTGAAAAGTAGCCTACATTCCAAGAATAAGTCTTTGATGTAATTAATGGTCATGAACCACAAGCCATTTCATTCAATACTGGTTATTTGATGCTAAGCTCTGATTATATCCCTGTGGGTGTTATGAGTGTGATCATACATTGTTTTGCATACCAATTATATCCCTATGAGTATCAGCATACATTGTTTTCAAGTTGTATATACCAGATATAGATTAACTGACATTAAATACTCAGGTAGTCTTAAGTAGGGTTGTGGACGTATCCACATTATTTCCAAATCTAAATAGCTAAATATATTGTTCAGATACTGATCTATCATGGCCTGCTACTTTTGAAGTACTAAACTGATTACATCATGTAGGATAATACACTTTAAAAGTCGAACCGAGAGCATCCAGTGGCCGCCATCTTGGTGGGTTTGTTTTTGTTGTTGTATTATCTCCTAGGCCCTCAACTCTACGCCAATATACATAAACATTGCACGCTGGAACCACACCAGAGCCTCCACCAGTGCTGACACTCTGGATTTTACCCCAAAAATCTAATAAAATCTTTTCTTTTTTAGTATCAAAATTGTCTTTAAAAAAGTATTAAAAAGTTATATATAAGGGCCAACTTACCCTGATTTATAACCATTTGTTACCTTGTTGAGCAAGCATGTGCTGCTTGTGAACATGCTTCAGGAATTATATATGCAGTCTTGTGAGGAGTTGTGGCTGTTGACCCCTCAGTTTTACATAGTCAGTCCACCGTCACTTGGTCACTGACAGCAGGGAGCTCAGCAAAAGTCCCACTCAACAGAACACACACCACTCTTACAGAAAGACTGGCAAAGTACATTGCTGAATCTCATCAAATTCTAATTCTAAGTCTGAAGACTTTTCAATTACCAGATTGGCAATTCTTTTTGCAGAAAAAAAAAGTAAAAAGAAAGTATCAACACCTGAAAAGAAGTATGAAGATATATATTTAAAAAGTAGTATTTCCTTGAAAAGAAAGTATAATACTTTCAACAAAATTATAAAGTGGCAGCACAGCTCCACAACTTGTTATCGTTGATTCATACCAAAGCTGTTTTATCTCAGATTTAGTGGGCTGGGGTGAATATTTGATCTAGCTGATTACACATGACTGATCACGTTTTTTTTAATTGCACACCGAACTAAACGATCCCTATTTCATTCTTTTATTTCTTTTGGTGAAAAAAAAAACCCTTCTACAGCCTTTGAAAATGACGAGGAACTGCGTGCACTCGACAAAGAGATAGCGCAGCTGCAAGAGACCAATTCTCAGATGGAGGCTCAGATGATGAAACTGCGTGCGCAGATCACGTGCATGGAGACGAAGATTCGCCAGAACGAGAAGGAGAACCAGGCGATGGGTGACACCAACGCGAACCTCAGCCAGTGCTTCGGCTACATGAAGGAGTCGATGATCCAGTGCCTGCAGAATGTGCAGCTGCCCAACTCGAATGAGGTCATCCAGGAGGAGAACTTCGACTCGTATATTGCCCAGCTGCGAAGCCTTTGCTTGGAGAACTATTCCTCGGAGAATAACGCGCTCTTCAGCACAGTCAAGCAGGCATTGGCAGGGGTGAAGGTCGTCTGACAGGAACTCAGCGCACGTTCATGCTCGGAGGTACAGCAGCAGTTGCAGCAGCAGCAGCAGCAGCAGTTGCAGCAGCCCTTGCCATTGCAATGCCCCAACTTGGAGCAGGTAAACATTGAGGACTGGATCCCCGAGTATGAACCGACCCCACCACCCCCTGAGAATCATCATGGACTCGCCCAGCAACCAAATGGCTGGAACGGTCCATTGTGACAGTTCAGGGCGGGACTGAGGTTGTGAACCCCCCACCCCACCCCCACCATTAACACCCCCTATAACAAACAACAAAATGAAATCTTACACATTTGTATGAATGGGGAAAAAATACAACAGGGTTCTGTGCGCTTCCCAGCTATTATATGGAGCACAGCTGTGTAGGACTGAATTGTATGTTCATATATTTCGCACTTGTATTCATAAATAAAATAAGGAAAATCGAAAAGATCTAAAGAAAATGATGGTAACAATAATAATATAATATAACAATTACAAAGTGACAACTCACTTGTTCTTGCGCACCCATGGGAGACAGGCAGTAACCCACGATGGATTCTATCTCATGGAGGGGAAAACTGGCTTTCCTCTCATCCCACGAAACATGACATTGTCTGTAATTTTACCTCGTTTTCAGAGCGGGATTTCGTCTCATCAAGCATCAGTCAAATTGTCATATAAATATATCTATCTATTTACATGTGCTCTCACCGCCTCATCATGTCACTTGTAAATAGAAATGAGATTGCCTGAGCTGGCATCATCACTACTAGCAAAATGCTAACACGATTCTTTTGTTTGGTGATTGTACCCAAAAGCAAAGGCTTACGTTCATTCATGCCCCATCCCAAACAAGCATTCCCCACCCCAACCCCTAACCCCCGCGTCTATCCGCCTATAGGCATTACGATGCATAGTTGAAGTACTTATACTGTGCAGTTTATTAACACAATCAGCTCATATAACAAGAGATTATTGTCCGTCTTTTTTTTTTCTTTTAAAAGAAAAGAAAATGGACATTGTATTAAGTATAGAGAGTTCAGTTATGTCTTGCTGTAGAGTTTTTTGCCTCGGTCTGACGCATGCCCGTGTTCCCCGCTCCCCCTTTGTGGCAGAAGAGACGCTGGGTTGTCGCAAAAGGAGACAGGAGTTAAGAATGTCGCAAAAGGATCTCGTGAATATCCAAAGGGCCACATTATAATGAACCTATGGGGCTATGGGGGGTTAAGCAACAGGACTGGACAATCTAGGGTGTGTAGACTAAATATGCCAAGGTTATGTATACTGACTGACCTTGAGTTTTTATTGTTTTTTGTTTTTTCTTAGTGGTTTTTGTTGTTGTTGCAAATGTGGTTTGGACTTAAAATCTGTATTGATGTTGCTATACGTGAAGCCAGAAGGGTTTATCGGAATGGAATATTGGGAGCTGGAGAATGCTGGTGCTTGGTTCAATGCTACCTGTAGTTGGGACTCATTTCCTTGAATGTATGCCATATTCACGTCAGAGACGTTCACTGACATTGTTCATTATTTATTGAAAGGAATGTTATATTTATACTTCGAGCATAATTTATTTACAACACATAATGCCCGTACTTATTTATTATCAATGTTACAATGGAAATGTGTATTTAATTAAGAACACATCATATATATATATGAATATATATCGATCAGCATTTCACCTTTTAACAAACATATTTAAAAAGAATTAAATGAAGGGCACTGAATTTATGGGATGTGATCGAAGGTGGGTGTTTAATTATTGTTTTGTTTTTTTTCAAATTGAGTTTGACGCATTTTGAAATCTGTAAATAGGTGTACATTGATTTTTAAATTAGGAACTTATTATGAGAGTGTGGAGAAAGATCATTGAAGACTGGGCTGAACCGACTTGGAACGCAATGTGATATACTGGTGTATTGAAATTAAGTTTTGTCAGATGTACAGTCTCCGCTATGTTGGGAGACGCCGTGGAACATGGGGGTGGGAGGGAGCCGATTCTAGTCACTCATTTGTACGGTTTATTCATTTATTAACACAACGGTGCTTCGAGGACCTAAACTATCTAGCATATATCTACTGAGTTACCCACGGAAGAAGCGGGTGTTGCATGTTGTAAGGGTATATATTCATATATATATGTACATATACATATGGTTATGTATATTTATATATACGTATATATATGTGGATATAATGATATATGTTTATGAATATTCAATATATACGTAATACATATATACATTTATATATGTTGATATATATTTATGTATAAGTATGTATGTTTATATATATATTTATATATATATAATTATATATCTTCCTATAAATGTTAATATATACATATATACATTTATATGTCTATTTATATTTATATATAAGTATATATATATATATATATATTCACATACAGTATTACCTGTCTTCAATGGAGAACTCTGCATCCAGACCAATGCGTCCTGACATCGCAGGTGTCTTGTCATCGGAAGGACATTCAAATGCACCAAAAGCAGTTTGTGTATTGAAAAAAAGTGTTTGCATATGGCAATGATTCACCTAAAACAAATGTCGCTGAAGACAGGTAATTCTGTATACATATATATTTATATGTATATATATACATATATATAATTATATATATATTCATAATTACACATATATTCCTATATATATATATATATATATATCCATAAATATATATATTCATACATATGTATATGTTACATATATTTATTCATTTGTATGTATATATTATTAATGAAGCAAAGCACAGACCTTAGTCAGTTTTCACTCCAGTGTCGGTGGCTTGCGCCCATTGTTGTATGATAGAATTCGTGCATTGCCTATTACTCTAGAGACTGCTATATCTGTGTTCACCACTGGCTTAGTTCCCCTCCCGGCCACCAGGCTTGTTCGTGCGCATCTCGGGGTTGAGCTGGACCTAGCCGTTAGGCCTGCTTCCGGTTTATCTATCACTGCATCTGCATCTGCATCACCTAGAGTGGGTCACTGCATGTGCGTCTGCATCACCTAGAGTGGGTCGGCGGCTCTGTGAGTTTCTGCAGACAAACTGATCGTGGTGGTGTAATATATACATATAAATATATAGTATGCATTTCCACTTATACCTGCAAATTATAAACCTGGATTTGGGGCAGTTAACGCTATGTATGGAGTAAGCGACAAATGGGTTAGTTGTACATGTACAATGTTGTAAAGTCAGTGTTCGGTACAGACATGTAAACACCACTGTACTTCGATTACAATTTACTGGAATTTTTTTGTCATTTTTCCATGGTGCAAATGATTATCTACTCGCTGTTGTTGTATAAGCTATATGTAGGCCTTCTGGGGGTGAAATCTCAGATGTTGGTCTTGTGGGGTTTTAAATTTTGTTCTAAAAAATAGCAGCAGCAGCATGATGTAATATTTGCTTTGTAAGCCGTTGAAGAGGAGTGGATCTTAATATCAGGGTGGATTGAGAGAGCACAGTCAAATCACACACAGAACTCTTTACCTGTATGTAATACTTTATCATACAGGCTTGTTTATGGAGTTTTTACCTTTATTTGTAGATTTATAGCCGTCTAAGACTCATTCCACACACCAGATATAGGAACAATTTGATCCATGTTTGTTTAATTAATCTCGTCGTTAATGGGTGAGGATGTAGGCCCTACAACATAACAACAACTATGGAATTACTTAGGAAAGCAGTAATGTATTTATAGCGGAATTCATTTTGTTTGTTTTCAAAATCAGCAATGCAAAAAGAAACCACAATGTACTAAATAATCTCTTTTTTCCCCATAATATAGGAGTTTTTCCCCCAGTATATATTGATTGGTTATTTTCCTCTGTGATATAGACACAGAAAATGACTTTCCTTTCTGTAGGAATAATAAGTTTGTGATAAATCTGGAGAGAGAGAGAAGAAACAAAACATTCCTGTATTTATCTAAGATCTTCAGTCATCTTATTTAATTTATTATTCATCATTTATATTAATTTAATACATTCCTGAAATAAGCAAGTGATTGTTTCTCCTTATTGGTTAAACTGATGTCACTGGCATGCATGTATGCCAAAAGAAGTGTATTATTCTATTTATATCTATATTTATCTATATATGTTAATTTATTTATTTATTAATGCCTGTTGGAACAAGTTGTAAAAACTATACATGTATACGAAAGTTATTGATAATGTATACATGTAGAAATTAGATGAATGGAGATAGCGGAATTTCGTCATTTTTTGACAACATTATAAAATGATAAGTATAATTACTTAAAGTATACAGAACACGTGATAAATAGAACCTTCATTAACAGGAAAGTGGCAAGTTAGTATTTGTTTTGTCCAACAGCATGTGTCATGTGACTGCTCAAGAAGGTAGGCAGATGTGATGTGCATAGGTGTTCCACAAATCGTGTCACCCATATGAATAATAAATGTATGTCAACAGAACGCCTGTTTCGTATTTTTAATTCAAGGACTCATCCCTAAGTTTAAACGGACCAGATATAGGTCACTGGAGACGGGAACCGTACTCTGACAAATGCTCTCCAAGCACAACCTTGTTTAGTTTTTATGTTTAAATGAACCAAGTATGTGTGGGGAGAGTAGGGGACCAGGGCCATGCTAGTCTGAACTGCAAAGGCAGTTTGTTGTCTCCAAAATGGCCACCCCCATAGGCAGTGGCCATTTGCAATGGAAAAGCTGCGCTGTGATTGGCTGAAATTGTGCCGGCAACAGGCTCACACAGTAACAAGTGTTGCTGGTTCCCAGTATCGGCGGCAATATATTAGGCCCAAATCTATTCAAAGCTCTCATATTTAACAGAATTACATGCTCAAAAAGTCAAATTTGGTCAAATTAACCACAAACTCGAAGCGATATTAACACCGCCGCCGAAATTTGGTTAAATTAAACCAAAAATCGACGTGATATTAATGCTGCTCACCGGTAACAGGCTCAGCAGATCCCCCTGAGCCTGTTGCCGGTGAGCACCACTATTTCCCAATATCTAAGGCCGTAATCGATTAACATGACCCTGGTGACTCGGATTGTCAGCTTCTAAAATCATAAAATACTTTAAATCCTATTTTGCTTACTTATATCAGTTATTGAAAAAAAATATTAAGTTTTAGATTAAGGCACCATTTTGTCCACCCCAAGCGTATTCGTTTATTCAACCCGAGTCTGTAGGATGTGCGCATGCGCCAACAAGTGGCTTGGGTGACCCGAGATGATTAATCGATTACGCCCTAATATACAAATCGCCTCCGCCGCCGGAGCATTAGGCCACCATGTGGCACAAATCTGAACTATTTCCGAGTTTGTTTGTTTTCCACGCGGCGGATAGCTGGTGACTTTAAGGCCAGACCAGAGGGACAAATGATAAAATGATACCAGATGATATGGACAAATGATACCAGACGACATGGCCAAATTATACCAGATGATACAGCCAATTATACCAGATCGGATGGGCAAATTATACCAGATCGCATGGGAAAATGATGCTAGATGATATGGTCAAATGATTCCAGATGACCTGGCCAGGTGATATGGCCAAATGATACTAGATGATATGGCCACATTATACTGGATGATGTGGGCAAATGACACCAGATTATATGGCCAAATTATACCAGACCATATGGCCAAATTATACCAGACCAGATGGCCAAATGATACCAGATGACATGGCCAAATGATACTAGATGATATTGTCAAATTATACCAAACCAGATGGCCAGATCAGGAAGCACCGTGTCCGGTAGTTCTTCCTATATTAATCAACCAAAAATATTTGTGGCGAATGAGTTGATCGCACAGTAGTAGTAAGGAGTGTCGAAAGCAGCCATAGGTGACGCAACAATGAATAAGCGGCTAGTATCGCGCTTCCGACAGGATGGTAAAGTTGCATAGTGGTTTTCAGTTTCTGAGATAAATATAGGTTGATCGCTATAATCTACCTTACTTTAGTTTGAGGTAACTTTTATTTTAAATTGCTACCTTTTGAGACATTAGAACATAGAAGTTGAAACATGCCAAATTAATTTTGGCAAGCATGCCAAAACTCTGACACAATAGGCTTCTTCGGCAACAGATTCTATTGAATTGCTTCAGTATTCCCTTCTACGTGGCGGCAACATTTTATAAGATAGGATAAAATCTAGATAATTGTCTTAGGTTTGAAAAATTGTTGTTTTCATCGGACTATATAACTTTAATAATGGTGATCTATATATTATATATATGCGCATAATAAATTATACAGCACATAGGCCTATTTCTTTTTTCTTGAAGATTTATACTACCTATCATGGATAAGTCAGAATAAACTGTTTTTACCATTAGACAGTTTGTCGATAGAAAGCCCGAGCCTACACTTTTACCGACCCAAGGGATTTTTAACTTCCCACACCACATAGACGCTGTAAGTCATACACAGTGGTGGAAATCCAAATTGTCATGGGGAATCGAACCACTGATCTTCAGATTAGGTGCTTCAAGTCTGGGAGACTGTTCCATGGATCTGTCACTCGAAATGAAAATGAATGCTTCCTGACTTCAAGTCTGGACCTCTCCTTGAAGATCTTATACCACTGGCCTCTGTGTTACTGTTTGTTCTGAGGTTGAACATTACATTCCCTATCTATCTCTCTCTCTGTATATATATTCAACTTCACTCATATTCTTCTAAAGTGGCATATATTGCAAGGTGCTAGATGAGTTGTGTCGAGGAGGAGCTGCTCATCTGAAATTCAAAGAGTAAATCCAGGGGGCAGCACCGTGCGCAGTGCTTGATTGAATGGGGTTGGACAAATCCACGGGAATCAATAGGTGGCGCTGCGATGCAACTCAGGCCAAGGAAGTGAAGTACCCATATGGTTATGCACTGGACGCTGGAGCCAATGTATGGTGAGGGTTTAGGGGTGACTCGAGGGTGTATGTGTGTGGTGTGTGTGGTTGGGGTGTAGGTGTGTGGTGAGGGTTTAAGGGTGTGGTGAGGGTGTATGTGTGTGTTGGTGGTGTAGGTGTGTGGTGGGGTTGTAGGTGTAGGTATGTGGTGAGGGGGTGTGGTGGGGGTGTAGGTGTGTGTGGGTGAAGGGTAGGCGTGTGGTGAGGGTCTAGGTGTGGGCGGTGGTGTAGGTGTGGTGTGTGGTGGGGTGTAAGCGTGTGGTGGGGGTTTAATGATGTGGTGGGGATGTAGATATGTGGTGGGGGGTTTAGATCTGTGGTGGGGGTGTAGGGGGTAGTGGGGTATAGGTGTGTGTGGTGGGGGTGTAGGGGTGGGTGGTGGGGTATAGTGGGTGGGGGTATAGGTGTGGGTGGTGGGGTGTGGTAGGGTTTAGGGATGCTAAAGATTGTGAGGTGCCACTCTGCAAGACACCCCTACACCTCCACCACAAACCATCTACACCTCCACCACACACACCCTACACACACTCCAACACCTACACCCCGACCATACCCACCTACACCCCAACCACACCCACCATCAACCCCCACCACACACACCTACACCCCCACCACATCCCTAAGCCCCCACAACATACACACACCACATCCCTAAGCCCGCCACCACACCCCTACATCCCACAACACCCACCTCACCATACCCACTCACCACACACCCCTAAATACCCACACACACCAAACTCCTCACCACACCCCTACACCACACACCCCTACACACTCACCACACAAACATATGCCCCACCACACACCCACCGACACCCCAACCACACCCACCTACACCCCTCCCCAACACCCCCTCAACCCCTACCACACACACCTACACCCCAACTACACACACCCTCAACCCCTACCCCACTTACACCCCATCACACAACTATCCCCCCATACCTGACCCCCCCCCCCCCAAACAAACACCGATGTACCGTTTTTCACTCTATTATCGCCCACGAAGGCTCGACTTGAGTCGCAACGACATCTGGAATTGTAGTACCTGTCTAACCCCGTTACTCATATGGTGCGCAGCATGTGGGAATGTGAGCAAAATTACCAGTCAGTACTTGAGATGACTATTCTCTGGATTGGCTAGATTGATAGAACGAAATTAACATGCTTCTCATATGATTAAATTATTGGTAATGCTTGCATTGCATTTGATTCGCGGCAGGGGAAGAGTCCCCCACCCCCTACCCCTCTCTCCCTTCAGGGAGCATAACGTAGCTCAGGCGGTAGAGTGTCCACCTGTTAAGGTTTTGATCATCTGATCGATCCTGCTCAGTGGACACATTTGCAGTTTGTGTTATTTTCCATTCCAACCAGTGGTCCATGACTGGTTCATTAAAGGCTATGGTATGTGCTGTCCTGTCTGTGGGAAAGTGCATATAAAGACCCTTGCTGCTTATCGGAAAGAGTAGCCTCTGTGGCGGAAGCGGGTTTCCTCCAAAAAGAAATCTGTCAGAATTACCATGTTTGACATCCAATAGCAAGAAAGAGTTTTTCGGCTTCTGCAGTGAAAATTGAGCTCTGATCAGGTATGTAAGTTCAGTATTTTGTAGCCACAGCAGACTGTTGCAGCAGCTACCTGACCTTGAACTTTGGAACCATCAGTGCAAGTTGAATAATTGCTCATATAAATGTATATGAATATTATTCCCTCACCTTTTCGTTCATTCCCATGAAATTTCAACTGAAAATCTTCAGTATGGTGTCAAATAGTAGGGGACCACAAAGCTGAGATGATTAAAGTTGCGTAATCCGACGGTTTTGAATTTCTGCCATTTTTTAAAGAGAGATATATTGGCATGGTCCGTATGGGGCCTGGAAAGTCTTGAAAAGTCTATTGAAAAGTGCATTTGCCCCATTTCAAGGCCTTGAAAAGCCTTAAAGTTGCATAGTCCGATGGTTTTGCGTTTTCGCCATTTTTCTGAAATAAATATATTAAAGTGATCATTATAATCTACCTTATTTCAGGTTAAAGTAACTTTGATTTTAAATGGATAAGTTTTGAGATATTTGAAATTCAAACATGCAAACTTAGTTTTGGCAAGCACACCAAAGCTCTGACACCATAGGCTTCAACAGTAACAGGTTCTATCAAATTGTCTCAGTGTTCCATTCCATGTGGCAATGAATGCTTAATATGTGCATCAATATCTAAGTTAGATATGTAGAGACAAATCTATATAATTATCTTGGTTTTGAAAATGTGATGCTTCATCGGACTATGCAGCTTTAAGTTTAACCCTATTTTGGGTAATTAATCTCGAAAAGCCTTGAATTCCATTAAACTGTCCCCACTGATCTAAATTAGTCTGAAAATGAAATGGCCATTCGGCATGAGATAATATAATAGGCCTACCTTCACATAGTAACATGCCAATACTCACCTAATTTGTTTGGTTGGAAACCTCAATGGACTTCAAGACAAGAAATAGTGTTTAGGCTTCTGCAGTGAAAATTGAGCTCTGATCGAGTATGTAAGTTCAGTATTCTGTAGTCATGGCAGAATGTTGCAGCACTTTTGGAACCTTCAGTGAAAATAGAGAAATGGTCTGCGTACTGTTATAGTCGCCATGAGGGTGTGCTGTCACAAATCAGTACCAATCAATCAATCAATCAATAGGATACAGCTATAATAGGCCTTGGACCTGTTAGCCGCTCTTAATTAATAGAAATGGAGACAGTTCTTCAGATGTGGTGGATCGTACCAACTGTCACTGGCTCCAAGATATATCTAATGCTTGACCAGTATGCATCAAGTCGGGACTTGAAACAGTTCACCGACTCTGCTGCTACCCATTCTGATGTGACCATACATCTTCCTAGAATGTTTGTTTTGTTTGTTTTGTTGTTGTTTTACGTCCTAGCAACATCTAAGGTCATATAAGGACAGGTACCGACTTGTAACAGTGCGCACTCATGGCGACTTTATAGTGCTGTCCCACTGGAAAACCAGGCCATCGGCACCATGACCTGGTATCACACTCAGTCACATTATCCTGACACTGAGCACACCAGTCCTTGCCCTGTCCTAATAATGCCGAGCACCTGGCTAGGAAGCGACAAGTATCAATTTTTAAGTCATTGGTTTGACTCGACCAGGGTTCGAACCCACGATCTACCTAGAATGTAAAATCCCAACTAACAAACAAATCCTGTTGCTTCGTTCTCATCAGCCCATGCATTGGTTGCTGGGGGCTAACCATATATCTTCACAAGATGCAGTGCCCAAATTGCTAAGAGTGCAGGCTTGCCATGTAGGTCAGAATTTCAAATCCTGGCCGAGTCAAACCAATGACTTACAAAATTGACACTTATCACTATCTAACCTGGCGCTCAGCTGAGCATTACTAGGATAAGGCAAGAACCTGATTTGCTCAGCGTCAGGATGTGACAGAGTGGGTAATTGGGTCATGGTGCCGGGGGCTTGGTCTCGAAGTGGAGTTGCACTATAAAGTCACCATAAGTGCACACATCACAACTCAATACACATCCTTAGATGTTGCCAGGACATAAAACGCAAACAAACAACCACATTCCTTCAGCTCTGTTCTTCCTCCTGGGCCTCTTAAGCCCAAGTCACACCTACCCGGACGAGCCCCGGATTTTAAGCCGGACCACCCCCGGACCGCAAATAAAATCGCTATTTTTGGTCGTTTTTGCCTCGCTCTCACACCTACCCAGATGAGCCATGGTGCACAGCCATGGATTAGTCCCAGATCAGCCCTGGATCGGCCCCGCACAACCCCCGGACAATCCCCGGAGTATAAAATGACCCGGACTGCCATGGACGACCCCCAGACAACCCGGATGAGTCATGGATCACACACGGATGATGCCGGTTAACCCCAGATTGCAATATTCCCCGGATCGCCCTGGATCACCCCGGATGTTTTAAACATTTTAAAACATCCGGGGCCAACCCTGGATGAGGCCGGACCAGCCAATGATCACCCACGGATGAGCCACGGATCACGCCGGATCACGGACCAGGGCTCGTCCGGTCCCTGATCCGGGTAGGTGTGACCTAGGCTTAACATTCGGAAAAAAACATCATTGCTGCCCTCTGGTGGCAGTGGCAAGAACTGATGTGGGTGACAGCTCAGTGTACGGTTCAATGTTTAATGAGTGCATGAGTATCTAAGTGAGATATGTCGGATTAAATCTAGGTAAGTGCTTTAGTTCAGACAATTTAATGCGTTCATCGGGTTACAGTTGCATAACCCAGTGAAAGCTTTAAGAGTCTAACTCTAAGTAGGACAACTGTTATAAACACAAAGACACCATATGGTGGGCCAATAAAGAATATGTACGCAAAAAAAAGAAGGCTGCTGGAGACGGATGGATGAGGAGGCTGCCTCCTCAGACTGTTGGAGACTCAGGTTGGGGGAGGGATGAGGCTGCCTCCTCTGGCTGCTGGAGACTGAGGGGGAGGAGGCAGCCTCCTCAGGCTGCTGGAGACTGAGGGGGCGGGGGAGGAGGCTGCTCGAGACTGAGGGGGGAGGAGGCAGCCTCCTCAGGCTGCTGGAGACTGAGGTGGGGGGGGGGGGGGGAGGGAGGTGGCTGCCTCCTCAGGCTGCTGGAGACTGAGGGGAGCGGAGGAGGGAGGAGGCTGCTTGAGGACTAAGGGAAGGGGGGGGGGGGGGGGGAGGCTGCTGGACACTGAGGGAGGGGAGGGAGGAGGCTCCTGGAGACTGAGGGGGGAGGAGGCTGCCTCGTCAGGCTGTTGGAGACTGAGGGGGGGGGGGGGGGGCTGCTGGAAACTGATGGGGGAGGAAGCTGCCTCCGCAGGCTGTTGGAGACTGGGGGTGGGGGGAGGGGGGGGGGGGGATCCTGCCTCCTCAGGCTGCTGGAGATTATGGGGGCGGGGACAAGGCTGCCTCCTCAGCCTGCTGGAGACTGAGGGGGGCGGGGGGGCTGCTGGAGACTTGGGGAGGTAACGTTGACTAAATGGAAGCTTTAGTTGGGTAAACAAAAACCTAAATGAAAATAAAAGGAGTAATTTTGTTTTATGAAGGTAAATTTACACGTCTGAATTCACTGAAGGGGCCCTTGACAATTATAAACATTTTCACAAGCACACAGAACACAATTTTTCAAGACACCCGTACCTCGCCCAACGAAATGTACAATACAAATATTAGTATTGTAGTCATAGTAGTGTAATTGTTAGTATGCTAGCCACCGAATGGCAAGCAATAAAGGTTCGAATCCTGTTTAATTTGACCAAACTTTTAAAAAGTTTTATAAAGAGTACAGTGGATCTAAACCCTTCCACCACAGCGCACGGTTAGTACGCTTGTGAAAATGTTGATAATTGCGAAGGAACCGTAAAACAAATTACCAGAGGCTACTACCAAATTGAGACTATTGCTGTTCAGTGATGAAAACAAGCTGCAATGCGACTTACTCTTTATGGACAGGGTAAATAAACCATCAAAGAAATAAAACAAAAAACAAAACAAAAAAGAAAAAGGTACTGAACAGACTGTAAGGATAAACAATGAGCACAATATGTGTGTTTTCATTAAGATTTCCTTTATTGGCACGCCTATGTAAATAAGGTTCTCGTGCTCTGTGTACACTGTATGGACAATGGGATATATACATAAACTGCACACGGTACCCTCAATGGAACCTCGCTTAACGGACAATGCAGCATAACGGACAACCTCGCATAATGGACACCCTAGTACAGATTGTAGCCTATCAAATATCAGGCGTTGTCTCTACTACTCGCGCAATGTGACCAGGATTGCGGACAGACCGCTATAGTGGGAAATTAACAGGCCTTATGGTGTCTGTTAAGCGAGATTCTACTGTATTTGTCATTCTAAATGGAGGAGTGTTAACTGCGGGCATGTATAGCAGAAAAAAAATTAACAGACAAACATACAAACAAACATGGTAAACATATACCTCAGGCACACTATGGCTTTCAACCACTGGCGACCACTTTGGCTTGCAACCAAAAGACCCACTAGTCACCAACTGGTCGCCAACCTATGAAAATGGTCGGTGACCATTTTGGTCACAAGGTTTTTGGTGCAGCACCTGCAACCTCCTTGCGACCATTCTGGTCACAAGGATGTCAGCAACCACTAAGGACCACATTGCGACCATTTTGTGCCCACCCTGTTTTGTGGTCGCAAAGATAGTGTGACTGGGGTATCAATAAGAGAAGCCAGTTCAGCCCTGCGCAGTTCTATCAATGCGCTATAACTGATACAGGTCTTCATAACAAAGAAAATCTTGTTGGTATTTGATCGGCTCTTTTTATGTGGTTAACACTCAAATTGTCATCAAACACTAGCATTGTAGTGAAAAAAATACTTTAACAATTAAAGTTGCATAGTCCAGTGCTTTTTCGCTTCTGCCATTTTGATAGATAAATGAAGGGTTCAGGTGCAAAAACCGCTAAATCCATTTTAGTTTTTTTCTGTAAAATAGAATTGATTGTTGGGCTTTCCAGTAAAAATTGCATTAAATAGGGGATGTAGCAGCTTTTGCAAGAAAATCGAACTTGATTATCAGAATGATGGCAGCTTCAGCTCAACCATGGCAGTGATTGTTTCATTTTGGCCTGGATGGCATTTGTCTGCTTTTGCGCCTGAATCCTTCAAACATGAGGTTGATCGTAATAATCTATCTTACTTGTTTAGTTTGAAGTAACTTTTGTTATCGATGACTAACTTTGGTGATATTTGAAATGAAAACACACCGCGTCAATTTTGGCATGAACGACAAAATTCAGACATCATAGCCTTCAGCAGTAACAGGTTCAACAAAATTGATTTTGTACCCTCTTTGTTGTGGCAACAAAGACTTAAAAATGAATGAGTGCATTAATATACAAGTTAGATATTAAGGATAAAATCTAGATAATGCGTTTAATGAGTGCATCAATATCTAAGTTGGATATTAAGGATCAAATCTAGATTATTTGTTTAATGAGTGCATCAATATCTAAGTTGGATATTAAGGATCAAATCTAGATTATTTGTTTAATGAGTGCATCAATATCTAAGTTGGATATTAAGGATCAAATCTAGATTATGTGTTTAATGAGTGCATCAATATCAAAGTTGAATATTAAGGATCAAATCTAGGCTAAGTGTTTTTTTGGTTTTGAAAATTTGAAGCTCTCATCGGACTATGCAGCTTTAATCACAATACCTGTCTTGAAGTGTATTCCAGTATTTAAAAACTAAGCCAGTGCACCATAATATATAATTAAATAAAAACATGTTTACAATATTGCCATGAATCAGCTCTGTGAAACAAGGCCAAGCGACAAGGCCATCAGATTTTGTTGCAGCTACTTATACAGAGTGTGGCACTATAACGATAGCTGTATTTTTCGCGTTTTATTATGCTAATGAATTGGGGAGCAAATGATATTTTCTGTTGCAGATATGCTACTCACACACTGTTAAATATTCATATTTGCTTTAAAAAAAATATATAATACAATATACAACAGTTGTGTTCTAATGCAACTTTCAGCCAACCAATCAGAGACGAGAACGGTGACCTTGAAGTCTTTAACGTGTTATATAGAACTGATAACACATCACTTGTTTCGGCATCCAGTCACAGAAGGGTATCTCTCTCTATATATTCTTATGTATGTCTATGGCAGCATTCCAAAATATATACAACAAAATCCAAAGAATTCCAATCTAGAAAAAAAAGGGAGGGGGGAAATAACAACATATATCACTAAATGGTAAACCGGACGGACTGGCCTAAACGGTTAGAGCGTCTGCTTCCCATGTGGAAGTTCATGGGTTCGATACGCGGCCGAGTCAAACTGAAAGAAATTGGTGCTTGTCGCTAGCTTGCGTTGGGCACTAGTAGGAAAGGGTAAAGACTGGCTGGCCTAGCGTCAAGATACAGTGACTCAGCCACACTGCCGGGTCGTGGTGTCGAAGGCATGGTATCCCAGTCGGGCAACACTATAAAACAGCCATCAGTAACAATTCCAGTACCAATCCAGATATTACCTCAAATGTTATTAGGACGTAAAACCTCAATCAGTCAAAAACTATATGGCGTCGAATTTGCTGGTTCGGGTTATTTGTGTTTAGTTTGGTTAAATATAATAGAATATAAGCTGTGATCACTTAAGCAGTAATTGAGACACATACCGCCAAATCAGTGTAGCCAAGCTTGGAATACAAAAACAGAGTATTATAAGTCACACTCATGAATGCAGCAGGCAATTACCGTAGCCATGCTTAGATAAGAAGGCGTATGTCTACCTGGGAGGACCTCTTAATAGAGGTCACAAACAAGGTCATCTTATATATATAATACATATATAATATACATATAATATATATATATACATCCATGTCGACCATTAAGACCAAGTTGAAATATGAGATGTGTCTATGTGTATATATATCTCTCTCGTCTTTCAAAGTACTGTGTATATCATATATAGTATAGTTATACGAATCTTACCTGGGTAGAGATGATGGACAACTGGTGTTTTCCCGAGGTACTAGCCTCGGATAGTCGTGGGTCAGAGAGAAGGAAGCACATCCGGGTCCAGCAATCTTTTAAGTACTTTATAGGATAAAAAATTATCTTAACTATTTATGGATACTATTGTGTTTTTGTTTTGGTTCCAGCGAAACGTGATAGTTGTGGTAGGGTAGGGTAGTGGGCCCTGACACACGACTATCTGAGGCTAGTACCTCGGGAAAACACCAGTTATCCATCATCTGTACCCAGGTAAGATTTGTATAACTATACTATTTTACCTCGGTACTACACCTCTGGGTACTCATAGCCCAGGGAGAATTTTACGTGATCTCATTTTTTATCCTTTTATAATTTAATGTTGTAAATATACTATATTGTTTTAGTGCAAAATATTAATTTTGTTTCTCACCTGTCTTTAGGTGGTGACTAGGCGATGCGTAGCATCCTGTATTGACTCCTGCCTGTTTAAACACCTGGATGGTCCATCTTGCGAGTGTATATCTCGGGATAGCTTTATGCAGTTTAATCAAGTTGATTAGTAGCTGTCTGGAATTCCTAATTCCGCGTGACTTGGATATATACGCCCTAATGGCTGAAACTACACTATCCGTTTATCTTCCGGAAAACTATTCACATGTACTGTGGACAGTGGGTCCCCTGTGCGATTCGACTTTAGTAATGTCTCTAAATCGAATGCTGCCTCATCTTTATCTATTTCTAGTCCATCCAGTTAGAGTGCCACAATAATTTGTCACTAGCAGTAACAGAACTGCTAACTTAAATCCTAGTTCCTTCATTGATAAATGTCTATTGCTAGGCCATGACTTGAATAACTTAAATACTATCGACACATCCCAAAACCTATTATATTTGGGTGAGGGTGGGTTTCTTTCATACACCGATCTAATGAACCAGTGTACCAACTGATGTTTTCCAATCGTTTGTCTATCTATCCTAGGTAGAATAAATGAAAGCACACATCTTGCTGCATTAAGTGCACCAAATCCTAATCCTTCATCTTCTAGGATTCTTAGAAATCTTAATATTTGGGCTATTGTAGGTTTTAATGGTTTGACTACGTTTAGAAGGCAATGAAGTCCCCATTTCTTTAAATAACTTGTGTATAATTTCACCGTTCCTTTCCTCCAGGCGTGTGAAATAAGCCTTTCTTTCGTAATTTTGTCTAAACCATATTGTTCTAAATGTTTTCTTAAAAAAGGAATGCCAAAAGGGGGCTTGTCGACACGTCTCCGTGGACTGTTAGTGGTCCCTGATGTTGTAGGTTGTTCCTTTCTCTTGGGAATTTGAGCAGGTCTGTTGCTGCTGATGTTATTGCCGTTAGCCATGGTTGTGTCTCCCATGCTGGTACTATCAGTACTGCGTGTGTGTGATCCATCTTGATCTTCCTGGCCACTCTGCTGATAATGCTGAATGGTGGAAATATGTGATAAAATTTATTATTCCAAATTAATGAAAATGCGTCTACTCTCCAGGCTTCTGGTTCTGGATGCCTAGACACAAATTTACGTAACTTTTTGTTATTGCATGATGTGAATAAGTCAATTTCTGGTGTACCCGATTTGTGACAAATGTGGTCGAAAATACTCTGATTTAGTGACCATTCTAAATGGTCGTGAAAATGTCAGCTTTTCTTGTCAGCCAAGTATTTTGACTGCCTGGGATATGTGCTGTTTCTCTGCCCAGTCCCAAATGAGTTTAGCCATATAATTACATGGTTTGGAACGAGTCCCTCCCATATTATGTATGTAAGCCATAGCTGTCGTATTATCTGTTAAAACTCTTACATGATTATTAGAGAGGTGAATCAGACTACGGAGTCCTAGATAAATGGCTCTAAGTTCTAATACATTTATGTGATCTGAGATTTCATCTTCCATCCAACGACCACCTGTTGCCTGTTGGTCTCTATGAGCCAGCCATCATCATCATCATCATCATGCTGTCGGTCGTGATGCGACAAAGACTGCTTTCATTACTTGACTGCCGCTCTCCATTTAGCTCTCTGCTGTGAAAGTGATGTCCATGAGTCGGTCTTAATGTTTCTCAGCTTCAGGTTTCTCTTTATGGTATCCTTGAGGGCGCCCTCTCTTTCTGAGCGACCCAACCTTCTAATTAAGCGTGAATTGTAACTATAGTGTTGGGCTCTCCCATTCTTAATGTGTGAAAGCCACCAGATAATATCATTTTGGCCTTCTGGCGAAATCGTCATGGGCCGCTCAAAGTTTCCTTTTATGCGCGTCAACGCCAAGTTCTTATCTATTTCTAGCAATTTAATATGAGTCTTGCCATAAAGAAAAACTGGTGCATACGCTACCATAATTCCTATCAATAATGCGACTTGTCATATCTTTGGTTTATTCAATTTTAATAATTGATTTGCTGTTGTTGTAAATTTATCAACTTTTTGTTCTATTAATGAAATGGTCATTTCTGTTATATTAATAAAGAATCCCAGAAGCTTTAACTTGTTTGTTGGTATTAGTACTGATTTAGTTTCATAATATGTAGAACCCCAATTTTGTAAATGTTTCACATAATTTGTCTACTGCTGTCTGGCATCGTTGTTTTGTTTGTGCAACAATAAATGAATCATCAATATATGGAAACATAATACCTAGACATCTGGGGAAAAATTGGTTTAAGTAACCTTGTGAAAATGCATGGACAGCAAGCCAGTCCATTCGGCATACACGTAAACTCATAAAGTTTGCCGTTCCAACAAAATCTGAGATATTTGCCGATCAAGTTTATAGATAGGTACTGTATAATATCCATCTTTAAGATCCACACTGGCTAGCCAGGTGCATTGCGTCACTAAGTCTTTTCATGTGTCTAACGAAAACATTTTAAAATGTTTGTATTTGACAAATTTGTTAAATAATGTTAGATCTAAAATTAGTCTTACAAGTATGATTATGATAATTGCTGGACCCGGATGTGCTACCTTCTCCCTGGGCTATGAGTAGCCAGAGTAGTACCGAGGTAAAATATATATATATACACACATCATTGATAGCAGTTGAAGTCATGGCAAATTTGGATCTCCAACAACGTAATATTAAAGTTGCATAACGCGATGGTTTTGAGTAATAACCACATTTATAATATAAATGTATATATTAGGTTGATCAGTGTGATCTACTTTACTTTAGCTTGGAGTAAGTTTGATTTAAAATGGCTAACTTTGGAGATATATTTGAAGTGAAACGTGCAATATAAAGACCATTTAAGATTTTCTTATAAATTTCAATGTAAACATAAATGTGATTAACACATTTTTTTGGTGAAACAATAAATGTCAGTAATTTTCACCATAAATATAGCCTTTGCTGTCAACATAGCATTAAACCACCAGCAATCAAATCACTCAATGCAAAATAAACTTTGGTGCGCACACACAAAATCTTGACATGATAGGCTTATGTGAGTTGCAGCAGTGACAGGTTTTATATATTTAAATGGACTCAACACCCCTAATATGCAGCCCTAAATGCTATTTAGACCGCTGTGTATATCTAGTCATCAAACGCCAGTTGCTCTCATACCATGTCTACGTGGTGTGGGAGGCTAAATATCCCTTGGGTCGATAAAAGTGTAGGCGACCAACTGTCTAATGATGAAAATAAGTCTATTCCGACTTATCCATGATAGGCAGTATAAATCTCCAAGGAGAAAACGAAATGCTTAAACGAGTGCACAAGTTGAATATTTAGGATCAAATATCTTGGTGAGTATTTCGCTTTTTTTAAAGAAAATATGACTCTTTCATCAGATTATGAAACTCTGAAACAATAGGATGCTTACACAGATATCCAACCTTATCTCATTAAATGATCTCGCAGGTCACGTGTTGCGCATGCGCCTTGTATACCCCTGTGCATGTGCATTGTGGTATACATGCGTGTGGTGTGCAGCACTTCATCCGGGTAACAGCGACAGAACGTGAATAACTTAACACAAAATACATTCACCCACAGTGGCAGAGTAAAGTTGCATGGCCCGATGAAACCTAATTCTTGTCAAAATCAAAACACTTACCTACATTTGATCCTATATCTCCGACAAAAAATTAGATACTACTACTCTGGTGCATTAACTAAAGATTTCGGAGAGCATAGAAAGTATAATCAGTGAATTTATGATACTATCCCCAAAGCCACTTACTTTGAGAAAGCCAGTAAGCAGCGACACCACTAATGAATTAGGTCAATCTTATGACCTCATTAGCCTTGTCCTGATTCTAAGTACCATCTGTAACTTAGACAGGTTCCAGGCGGCTACCTACATTAGTAGGTCAGCCTACATCACATGACCATCATGGGATTGAAATCTGGGTCATAGCTACAGGAGGTTTGGCAAGCTTGTCAAAAGCTTGTCAAAAATTCCAAAGGTTGTCAATATTATTTTGAGTTCTTTCCATTTAAATTGTTCCAAAGTTAGACATTTTTCATCAAAGCTACTCCAGGCCAATGAATAGTAGGATATGAATCATCAACCTGATATTTCCATCTGGGAAAAATTCAAAAGTCATCGGGCTAGTCAACTTTAACTACTACCCGGTACCTAGGCTGAGGTTTTAGTACAATCAATTAAACCTTTATTTTAATACTCTCAAGTTCCCCTCCGGTCCCCTACTCGACCTAGTGGTTAATCCGACATTGTACACCCCAGTGCACACTTCATAGAGAACAAGTACATTGTGTCAATATCTACACATTGAGACACATTTTAATTAGGCTTCAATTCCTATTCAGTGTCTTCACCATTCCCATCATACATATTGAAAAAGGGAGGAAAATGGTAATGGTACTAATCATTCATTACACGTAGTCTACATCATTATATATATATATAGAATAATTACAGGACATTTTAAAAAAGTATTTATTAACCTCAAATCGGCGTCATGATGAGTATGTGTGTGTGTGTGTGTGGGGGGGTGGGGGGGGGGGGGGGGGGGGGGGGCTGGAGTAATGGGAGTGCAACCAATTGAATGCCTACTTTAAAAAGTATTGAAAGGGTTGAGGGTGTCGGTGTACAGTAGTACCTGTCTTCAGTAACCCTGTGATGAGCAAACCTCTGCTATGTGCGAAGAACTTTGTCAAAGCAAAAGCTGTTTTTGTTTCATTTGTTTGTCCCTCTGATTGGAAATGACTTACAAAATTAATACTCGCCGCTACCTTCGCGTGGCACTCGGCATTTCCCAGTGGGGCACCATCATAAAGCCACCAGGAGAACGCACTATCACAAGTCGCACTATCACATTACCCCCAACAAACAACCCAAACAAACCCCGCCATTGCATACAGAGTTGTCCGTTGATTGGTTGGTTGTTGGAGTTTTACATCCAGGCAAAATTTAAGGTCAAATCAGGACTGGTGCCGACTTGTGACAGTGTGCACTCATGGCGACTTTATAGTACTGCCCCACTGGGAGACCAGACCACCAGCACCATGACCTGATATCCCACTGAGTCACATTATCCTGACACTGAGCTAACCAGTCCTTACCCTATCCTAATAATGCCGAGCTCCTGGCTAGGAAGCAAGCAACAAGAATCAATTTTATAAGGCATTGGTTTGTCTCGACCGAGAACCGAACTCCCAATCTCCCGCACGCGAAGCCCTCGCTCTACCGATTCAGCCACCGCGCCCGATATTATCCGTTGAAGACGGGTACTACTGTACTTCCATAGCACAACATACAAACGAGTACTAAACCACTTACGCACGTTTCACCTCAATAGGTTGTCGAGAGACTCTCGGTTGAAACCGAGTGGCCCTCGGTTGAAACCGAGTGGCCCTCTGTAGGCCACAATGCACACAGGAGTATGATAATGGCAAAGCACACCAACTATCCTCAGTCCTAAATTCATCCCTGATATACATCGACTTGTCACCGGAAGTGACGACATAACCCACCTAATGACCCCCACCCACCCACCTCACCCCTCTTCTGCCCCCTACTAGAATCGGGACATAATAAGCGTTGGTAAAAAAAAAGATTTGGTTTAAATACCCATGACCTGGGCTCCCCTCCCGCCCCCCCCCCCCCACCGGTCTTGGGGGCCCCCTCCCCTGATCTGGGGTCTCCTCACTGAGCTGGGATAACCCCCTCCCCCTGACCTGGTCCTCCCTGACCTAGGCTCCCCCCCCCCCCCCCCCCACCACCACCACCACCACCACCAGCCCACGACTAACGAGATCTGACAAAATAATTTGGTTTGGGATCATTTTTGAAAAAAGTATTTAAAGTTGAATAATCCGATGAAACCAGAATTTTGTTCTAAACCAAAACATCGAACTAACTGTGATCTTACATATCTAACTTAGATACCAGCCTATTCATTCCTCATTTTATTTAGGTTTTCCCCATTAACAATATTAAAACTCACTGGTTCCAGATAGCAATGGTGCATTGAAATGAGCTTGGGCTGGTGTGCACAAGCACATTGTTTTGAATGCGTGCACTCCAAATATTTCCAAAGTAGGTAAACTATTATAAAAGTTACTCAGAACTAAAGTAGAGCCGGTTATAATTGTCAACCAGGCCGCTTTAACTTTAAAAAAATAGTAACTTCCTTTAAAACAACGGATTATGCAACTTTAAGGTAAAGGATAGTGTTTATTAATGGCAACCAAAAGATAATTGCACGATGAAAAAAGTAGGGGAGGAGTCTACAACCTACAAGTTATGTTTTGTAATTTGAGCCTTGGTACCATTGTTATATTATTATTGTTATTATTAGTATTAGTATCAAAAGCATGCTCCCGTGACAATCAGAAGTACTGATTACCTAGCCTACAGTGGAACGTCGCATAACAGACAACTCGCTATAGCGGCCAGCTCAGAGTAATCAAACAGTAGTTTGTCAAGGAACGAGGAAAATGACTGGGTTTTTAAAAATACCCAACATAATCCCAAAGAGCGGACAAGCCACGATAAAGGACAACAAAAGGCAAATGAACTCAGGATATTGTTGCCATTATGTGACGCTTCACTGTGCAATGGTGGATGCTGCTACACCGATACGTGTCCGGCCAGCCTTCGCTAAGCCGCTGGCCAGCCTGTATTATACACCTAAGTGTCTGGCCAGCCTTTGCTAACCATCTGGCTCGCCTTCACTATATATCTGGCCAGCTTTTGCTATACGTCTTACCAACCTTCGCTATGCCGCTAAGTGTCTGGCTAGCTTTCGTTACACACCACATGTTCGGCCAGCATTTGCTACGCATCCAGCCAGCCTTTGTTATGTGTCTGGCCAGCCTTCACTATGCAACTATATGTCTGGCCAGCCTTTGCGATGCATTCATCCAGCCTTCGCTATGCCGCTACACCACTACCTGTCCGGCCGGCCTCCGTAATGACCGAGTGACACACGCGGTCAGTGCTAAAATGCTACGGGGTACAATACTGTCTTGACACCTCTCCAGTCATAATCAGCAACAGATACTTCGCCCCAACAGTTACTTACACAAGGTGAAGGTCGTACTGGATATAAGAAGCCTGGTTAAAGTTGCATAGTCCGATAAAAGCATCAAAATAATTACCTACATTTGATCCTGCAGATCTAACTTAAATACTAATGCAATTTAATAGAATAGGTTTCCACTAAAGGCTAAGATGTCAGAGTTTTGGCATGCGTGCCAAAATTAATTTGGGATGTTTGTACTTCAAATATCTCCAAAGTTAGCTTTTTTTAATAAAAGTTACTTCAAACTAAAGCAAAGTAGATAATAATAACTTAATATATTTATCTTTAAAAAATGACAGAAACTCAAAGCCATCGGACTATGCAACTTTAATGGGTGCTGGGATTAATTACCAACACCCTCAATCAATATATAGCATGTATTTACACTGTTAGTATAGCACAGAGGGACAGGCACGAAGTACGCCACGCTGACAGCATGAGTGGGTGCATTGGGCATTACCTGTGAGGGGAAGAGGTTGGGGGTGTCGAGTGGTATGGAGTTGGGTGTGGAGATTGGGGGGGGGGGGGGGGGGTGTAGAAAGTAGGGTGGGAATGAGCGAATGAGTGGAGGGTGGCGGTGAGTGAAGGAGAGGTCGGCTTCAGTAGGTGAGTGGAGGGGGTGAGTGGAGGGTGTGTGGAGGAGGATTAGTAGGGGGTACAGAGGGATTGAGTGGATTGGGGGGGGGGGGGGGACGGGCGGGAGAGAGTAGGTGTGTGGAGTGGGTGGGAGTGAGTAGGTAGATGAGTGGAGGGTGGGGTGTGGGGGTGAGTGAAGGACAAGGTGGAAAGATATAGGTGGGGAGGAAGAGAGAGAGGGGCGGGAGAGGGGATATATATATAGAGAGAGAGAGAGAGAGAGGGTGGGGGGGGGGCGGGGGGGAGGGAGGGGTGGCGGGGCTAGTTAGTGCATACGACAAAAATTACCCTAACGCACATTGTGCAAGTCCCCCAGGCAGAAAGAAGCCTTGGTACCCCTCAGCATACAAAACGCTACACAGGCAACAATCAGGTTCGACAGAACAGCAGCAGTCTGCCCAATGCAGGCCCCCCAACCACACAGACAGGCGCAGACTGTCGGGTCGCAGCCACGACGCGCACACACACCCGACACTAGGTGTCCGATTTGCTTCCCGTTTCACCCAATTTTATTTATTTATTTATCTATATATTTTCCCACCCTTTCTGTAATGCCGACCGACCATCTGTCGGCGTCGCAGGCAGTGCACACACCATCCGATTTAAGTCCTATATAGTCGGCTGCGACTGTCGCGTCCTGCTCAGTTCTGGCCGGTTAAAAGAGGGGGGGGGGTCCTATTAAGGTATATAATACAAGTTGATAAAAGATACAATCCCCTCCCACCCCTCCCCGACATTTTGTTAGTTCATCAAAACAATCACATGTGCATTAGTCGAAGTCACACTCTGCGACTATCTCTACCGAGTTGTATAGCACTTATACTGACTGGCCTGTTGTACAGTAGTACCTGTCTTCATCGACTCTTGTGATCGGCGGACCACTGCCAAGTGTGTACAATTTTTTTAAATGTACCATCTGTCTTTGTTTCATTTCATGGTCCCTTTGATGACAAGCCACCTGCTATGTCAGGACAACGTTGGTATGGATGCAGAGTTGTCCGGTGAAGACAGGTACTACTGTAGGTAGATATCGCACCTTGCAGGATGCTGATATTAAGCATCTGTAGACGAAGAGCTCTCCTAGGGAGAGTCACGGTACCTGAACCGGTTGTAAGTAGTATATAAAAATGTAGGTTTGTGACGGGTAAGTGCAGCACGAATTACTCTAAAATGATGCATACATTTATGTTTAATATTAATAATAATCAGATCACATGTGACATTGTATCAACGGTTCGCATGTATCTGGGATTCATTTGTTTTTAAATTTATAAACAAAAAATAAGAGGATTAAATGTACTATACTCCAAAAAAAAATGTCATTGTTCGTTAGAAGAAACAGTTCTCACGAGACTGCACTTATTGATGTATTGATGTCATCTGCTGAGGGAAGCAGACCGGAAAAATGTCTATGTACATTCACATCCACGCTCCACTGCATCGTTACACCAGTTCCATTTGGGTGTCAACCTGCGAAGCACAAGGTAGAGCCTAGTGCACCGCATGGCGAGGTGTACCACACAGTGAGGTACCCCACACGGTGAGGTGCACCAGACGGCGAAATGCACTACATGGTGAGGTGCAATGCATGGTGGGGTGCATGCACCGCATGGCTAGGTGTACCACATGGCGATGTGCATTGTACAGTGAGGTGCACATGCATGATGACGTACACTGCACAGCAAGGTGCATCTGCACCGGAAGGTGCACCCGTACAGTGAGGTACACCTGCATGGTGAAGTGCACCTGTATGGTGAGGTGCACCTGCATAGTGAAGCCACTCATGGTGAGGTGCACCTGCATAGTGAAGCCACTCACACAAACATGAGGCAACCCGAAGGTGTAAAAATCGACCGCACGGAGAACAGGTAGGATCGCCTAGCGGTAGAGCATCCGCCTTCCTTCCGCAGGAGGTGCGGTGTGGGTGGGGGACATGGTTTCAATCCAGTGCCAGATTTGTTTCACAACCACCCAAAAAAAAAAAAATTAAAATCAACACTGACACGCCAACTTCGCCTGGTGTTGGGAATTACTTGTAGTATGACAGGACAAGCACTGGTTCTGGATTGGCTCAGTGCCAGGATAACGTGGCCGGCTGGTAGAATGGTATCCCCGTCGGGGAAGTACTATAAAGCTGCTAGAAGTGTGCATTGTCACAAGTCCTGATATGACCTCCGATGTTGCAATCACGCACCCTCACACAGGCATGGAAGTCAACACTGATCATAAAAAGGAAAAGAAAGCAGCAACAAAAAGAGAAAGAAAGGAAGAGAAAATAATTTAAACAAAAATCTGATTTTGTATGTATTTTCCGCAGTTTTCTTGTAGCGTTAAGCCTATGAATGACTGCAGGGGCATAGCTTCGATATACGCAGGCACACATCAGCATACCACCCAAGATTACAGATATTTTTATTTGATTAAACTATATGATGTAAATGTGTGTACGCTCTATGTATTATAGCGTTTATTCCACCGCCTACAAAGTCTGCGTACCGCCTACAAAGTCTGTGTACCGCCGAAAATGTCTGCGTACCGCCGAAAAAGTCTGCGTACCACCTGAAAACGCCAAGCTGGGCTCCTGGGCTGTTCAATTCTATTTTCGTTGTTGTTGTTGTTGTTGTGGGAAAATCACCAAAAAGAGCTTTCATGTCTGTGTATGTTTATTCTTTTGTCTGCTGGAGGTTTACGTCCTGGCAACATCAAAGGTCATATCAGAACCGTGTCGAAGGTTGCGGTGTCGGGTGAGTATGATGTGTGTGTGGATGTGTGTATGCTTGTGTGTATGTATGTGTGTATGTTATGTATGACTGTGTGCATGTGTGTGTACGTGTACGTGTGTGTGTGTGTGTAACCAGGTTAGACAGTGTGGCCTAATAGAGAGTACCCCTATCGCCCACCCCTACCGCCACTAGCTGGAATAGGGAATCTCGGTTGATTATAAGGAGTTTTAGGTCCTGCCAACATCTAAGGTCATATCAGGACGGGTACCAACGACTTGTGACAGTGCGCACTCATCATGGTGACATTATAGCGATTGCCCCCACTGGGACACCAGCCCACCAGCACCATACACCTGATATCCAACTCAATCACATTATCCTGATACTACGCCAACCAGTCCTTCTTGCTCTATCCTAAGAGTAAGCAAGCCGGCTGGCTATTGATGGTGGTGGTCAGTGAGGCGTGACCGGGCGGTGGCCGGCGAGTCTCACGTCCGGTAGAAACTGAGGAACTGCTTAATGGCGAGCGGCACTGGCAGCTCGTCTATGTGGGCGATAATGAGGCGCCGGAAGCTGAGCCTGCCGCACTCGGCAGCGGCGTCATGCTGTTCGGCGCCGCTACCACCTCCGCTCGCCGCGTGCTTGTGGTGGTGGCTGGTGCTCGGCAGGCAGTTCGAGTAGGAGCACTCGGTCGACGCGGCATCATCATCGTCATCATCATCTTCGTCATCAAGGTCAACGTCGTCATCGTCGTCGTTGTTGTCCTCGTCGTCCCCGTAGCTCACGTGGTGGTGGTGATGGTGGTGGTGGTAAGGTGGTGGCTTCTCCGGCAGGCAGCCATTTCCGGTCGCCGAGGCGGTGCGCGGCGGCGGTGGCGGTGGTGGAAGCGGAAGTGGTGGTGCCTCCCCGCCCTGCAATCTGAGCGTCGTTGTTTTAGCCATCTTTGTTGTTTTGGTTGTTGTGGGTGGTGGTGGTGGTGGTGGTGTTGCTGTTGGCATCGAGCCCCCTCCAGCACCTTCCTCCTCGTCCTCCAGCTCCTTAATAAAGTCCATCTCGGTCGGTTCCTCCACGCTGCTCCCGCAAGTCCCGATGCCGGAGGTGGCTGATGTGGAGACGCTGGTGCTGGAGGAGTAGCGGTGGCGCCCCCCTGCGGCCCCGTTGGCGATGGGGATGGCGGCGCTGGTGCTGCTGGTGCCGGTGAGCGGTGCCTGGTGATCGGCGTCCATCTCGTCGCTCGAGGTCGAGGTGCTATCGCGCTTCTGGCGATGATAGGCCCTGGAGGAAGACTCTTCCCCCTCCTCATCATCTCCTTCAGGCGATTTATTAAGCAGCAGCTCAGCATGATGCTCCTCCTCCTCTTCTTGCTTCTGGGCGCGCGCCGACCCTCGACTCATACTAACATATCTATCAGCGCGCCTCCCTCCCCCTCCCCCATCAGCTTCATCTTCCAGCTCAGCTCCCAGCCCCTGATCGTCCTCTTCCACCTCCTCCTCTTCCTCCAGGGTGTGGGCGCGGTCGGCGGTGTGGCCCTCCCGGCGCGTGATCTCCAGGAAGCGGCGCTGCATAGCCGCCATCTGGCGGAGAATCTCGGGCATGCCTGGTGCGTCTTCCAGGTCAGAGTCCTCCTCGCTCTCGCTCGTGTCGTCCACTTCCTCCAGGGTGGGCACCTGAACCCGACCGCGGCGCCTCAGGCGGCGGCCGTCGCAGTAGGCGGCATCCGCCTCCCCGCCGCCCTCCTCCCGCCCCGCCGAGCCTGCCAAACCAGAAGCGCAAATACATAAATAAATATATATATAGAGGAGATAATGAGTTATTTATATATAAAACGGCGGAATGTTTATTACATTTATTGCATTTATCATATTTACTACATTACATTGATTACATTACATTTATTATATTACATTTATGACATTACATTTATTACATATATACATTGCATATTTATTATTATTATTTGTCGGGTTGTATATTGGTCAATGCTGTGTCAGTACGGTCGAATCTATTTCCTGTGATGTCTGCATAGATAATTACGTGTGTGCGTGCGCAACTTGGCTGCAAAACATAACAGCTACTCTATTGGTTTTCAAATGGAGGATTTTTGACCTGACTAAAAGAGTAAATAAACAACACAAATTCGTAATGAGAAATCCCAAAAACTTCTTTTAAATCAGGTGCACCATTTGTGATAAATAACTGATATTAGTGTTTACAAATGCACATAACATGATCAACAAAAGCATATGGCCTGTATAATGTAAATGTAAACAGCAGCAAATGACAAACCAATCAGAATGCTGTATTCTGGCCATGTGACCCAGCTGACCGATGAAGTAGATCACTTTGCACCTCAGAAAAAAATCTAAGTTCTACAAAATCACAGCATATAATGTCAAATCGCTTTGCACACAAATATAGAACATGTTTATCAATCTAATGATGATCATTTTATAAGCCCAGTTGCCATTTAGCAGGGCTGAGCAATAGATTGCTTTGTTGTTGCCATTATGGTTTGTCAGACATGAACTGTTTTGAAGGCAAAGTGTGTATGCATACAGGTCCAGTTCAGTGATGTTTGTAACACTGAAATAGGCCTATTAAATTGACATAATATTCTTATCTACGTGGCCACAAATACTTAATAAGTGCATCGGTATCTAAGTTGGATATGAAGGCTCCAATCTAGTAAAGTGCATTGATTTGAAAATGTAATGCTGTTATCGGACTATGCAACTTTAAGCATGTGTTGTCACATAGAAGAGAATAAAGAGTCGACTTAATATAATATATTCCTGCCGAAGCCAGTGGTGTCAGTCTTGGCATGCTTGCCAAAATTAATTTTCTATGTTTGCACTTCAAACATCTCAAAAGTTAGCCATTTAAAATTGAAGTTACTCCAAACTAATGTAAGGTAGTTAATAACGATCAACCTAATATAGTTATCTCAGAAAATGACAGAAAATGAAAACTATTGGATGATGGAACTTTAACGTTGCATAATCACATGCTTAAAATTGTCTTTTATAGTTTCTGCCATTATTATTTTAATAGATAATTATTTTAGGTTTATCATTATAAACATTATTTTGAAATAACATATTTTAAAGGGTTACATTGGAGACATTTGCTTTGAAAAAATAATTCTTTTTAGGTTCTTCCTTTAATATTGTCATGGGTGTGATGAAAATGGGAAATATTGCGCCTAGAGCGGGACTCGAACCCACATCTCTTTGCTTTCCGGGCCAGTGTGCTAACCATTACACCACCTAGGCTCCCTGATATCAACACACTACCCACGCCTACCTGTCTATGTGGCTCCTTGCCTCAGAGGTCAGTGCAGACTACTGCACTCGTCCCCCTGGAATTGTAAGTCTTTTAATGCTTACAATTACATACATACAGGCAATGCACTAACACATACACAGGGTAGGTTCAACAACCATACAGCGCAAAGCTTGTACAGGATCCTGGTCATGGCACCAGTGTCATGGGGGTGATGAAAATGGGAAATATTGCGCCTAGAGCAGGACTCGAACCCACATCTCTTTGCTTTCCGGGCCAGTGTGCTAACCATTACACCACCTAGGCTCCCTGATATCAACACACTACCCACACCTACCTGTCTATGCGGCTCCTTGCCTCAGAGGTCAGTGCAGACTACTACAATATTGTTGCTGTTAATAGATAACTATTTTATGTTCATCATTATAATTTACTTTACATTTTGAAGTAATTTATATTTTAAAAGGTTAACTTTGGTGATATTAGAAATAAAAAACCCTACCTCTCATTTTGAAGGTTTTTTTTGTGTTTTTTTATTGAGGCTGTATTTATACTGTCCATAGCATATAAGCCCGGGTACCCAGGCTTGTTTTCAATGCTGGCCAGTTGTAGTGTTGGTGTTAAGAGGTTAACTTTGGTGATATTAGAATTGAAACCACTTCCTCTTCCCCTTTTCTCCTTCCTCTCTCCTCTTCCCTCCCTCCCTCCCTCCTCTCATTCCATCCTCTTCCCTCCCTCCCACCCCTCAACCCGCCATCGTCGAATAACCCCCCCCCCCCTCAACCCCCCACCCCCACCCAACGATGACACCGACCTTCCCGGCAGTCCGCCTGCATGAGATCATCCTCGCCGTCCTCCTCCCCATCCTCCTCTTCCTCCTCCTCGCTCTCGTCCATGAGGCGGGGCCGCATCATGGTGATGCTCATGGGGCCGATGTTGAGGCTCTTCTCGCGGCCTCGGCGCCTCTTCAGGGGCGGCCTGCCGCTCGGCCGGCGCCGCTCGTTCAGGTAGGGGTGGTTGTTGTTGATGTTGGCGCGCAGGAGGCGGCGCACCTGGACCCGACACGCCTCCTGCAGACTCATCACGCCCCACTCGGCTGTGGGAGGACGCAGGCGCACATCAGGTAAAGCTAAGATTCCATATACGGGGTATGCGGCATGAATACCCATGCGATTTTCCGTCTTTCTTGCTACAAATTTGTAAAGGAAAGTCAAAGTTCCTGTTTGCTCTATGGCAAATGGTACAGCATTCGCATTCACATTCGCACCGATTGATCCATGGAGCGATACACTTGCCGCATTCGCATCCCAACATTCCCAACCACATTCCCAACCGCATCTATGTTATCTTAACTTAAGGCTACACAGTCCCATCATTTTTTTAATCTTGTCATTTTGTTTTAATCTTATAATTTTGGCATGGTCCATCCACATGTGAACATATGGAATTCAAGGCTATTTCAATGCTTTTTTAAATAGGAATTCAAGACTATTTTCATTTGGATTTCAGGGGAGGAAAATAATTGTGAATGGCGATTTCAGACTAATTTAGATCAGTCGGGATAGTTTAATGGAATTCAAGGCTTTTCAAGACTAATTACCCAATATAGGTTAAATTCAAGCCTTTTCAAGGCCTTGAATAAGTTGAAATGGGGCAAATGAAGTTAAATACTTTTCAAGACTTTCCAGGCCCCGTGCGGACCCTGCTATTCTGAGGATAGACAATATCCTCGGGATAAGGTCGTTAAAACCGCTTCTTGCATACGGCCCAGTACTGCATGTACTCCAACATAACAAATTCACTCAAGCAGATCTTTCCAAAACTTCCGCATTCACGTCACTTCATGCATTCACGTCACTTCCAGTTGACGCGGTGAAAACAAACCAGCTTTTTGTTTTATTTACATTTGCAATAACACCAAATTTCACTTATTGAGTAAGTTATGCTCCTAAATAACATTATTTCAACAGAATTAGATCGTAGCAGTGAATAGATTTGTTCTTTTTGTTTTATTTGTATTCGCAATAACACTGCTGACACGCAGCGGCCTTAATATCGCTTGCATTTTGGGTTTAATTTGACTAAATTTCACTTATTGAGTAAGTTATACTAACCATCATGAACAAACCATCAACACACCGAAAATCCTACACAACTATCAATCTGTTTAAACACATCGAAAATTATATAAGACAGACAAAATGTCTTGTCAACTCTAAACTTAACTTGTTTTATAGAGAAAAAATGTAACCCACAACGATTATTTGAGTTGCCCCGAGTATACACCTTCTACTCGGTGCTGCTCCTCATTTTTGCATGAACTACAGTGACTGTTGCTGTACATTATACAGCAGGAGCCACTCCCTTAATTCTACAGGATCGGTGCTGTAACTAATACAGCACTGATCAAACTTATTCTAATAGTAAGATGGCCGGAAGACCAGTGCCCCGGCGCTGACAAATGTCATGTTCAGATGAATAAATACTTTACCAAAAAAAAAAAAACATTATTTCAACTCCCTAGTGAATATTTTATGGTTGTAAATAACAAAAGTAGATCGTAGCAGTGAATAGATTTGTGTATTCGCTTCAATGCTGTGACTGTCATTGTTTTCACCACCTCGAACAGTTGCTAGGGCACGATGCGCTAAGTACCCGGATGACCGCGCCCTCCTATGTAAACAAACGGATGTTGGGGGAGTAACAATAATAGAAAGACACATAGTCACAACTCGCCATCCGTGTAGGTAGCCATCATATTTAATAAAGGATAACGCTTGTTCGAAGCAGAACTTACGTAGGTCGACAAGGCTGACCCCCTTGGTATCCATAGGAACAGCTAGCGAGGCAAAGCTGACGGATAGCATGTTCTTCACCTCCCACTCTGTCTGCGTCACACGCGTCATCTGCACCAGCTGCAGGATGTAAGGTATACATATACAGGTAACAAGCCGCACCCAGCGACAGAGGTCATGTGATGCATGTGACGTAGTGAATGGGAGTTCAATAAAGGAGCACTTGGCACTCAGACATCTAAGCGTTCATGTCTCCTTCCTTTCTTACACAGGAGACGGACAATGGTGGAAGCGGTCCGCAGGTGGCGCCACTTACTGACGTAGTACGTCAGAGGTGAGAGCGCCACGCAGTGAATTCACAAAGTTGTAGGTAAGTATGTTCATGTGTGGTTGTTGGTGTTGTTTGTTTGTGTGTGTGTGTCTGTGTGTGTGTGTGTGTGTATGTGTGTGTGTGCATGTGTGTGTATGTATGTGTGTGTGTGTGTGTAGTTGTTGGAGTTTTGTCCTGACAACAATTTAGGTCATAGCAGGACCGGTACTGAAGCACCATGACCATATGTGTGTGTTGACCGTGTGTGTGTGTATGTGTGTGTGTCTCCAGGGCGGGTGCTACCGTTAGGTCAACTAGGGTGCAGATCTTATAGCAGTGCAGTACTGTTTCATACCCTGCGGGAGGAGGGGGGGCGTGCAAATAGTTGGCCTTGCCTAGAATGGAAGACAGTTGGGATTTTTCATCCTAGCAACATGTACATGGTCATATCAGGACGGATACCGACTTGTGACAGTGCACATTCATATAGACCCCTTTCAATGTTTACAAACATTGTGTATGCGCACGTAGCTTGGCTGCAGAACCAAGGCAGGCTGCCATTGAGTTTTCCGATACGCACAGTGCAAAGCGTTAGTTTTTTTCAAAATTAATAGAAATCCAGAACCGAATAAATTTAATATAATCTGTTTGTTAAGCATGTTATCTGTTTGTGTGCGAAGCGGTTTGTTTCTAGGTGGTGTGGTTTTAGAGATATTTCACTTTTCCTGTAAGAAGATTGCTCACGGCCATTGACAATGCACTGAGTTTGCTGATACGCGCAGTGCAAAACATCCATTTTATTCAAAATTAATAGAAATGCAGAACCCTAACCATATAAATTTAATATAATCTGGTTGTTAAGCATGTTATCTGTTTGTCTGGAAAGCACTTTGTTTCTAGGTGGTGTGGTTTTAGAGATATTTAACTTTTTCTGTATGAAGATTGCTCATAGCCATTGAGTTTGCAGTGTGACCGTGTGCCATCCTGCAGCAAAGCAGCGTGCGCACTGACCTAATATGAAATAGGCCTATAGTGCTGCCCCGCTGGAAGATCAGGCTACAGGCAACATAACTCAATATCCCACTCAGTCACATTATCTTGATACTGAGCTAAGCAGTCCTTGTCCTATCCTAGTAATGCCGAGTGACAAGAATACATTTTCTAAGTCATTGGCTTGACTCGGCCGGGACTCGACCTCCCGACCTTCCGCTCAGGAAGTCTGTACTCTACCGCTTGGGCCACCGCGTCCGGTCGGTGGTGCAAAATAGTCTGTAACTTGCCTTGTCTGTGTGTGCATAGGAACAGGGGAGGCGAAAGTGTGTGTGTGATTGTGTGTGTGTGTGTGTGTGTGATTGTGTGTGTGTGTGTGATTGTGTGTGTGATTGTGTGTGTGTGTATGTGTATGTGTATTGGCGTTGATTTCCATTATGTAAACGTTTATTCCTATAAAAATGATTTGTGAAATATCCTGTGTGTGCATGTGTGTTTGTACATGTGTGCATGTGTTCGCTTATGCGGGTATTGTTGTTGTGTGCACGTGGCGCTTCTTAAGTTCTTTCTTACTCTTTACCATATAAGTCAAATGAACACCAGGTCAGAGCATATCGAGAATTGGAGTTGGAATTGAGGAGGAGGTGGAGGTGTAGGTGGATGTTTAGGTGTTGGGAGCTGAACTCACATGGCAAAACTAGAGCACTACCACAAAAAGAACTAGCTCCATCTAAATTTCAAAAAGCATTTTGAGACTTTTCAGGAAGGTTTGTTGTAATGCAAAGTGTAAGAAGCAAAGTCTTCAAAAAGTGCTTGATTTGTAACAATAATGAAATTTCAAATAATTGTCATGACATAACTAAGAACTACTATCCAATTGGCACTGGGATACATTTTTTTTGTACTTGAGTTTTTTTCAGGCTATTTCTTTTTGGTACACTAGTTGATTAAGCAGGGGAAATTTCAATCGCAGACAATTGGTCTTCCTCATTCCACTGCTCCTTGCAATATCCCAGTAATGCTGAACACTGGGATAGGTAACGACAAGTATAAACTTTTAAGTCGTTGGTTTGACTCGACTAGAGTTCAAACCAAAGCATTTGATTCCCACGACCTACCAAAACATGAGGCAGGCCCTCAACACATTTGGCTACATTCCGTATTGCGGTGTATATTCAAACCTTGCGATTTGCGTAGGCCATACTAACCTGGTCGTTGAGCGGCATCACCAAGATTCCCCCGACACTGACCAGGCTCTTCATGTACTCTTCGTGTTCCGGCGGACATGCGGCGCCACAGTACACACGATCGTAGCGCCGTCCCCCGGCGTTCATCAGCAAACAATTGCCCACCGTAAAGAGGGGCTCAGAGAACTCGAAGCGGTCGAACGAGTCACTGGAGTTCTTGAAGAAGTCGAGTCGCTCACAGGAGTACTCCACCACGTCCGTGTGCTGCTCCACGCCGTGGTTTGTTCCATACGCACCTGTGGGTAATTATTCAAATCAAAGTTTCACAGGCCGATGGTTTTGTGTGTTCTGTCATTATTTGAGATAAATGCCAGGTCCGTACACACGTGAAGTCATGGAATTCAAGGCTATGTCAAGGCTGCTTTTGTTAGGAATACAAGACTATTTTCATTTAGATTTCAGGAAAGAAACATTAATGGCGGAAGGCCATTTCAGACTAATTTAGATCAGTGGGGACAGTTTAATAAAATTCAAGGCTTTTCAAGACTAATTACTCAACATAGGTTAAATGCAATGCTTTTCAAGCCGTTGAAATGGGGAAAATGAAGTTCAAGACTTTTCAAGACTGTCCAGGCCCCATATGGACCCTGTAAATGTATTAGGTTGATCGCAATAAACTACTTTACTTTAGTTTGAAGTAACTTTTATTTTAAATGGCTAACTTTGGAGATGTGTAAAATTAATGTTGGCATGCAGGTCAACTCTGACACGATAGGCTTCAGCAGTAACGGGTTCTATTAAATTGACTTAGTATTCCACTATATGCAGCAATGAATGCTTACAAGGTGCAACACTATCTAAGTTGGCTATGCATTATCAAATCTAGATGAATGTCTTCGGTTTTAAACAAATGCATGCTTTCGTTAGACTATGCGGCTTTAAAGTTGTTCTATTCAGTTGTTTTGAGTTTCTGTCTTACTTTTTTCTTCTTTTCTTTTTCTTAAAGATGAATATATAGGTTGATGATTGTAACCTACTGAACTTTAGTTTGAGGTATTAATTTAATGGGTTCACTTCATAGATGTTTGAAGTGAAACTTGTCAAATAGAATCAAAAGGGAGACAGGGAGGGAGGGAGAGAGGGGGGAAGGGAAGGAGGGAGAGAGGAAGAGAGGGAGGAAGGGCAGATAGGGGAAGGAGAGAGGGATTAGCGGAGGAGAGAGGGAATGGGAGAGAAGGGAACGAGAGGGATTAGATGGGGAGAGGGATGGAGGGGGAGAGGTGAGACAGAGGGGGACCGGGAGACAGTTGGAGTGAGGTGAGAGAGAGAGGGAGGGGGAGGAAGGGAGGTGGAGGGAGGGAGGGAGATAGGGAGGGAGAGGGGGAGGGGAGGGAGGGAGGGGGGAGGGAGGGGGAGGTTAAAAATAAAACACACCTAGGAGGAGTCCACATGGCTGGGAGTTTGCTTCCGGTAGGCAGCAGTCAGAGACTGCCCTCCCCCTCCCCCCCACACACCATGACCCATACCACTTGATGTCTCCGACCACTACCCAACGGAAGCCAATTCCCAGCCACATGGGACACGCCTTCGGCGGTGCCTATATAGTGCTGGAGATTTGCAGCCTCCAGCGCTCGAAAACTCCCCACAATGCGTCTGAAAACTTCCCACAAAGCGCACCTAGGATGAGTCCAGCCAGGGTGCTGAGATAACCAGTGCCGCTGCCCAGGTTGAGGAAGGACAAGCCAGGCTCCAGGTTGAGGGACTCCATCACCTCGGAGTAGATGCATGGCGCAGACAGGTGTATATTGCCGTGCTTCCAGGCTAGGTCCTTGTAGGCGTTCTCCCGGTGGTAAGGCAAGTAGTAGTCGGCCCTGTCGACGGCCCGGAACACGCGCTCAATGGCACTTGTCTTTATGTAGTCGGCCTCGATGAGGTTGTCGATGAGGCCGTCGTTGTCCTCCCCAGCACTCACCGCCCCACCCATGGCTAGTCACTGGGTCCTCAGGATCTGACAATGACAATGACTTTATTTTTTACTCTGTCGACCCCTCACCGAGTATGAGAGCAACAATATAACGGCGTGGAATGTAAATCAAGGAAAGTAAATGCGCTTGGGTTAAAGCAGGGATGTGATTGGCTATCAGCAAAATTAATAAATTGTTAACTGTGACAGTCAGGCCGGGAGGGGGGGGGGGGCAGAGCCCCCACTGCCAAGTTCATGCAATGTAAGTATTTAGGGAACCTTGAAAGTAGTATTTTCAGCAGGAAAATAAAAATGTCCTTCTTGCATACATCCTAACATAGTAACAGTTAACAATAATAAGCCCATACTCCCATTATAAATAATAACAGTTAATAATAATCCGTTACCCCCCCACCCGTTACAAATAATAACAGTTAATAATAATCCGGTATCCCCTTTTATAAAGCGAACTAATTTTAACCAGATTTGAATGAATCATGAGAATGACCAATTTCATTATTAAAAACTCGTGAATCCGTGGGAAAATCACATTTCCGTTAAACTTAAAGGGCATCAACGTATCTAATTAGATTACTTAAGTTGCATTAGAAGGCAACTTTTGCGGATTATATTATATTTTATTTGTTTTATTTAAACACCAATGATATTATTTACAAATGTGTAAATAGTATAACTGCAATAAAATGCATCATTTGCCCCCTCACCCAGCAATTACCATGGCAGAACAACAGGATCTTAGCATGATGTAGCGATTGCTGTGGCATCCAAACACCGTTTCCGGGTATATGGAATGTTATAATATTGCTATAACAAACATATATGCAAAGTATGCTTAATGAAGATCGACTCAAACCAATGACTTAAAAATGTGTACTTGTTGATTCCTAGCCAGGCGCCCAACATTATTAGGATAGGGCAAGGACTGGTTGGTTCAGTGTTAGGATAACATGACTGCGGAGGATATCTGGTCATAGTGCTGGCAGCCTAGTCTCCCCGTGGGGCAGCACTATAAAGTCACCATGCGTGTGCACTGTCACAAGTTGGTACCCGCCCTGATATGACCTTAGATATTGTCAGGACTTAAACTCCCAACAACCAAACAGCTTAATGAAGATGTGAACTATATGTTCTTATTTTAATAACCCCATACGAATGCAATCGAATGAACGCTAATTAACAGATTTCTAGTTCCGTCTCCCAAACTGCTGTTTATTTCTGGCGATGATGTTGTTCTGTTTCATGTTTTTAGTAAAAGCCACTGATTTGAACTGAGGTCCTCATCAGATTATATTATGCATCTCATATGTAGATTTACATTGCGAGTAGCGTGGATGGGCTGGCTAACCTGAATATTTAGTGGACATGTAACTCGTGATATATTGAGTGTCTTTATTTTCAATTTTGTACAACCATGATCACCAATAGAATATTCACTTGTCACTCAACTACCAACACCACCCCTTGTTTCAATTTCTCCGGTTTGCAGAACAAGTCAGTTGGTTAATTTAACACCCACAAAAATACCAACTGCTTCCCCCTCCAAACAGGCAAATGTAAGTCACATGATAGATTGTTAATGCACAAACACTAGTATCTATACGATGGATAACAGATCAATTTAAAGATTTTTTTGGGGTCCATTAGTTGTTTAAGCAGGGGAAATTTCAGTCATAGACGACTGGTCTTCCTCATTCCACTGCTGGTCGATAGAAAGCCCAAGCCTACACTTTTACCGACCCAAGGGATTTTTAACCTCCCACACCACATAGACATGTTATGAGAGCAACAGGCCTTTGGTGACGCTGTAAGTTATACACAGTGGTGGAAATCCAAATTGGCAGAGCTGGGGTCATGGGGAATCGAACCGCCGACCCTCAGATTTAGGAGTCTGACCTAGAAAAAAGTCAGACACTCTAACCACTCCTCCACAGAGAACGCCATAAGATATGGAAATTATAATAACTATGCATAATGAAGGTGTGAATTGCAATAAATACATATCTGCATAACCATATATGGGTGCAGTAGAAGGATGGAGGCTAACTGAAATCTACCCTCCAAATAAAATAAACACACCAAAATAATTATAATGCTGTACGTCTCCTAAAAACTAGTTTTTATCTCTGGTTGTTAAGCTTTTTATTCACTCGTGATGCTAAGCTGTTCTCTTCCATGTACTTGTCCTGATATGACATTAGATGTTGCTAGGACGCAAAACAACAGCGTTCATGTACTTGCCAAACAAACAAGAACAAAACTCTGATGTAAACTGAGTTTCTTATCAAATGACATTATGATGTCGTTGCATAACTAGTCTCTATCCCTATTGTTTAGTTGTGGTTTTGTGAGGGTGGGGCGCTCTTTTAGAACTGCCTCCTCACACATAAAAATATAAATCAATTAAGAAATATATTTAAACATAAGATGTCATTAGTCTGGGATGGGTTTTTTTTTATTGCGATTTCTCTTTACTCCTTCCTTTTTTAGACTTAGACGAGCAGGTATTGGGGTGGAATGTGGAGGAATTGCTTGGGAAGGCTTAATACTTCGGAGTTAAGTGAATACATATGGATGATCCAAATTGGATCTTGGGGCATTACTTGTTAGGAAAAGCAAGCACAACAAAGGACATTAGTTTTAACACAGTTATCACTGGATCAATTTTCACACGACCTGCTTACGCAGTCCAGTCCGCTTAACCCCACTTTTATTGTCAGCAGGAAATTCCAAGAAAACCACGCTATGCACGTATTTACAGACCATTTTGTCCTCTTAAAACCGTGTGAAAATGTGTCGCATAAAATAAGAATACATGCTGACAATGTCATTGTTAATTCGCTTGCTTCATGACCAGAAAATGTCAGCTGACAGCTGCTCTGGCTACGTGCTGCTGGGAGGGAGGTTTGTTTTCGTCTGCGTACCATTCACTCATGATTCACTTTACGCAAGTTTCTAAATTGCGTCGGCACAGACATATCTCGCTGCATACATACACGTAATGTCAAATATAGCTGGGTCACATTAATTGCAGATCATCGATGTGGTACTCACAGTTATCCTGGTAGAAGGAAATTTGTCGTTGTTTTGGCAATGAATATGTCCTGCGGCTACCTTGAATCAAAACAACACCAAAGCGTTCTACCACAGGTTGACATGATGTTCGCTGGTATCAGTACATGTACTGAATCGCTAAGAACAAGCGGAGATATTTCAACAACATCCTGTCTATTGCTAACCCTTGGAGAGTGGTTATTATTTAATATACGTATCGTAACTGATCATATTAGATAGTATAAACTATTGCTATATTTATTCACTTAATACTAAACAATACCTTTGAGATAACTAATTGATAGACAGGTCTACGTAAAGGAATTAGCTTTAAATCAAATGTCCCCGTTCAGTAGTCCACTTTTGTTACATCTCAGTGAGCTGTCATGTCCGCTATGGCAAACTCGCTATGAGCGATTTGCTGCGTGACGTCATGATCAACATTGCGGTGCATATTGGGTATTTTTACTCGTCTTGAGCAAGTGCTCGCACTCTCTGTCCCTGAAAGGGTGTCATTTCTATGCAATCTTTCTTGTTGCCCATGCTGTTCAAGCATATGACCTATGAACTTTTAACGTTGTTCTGTGTTTATTTAGTCCCATCGCACATTTTGTAATGTGGTCTATTCTTTTCTAGTATATTTTCCTTTTTTTGGTTATTTTTAAAGCACCCGATTCGACGCGGGTCCTAGCGGCGATTCTGGAACCCGACTGGGTTGGGGGGGGGGGGGGGGAGGGACTAGCGGTCACGATGGACACTGGACCCGACTAGAGGGTGTAGGGGAGGGGGGGGGGGGGGGAAGGGGAGGACTAGCGGTCACGATGGACACTGGACCCCGACTAGAGGGTGTAGGGGGGGGGGGGGGGGGGGGGGTGCGCTTTGACACTGACACTTCTTCGGCAGGCACAGCGTGGGTGGGGTGGGGGTAGTGGGGGAAGGCCCAACAAGAGAAGTAGCCCTATGCATATAATACACTTTGAAAAGGGATAACTTGTTTTTATTATGGAGCTGGCATATTCCCCGGGCCCTCCCGAGGTAGGAAATAAAGAAAATGAAAAGTGTTCCCCTAATAATAATACTCAGGTAAAAAACGAAGTGCCCCCCCCCCCCAAACAAAGGTAAACAAATAAATATAAATATAAAAGTGCCCCCCCCCCCAAGATATGTAAAACAAAAGGTAGGAAATAGCTAAATGATTTGTATGGATGTATGACTTTTAATCCATGGACCACAATAGTCGCTATCACCCCAGTCACGCGAGGCCTGCGTTCGCTTACGATCGATTCACGACGTCAAAACGTCCTCATTGCGCCCTCCTTACGCCCTCCTTAAGTGCCATCGCCGTGAGGACGCCAACCTCCCGACGTCCATTTCGGAATTTTGGACGCAAGGAGGATGCAGCTGGTTGGCAAGTTGGCGCCGCCCTGGTGCTGTCCCAGCGCCGTCCTGGCGCTGATGTGGCAACGGCCCGGCGCCAACCTGGTACCGTTATGGGGCTGACCTGGCGCCGACCACGTATTTGAATCAATGTATCGAATGGGACGCTGGGAAGTTGGCATCCTTGGCATCGTTGGCTCTCGTGTGACTGGGGTATTACATAGCCATTTAGTGGTACCGCCACTGCGAATAGCCGCTTCCATTTATTATGGAGAGCTGGCACATCCCCTCCCCCTCCCGAGGTATGAAATAAACAAAATGAAAGGTGCCCCCCCTAATAATACCCAGGTAACAAAAATGACAGTGACCTCCCTTTCAGAGATACAACAAAAATTGTTAAAATAATCCCCTCTCCTTGCCGAGATAGGAAATTAAATGCCTCCTTAATTAACAATAATAATACAAATTCAAGTGCCCCCCCAAGCCAAGGTAAAAGAAAAGAAAGAAAGTGCCTCCCCTCCCCTGAGATATATGAAGCACTAATTAAAATAATCCCCCTCCTCTCCCGAGGTAGGAAATAGCTGAAGGTTTGTATAGATGTATGACTTACAATACACAGACCAGTACTCGCGCAGCCACTGTTCGAATAGTGGTACGTAGTTTGCTTTTGGGGTGGTTTGTAACCTTAAGGGGCTGTCACATTAGGTTTTTTTTGCGGGAGCGTACGGCGGCGTAGGCGCGTTACGTCATATACGTCGGCATACACCATCATATGCCGCCATACGCTACGCGTATGCTACGCATACACTACGCATACGCTCCGCATACGACGTCATGTGCCGGCTTATGCTGGCATATGCCGCTGTACGCCGCCATACGCTTTCTCCCGTCCGTCCGTCCAAATCTTTTTGTGCATGCTAAAAAAATCTCGACCTACGGGGGTGTATGGTTCATACGCTACTCATACGCTTCTCATACGCCGGCATACACTCCTCGTACGCTGGGGGTACGCCGGCGTACGATAGGGGTACGCCGGCATATGCTACTCATACGCTCAACTTGCATCACGGGCGTATCTCTGGCGTATCTCTGGTGTATGCAGCATACGCAGAACCTACGAGTTGCGTATGGGAGTGTATTTGTAGCGTATTCAAAGCGTATGAGTAGCGTATGGCGGCGTATGCCCGACCTATGATCTCGGTATATAAAGGCAACGCACACCTTCTTCGGTCATTCCTGCTCTGCTGCTCATACAGGATAGATGCCCAGCCACTGCAAGTACAGTTCCAGCTATTCTACAGAGTTGCCCTTTATCACTATGGCCTATACCTCATGGTTCTTCTGGCGTCCCGTATCCAGAGGAGAAGGAGGAGGGAGCAGCGGCGACGATCAGTGTGGGTCAGACCCTGGATTGGGAGGCAGCCACAGTTTGGCTTGTTCGACAAGCTGATGGTCGAGCTCCGCAGCGAGGACACCGCATCATTTGTGAACTTCATGCGGCTGCCTCCCCAGTTGTTTGACGAGATTGTGGCGCAAGTGGGACCGAGGATCGCCAAAAAATGGACCACATTCAGGGTGCCGCTCGAGCCGGCACTGAAAATAGCACTTACTCTGCGGCACCTGGCATCTGTCACAAAATACTCCTCCATGAAGTTTGGGTGGAGGGTGCCCCACAATACACAGTCGCTGATACTGCGTGAAGTCTGTCAGGCCATCGTCGACGAGTACATGGCCGAGGTCATGACGTGTCCGACGACTCCAGAAGGGTGGCGTGCCGTCGCGGACCGCTTTTCAGAGAGGTGGAACTTCCCCCATACCTGTGGCGCTCTGGATGGTAAGCACATCGCAAATGGACACAAACCGCTCCTCCGGCATCGTGAGGATCATGTCCCACACATAGTTGCTGAATGCCACTCGCTTCGTCACCGTCGGTGGAGGAGGCGGCTGGATCACCTGAGGATGTCCCCACACTCGTCGAACCTCTTGTGGATGGCAGCGAGGAGGTTCTCGTCGACTGGGGCAGATCGCTTCCCTCTCCCCTTTCCCCGCTCTCGGGATGTAGCGGGGGGAGTGGGTGGAAACTCCTCCACATCGGTTGGCACATTCTCGTCCACGCTGAGATCGAGCCGCGGAGCTGCGACAGGAGCAGCCAACAATCATAAATCAAGACAAAATCATGAAATAACATAAGTAACATGAACGCAAATCTATATTTCGACAAAAGTCACGACAAGTCAACAGTAAATCAAAAATATATAAAGCAAAAATAATTAGCGTTAAATGCAAACATGGATTTATAATGATTATATCTCGATACATCTATTGTCAATATCTCGATTTAAGAACAACTACACAACAACTCAACATTAAAGAAATAAATAACATTTAACAAATAACTAGAATATTTACATAAATACAACAAAAGCTTAACATAACAAACTTAGAATACAAGCGGTTTTACGAGAATACTAACGGCCGCACTTGTCAGAACGATAAAAGATTATGTACTTACACTCCTGCAGGGCTCCGGTCGGTGACGGACGAGGGACCGCAGGAACCAGAACTTGCGCAGGATCCACTGCTCCCGCTCAGTCAGGTCAGCGGCTCCATCCCCGCTTTTTTTCTTGTGGAGCCGCGTGTTCGTGTCCCTGAGCGACTTGAACCACTTCTGGAGATGGACTGTTGTGGTCCCCAGAAGTGTCGCCTGGTCCTCCCACATCTTGGTCTTTCTGTCTGAGTGGCGGTAATCCGTGAGCTTCATGTTCCACATGATGGGGTTCTCCTGGAGGAAGTCCAGCATCTGATCTTCTTTGAAGACCGACAGAGAACAGTCGCTCTTCTTGGCCCTCCGTCTCTTTGCTGCGGACAGGCCACCGGTGCTGGTGGAGGCATTGGAGGTGGTGGTGGCAGCGGAGGCGGCGGAGGCAGCGGACACCGCCCGTGAGCTGCCCCGAGAAGCAGGAGATGGTGAGCTGGAGCGGGGACGCCAGCGTTGCGTCGTCGACCTCTCCACTTCCATCTCCAGCTCCTCCAGTGGATAGTGGTGTTCTGGAGAGTGGTGTTCTGGAGAGTGGTGTGGAGAGTGGCGAGGTGGCGAGGCAGGTGAAGAGGCTGGTGATGGAGAGCATTGCAAAGTCTGCCTCTTTCTGCCTCTCCCACGGCCTAGTCCTCCTCCTATAGTTACAGCAACTCTGGAGGCCGGTGTAGTAGCAGTAGTATGTGTAGTAGTAGTAGTAGCAGTAGCAGAAGCAGCAGCAGCAGTGGTGCTCCTCTTAGCAGGCATGGTGGCAGAGTGAGGGGAGACTGTTGCTCCAGGCTATATATACCCAGGAGCCGCCAGGCGGCGGACTGCGGAGAGATAACATAGGTCGCACATACGCTCCTCATACGCTCCTCATACGCTCCTCATACGCTCCTTATACGCTCCTCATATGCTCCTAAAATAATCATACGCTCCTCATACGCTCCTCATACGCTCCTCATACGCTCCACATGCCAATCAAAACCGTCAAAAAATGTCACAGTACGCTCCCATACGCTCCTCATATGCTCCTCGTACGCTCCTCATAGGTTCCACATACGCTCAAAACCACCCGAGAGGTCATCAAAGGTCATGATAGGCCGGCACGCGCAGGACTTACGTAGGTTTTCAATACGCTCCCGCCATACGCCGTAATGTGACAGGGCCTTTAGGACGGTAACTGGCTGCAGAACTGCAGCAATATAAAAAGGCCCCGATAAACCGGTCCAATCTTTGGTTGAAGATTAATCTTCGGTGCGTCGGTTGTAGAAGCTTGGGATGTCTTCACAACATTCAAAACGGCGAAGCATTGGGGCGGCCCCGAATCTCTCCGGTCCGGCGGTAGCAGAGCACTTGTATCCAGTTGACAGCAGCAAGGGTTTAGAAGGAAGGGATGGGTAAAGGTGGGTCCAGCGGTTCCAACAACAAGAACAAAGTGAGAGAAACGATAAGGTAAAGGGCCCCACCCAAGCAAACAACCCCCTTGATCAGGGGGAGAAGTAAGCCCGAGAGAAAAAAAAGGGTAGAGTATAGGAAAGAGAAATGAGGAGAGTTGAGTCAAAGGACCATGTCTATTTGCTCTATGGTGACCAACCGGCAAGGCAAAGACACAGACAGAGTAAGAGTAGAAAGTGAAATGCTGGCGGGCTCTGCTTCTTGGAACTCTTTTCAGACATAATCAAGGAGGAGCATGGCCAGCAAAGAGGGGATAGAGAGAGGTGCGGTCTGGATAGCAAGTGGTATGTAGTGTCCTTATTCGCACAGCAAACCTTATTCACACAGTCCCTGTGCGAATAAGGACAGTACTACTCACTGTAGGAGTACAACGTGTGAACACTTTGACTTCTGGATACTGAATGCTTTATTCACCGTCCAGGGCTCTCTGAACCCGCCGGCTAAACTTTCCATGACGTCATCTCATTAACATACTCCTTTGTTCTCTCTCGATGCCTGGAACATTATGCATCTCATTATCATATATTACATCCCCCCTTCAAAGTATTTCTGAGACATGAAATGTTTCAAAATCATCACACACTATATATCCAAATATCGAGTTAAATGTCTAGCACAATAATACAACAATACACAGGTACTTATCTTAAGCCACAGGTTTTAGCGAATGTCTGAGCGCACTGTGGCACTGAAGTCCTTTGAACTGTCCGGCTGCTTAGCCTCCACAATGACACATTAATTGGTCATAATGACACACATATAAATACATAAATGACTCTGAAAATAAACAAACTTAAACTAACATGCACATGTGTTCGTGTGTGCTGATATTTTGTGACTGACTAAGTTATAGGTCTAATCTGCTCGCCGGGCTAATCACCCGACCTGACCTGTTGTGTAAACTCTTTGTACTCGTGGCTCTTAAACTGCGGACCGTTGTCCGAAATGAACTGATTTTGAATTCCGTGCCTCGGGAAATTATCCTTCATCACCTCAATAACTGTGACAGACGACGTATCTCTCAACAACGTCACCTCTGGATATTTTGCCTAATAATCCACAGTAATCAGGTAATTTTCATGGTTTAGTTCAAATAAATGTGCACCTACTTTGTCATAAGGCTGACAGGCTATCGGGTGGTTTATCAACAGCTCGTTATGTAAACTTTTCCGGTTGTTCTGGCATGTGTCACAACGACTGACTTCTTCCTCAATTTGCTTGTTCATGTTAGGCCAAAACATGCAGTCACGCGCCAACTGTTTGGACTTAGTAACGCCCAAGTGCGTCTCGTGTAATACCTCAATCATTTCACCGCGGAGCCCTGGCGGTGCCACCACCCGATTGCCCTTCATGACTAGATTGTTCTCTACCGTTAACTCGTCTTTGTGTGGGATGTACTGTCTGAGACACGGCGGTGTCTTTATGCGTGTAGTGTCCCACCCATTCTCAATGTGTGTGATCAACATGGACATGGATACATCTCTTTCATATTCTCTTACAATTTTACTTAACAAACTTGACGATTGCATATCCACTGCAGCAACGCTGAATGTGTCATCAAACAGGGTATCCTGACCTACATTAGCACTATGTGCTCTGGACAACGTGTCTGCAAAAAACATCAGAGAACCCTTCACATGACACATCCGCATTCTCTGCATTTTGGCCGAAAGTTTGTGAATCGGTTTCTGCATTATCGCCAGCAACGGTTTATGGCCCGTTTGAATTTGAACTTCTTTGCCAAAGATATGGTCATGAAAAATCTGGCATCCGAATCATATGGCGAGCATTTCTTTCTCGATAGTGGCGTAGCCACACTGCGCTGAACTAAGCGCACAAGATGCGAGTGGGATTGGCTTGTCATCTTGCATTAACACGGCACCCAGACCTGACTGACAAGCATCTACCTGAATAACAATGGGTTTCTTGACATTGTAATACGACAACACAGGAGCAGTTCTCAATTTTTCCTTCAACTTATCAAAAGCACCCTGCTGTTCGGTTTTCCAGTGCCACGCGACATCCTTAGCAAGGAGCGTGTGCAGTGGCTTGGCGATCTCGGACATGTTAGGTATGAACTTGTGCACATACCCTACCATGCCCAGGAACCTTTTATTTGGACGCCTTGTTTGTCACACGGCTCTGGCATGTCTACTATTGCTTATATTCTGTCTGGATCAGGCTTCACTCCTTGTTGGGTAAGTTGATGACCTACATACTTTGCTTTGGTTTTGCATAAAAGAGATCTTGACTCGTTTAATTTGAGGTTAACCGACCTAGCTCGGTCCAACACGGCCTTGAGCCTCTCGTTGTGTTCCTCCACTGTTCACCCACATACCAAAATGTTGTCTGTGACTATCCCGATACCGGGTAGATCACCCGTGAGACGGTGCATTTCCTGAATAAAAATGTCACCGGCTGTTTTGATGCCAAAAGGCAGACGGGTGTACCTGTACCGGCCCCAAGGAGTGTTAAACGAGCACAGGCGTGAAATCTCTTCATCTAATTCTATTTGCCAATACCCTGTCATTGCATCCAAAACTGAGAAATATTTTGCATCTGCTGTCTTGGCAATGATTTTGTCAATGGTTTTGGTAGGGAAAGGCCCTCTCTTGATAGCTTTGTTCAACTTAGTTGGATCCAAACAAATCCTTATCTTATTTGTTTTTTTTACGATACTTATAGAATTAACCCACTCGGTAGGTTCATCCTGTTCAACAATTACACCGCAGTTTTGACACCGGGATCTTGAACTCTCCTGCACCGGTACCGCCAGAATTCCAAGATGGCGATTTCCAAGATGGCGGCGCAGACGGCCAGACCACCAGTGCACCGGTACACACAGTAGCATACTTATTAATGTTGCATAGTCCGATGGTTTTGAATTTCTGTATTTTTTCTGAGATAAATATATTATTTCGATCACTCGTATCTACTTTACATTAGTTCAAAGTTACTTTCATTTTAAATGGTAAACTTTTGAGATATTTAGAATGCAAACATGGAACATTAGTTTTGGCAAGCTTGCCAAAACTCTGACACCATAGACTTCTGCAGTAACAGGTTCTGTTAAATTGACTCAGTGTTGCCTTCTACGCAGAAACAAATGCTTAATAAGTGCATCAGTATCTAAGTTAGATATGTAAAATCAAATCGAGATAATTGGTTTGGTTTTGAAAATTTTATATTTCATCGGACCATGCAGCTTTAAGAAAATCCACTTCCTTAATTTCAACATCTGATTTGGTGTCCTCCAACAGATCCGAACTGAATTCAGTCATTTCACACATGCTCACACACTTCTCCAGAGTTAACTCAGCCATTTGCAGCAATTTGTTCCGTAGATTAACGTTCTTAACGCCAGCCACCAACCGATCGCGCAACAGCAACTCCTCAACTGTTCCATGTTCACAATCCTTTGCCTTGTCTCTCAGCGCCGTAATGTATGTGGCCATAGTTTCCATAGATTGATTATGCAAATTAAACTTGTACCATGTGATTATCAAACTGCACTTGCCTATGCAATATGTCTGGAATGCTTCTGTGAGTGGTCCAATCTTGTCTCGGTCTGTGAGCGCGATGGACATATTGGCGAAAACTTTTTGCGCTTCTTCACCAGCGACTTGAAGAAAGATGCAGCATTTCACTCATTCTGTCTTCATTATGACACCTGCTGCTGTTGTGTATATGTCATAAGCTCTGATCCATGTTTTCCAGTTCGATCTCGCATTGTTGCTGAGGACAAGCTGACCTGGCGGGCGCAGAGTCGGCAGTGTATTAGCGGGCGGCATTCTTCCTCATCTGACACCATGTAAAAGTACAACGTCTGAACACTTTGACTTCTGGATACTGAATGCTTTATTCACCTTCCAGGGCTCTCTGAACTGCCGGCTAAACTTTCCATGACGTCATCTCATTAACATATTCCTTTGTTCTCTCTCAATGCCTGGAACATTATGCATCTCATTAGCATATATTACACTCACTAGGTGCCACTATTCGCACTGCCGCTGTGTGAATAGCCGCATCCTATTTTTAATTGTCCACATATATCATCACATGTGCGCTATGATATACAATGGTGGTTTGTGTAAGCGCTAAGGTTAATGTTATGTAATGGCTATCTCCTTCTTACTGTGGCGCTTACATGGATTCATTTTTGTAGGTGATTCCTTATCTTTCTCCGTTGCGTCGAGGTAGACATGCCATTATATTAAAGTTGCATAGTCCGATGCTTTTGAGTTTCTGCTATTTTCTGAGATAAATATATTACACTAATCGTTATAATCTACTTCACATTAATTTGAAGTAACTTTAATTTTAAATCGCTAAGTTTGGAGATATTTGATGTCAAAACATGCCCAAATAATTTTGGCAAGCACGCCAAAACTCTGACACCATAGACTTCAGTAGAAACGGTTTCTATTAATTGACTTATTATGGCCCTTCTATGCAGCAACAAATTATAGTATTTCTGGGTTACTCGGCCGCTCAGAGCTCCAGATAATACCATAAAACTCTCCCCTTCATATCACCTGTGATGCCTCCCTTAATCAACCCTTAATCATACCCATCAACAAACTCATAAGGAAGAAAGGTAAGACAAGTCACACAGGTTAACAGTGAAGAAGTTGTGGTTTATTGGCATCAACTCCTGGCCACCTATATGTGACCTATCACCCCGACTCCTTACCTTCTGTCCACACAGAATCTCGTTACCTCTTTAGCCTGTCTATGAATCCGTGCCTACAGCCCATGGAACCGGTGTCCCTTGGGTGTTGCACTCAGCTCAATTTGGATATATGAATTTTGGTAGCATCAGACAGAGTGTCTGGGGTCCTGCTCTAGAGTAGGTGTGTCTCACTCAAGAGCCAGGAGTAGAGTGATCCCTGTGGAGTGTGCCTGAAGCAGGTCTAGAATAATGAACTAAATCTCAAAGTGAGGCTAGTGTGTGGTCAGAGGGCCAAGTGAGTGTAGGTGACTGGGCATCCCCACAGCCAGCCAATCAGGCACCCCCACAGTCTGGGTGGGTGGCACCCCCTGTGATATATGCGTAATAGACGTCTAGATATGTCTGTAAATATGCTAATGAGATGACGTCATGGAAAGTTTAGCCGGCGGTTCAGTGAGCCCTGGACGGGAATAAACCATTCAGTATCCAGAAGTCAAAGCATTCAGACGTTGTACTTTCACATGGTGTCAGATGAGGAAGAATGCCGCCCATTAATACATGGAAAACATGGATCAGAGCATATGACATATACACCACTGCTGCATATTGTATAGGCAAGTGCAGTTTGGTAATAACAAGGTACAAGTTTAATTCGCATAATCAAGCCACAGAATTTATGGCCACGTACATCACGGCGCCAAGAAACAAAGTAAAGGATTGCAAGTACGGGTCAGTGGAGGAGTCGCTGTTGTGCGATCGGTTGGTGGCTAGCGTTAAAAACATTAATTTGCGTAACAAACTGCTGCAAACTGCTGAGTTAACTCTGGAGAAGTGTGTTAGTATGTGTGAAATGAGTGAATTCAGTTCGGATCTGTTGGAGGACACCAAATCAGATGTTGAGAGTAAGGAAATTGATTTTCTTAAGAACTATGCTACTGCGCGTACCGGTGCACCGGCGGTCTGGTCATCGGCAACGCCATCTTGGAAATCGCCATCTTGGAATTCTGGTGGTGCCGGTGCAGGAGAGTTCAAGATCCGGTGTCAGAACTGTGGATACGAACACCGCCGGGGAGTCTGCCCAGCAAAAGGCAAAGCTTACATAGCCTGCAAGAAGATCGGGCACCTCGGTAAGGTCTGCCGGAGCAGACTGGGCAGGGTCAACGAATTGGCCGTCGAAGAGCCCGACCCTCACAATGGTGAGAAAGACCCGGATCCGGCGGAGGTCAATGGTTTGACAATGGATCTGTTCATCAGTGCCGGTCACCGCTGTGGTACGCGACCGTCCGAGTGAACCGTCATCCTGTCAAGTTCAAGCTCGACACCGGGTCGGAGGCAAACGCGCTTCCGAGGAACATCTTCGATAGAGTCGCTCTGGGGCAGCTGACGAACACCAGGTGTTCATTGGTGACGTTATCGGGACATCGGATCACTCCTGACGGTGAGGCATCGGTCGACGTGAATGGCAGAAACTTCAGGTTCCAAGTGGTGCGGAACTGTCAGCCTATTTTGGGAAAACAGGCTTGTGTGACATTGAACCTATTGGCGCGGGTCGACGAGGTGCACTCTGCCATGCCGATGAACATTTCCAAGCCGAATGACAGTCCCGGCGCCCAGGCTGAACAGCTGGTAAGCGAATACAAAGACGTCTTTCAAGGTTTAGGTCTGATCAAAGCAAATGCTATCATTCATGTTGATAAATCTGTACAACCTGTCATAGAGCCGCCTAGAAGAATCCAATTTGCAATTCAAAGTAAAGTGCATAGTGAACTTGATCGCATGGTAGAGATGGGTGTAATAGTTGAGCAGGATGAATCTACCGAGTGGGTTAATTCTATAACTATCGTAAAAAAAACAAATAAGATAAGGATTTGTCTGGATCCGACTAAGTTGAACAAAGCGATAAAGAGAGGGCCTTTCCCTACCAAAACAATTGACAAAATTATTGCCAAGACGGCAGATGCTATATATTTCTCAGTTTTGGATGCAATGACAGGGTATTGGCAAATAGAGTTAGATGAGGAAAGTTTGCGTCTGTGCACTTTTAACACTCCATGGGGCTGGTACAGGTACACCCGCCTGCCTTTTGGCATCAAAACAGCTGGTGACATTTTTATTCAGGAAATGCACCGTGTCATGGGCGACCTACCCGGTATCAGGATAGTCACAGATGACATTTTGGTATATGGGTCAACAGTGGAGGAACACAATGAGAGGCTCAAGGCCGTGTTGGACCGAGCTAGGTCAGTAAATCTCAAATTAAATGAGACAAAATCTTTACTATGCAAAACTACAGCAAAGTATGTAGGTCACCAACTTACCCAACAGGGTGTGAAGCCTGATCCAGACAAAATACAAGCAATCGTAGACATGCCAGAGCCACGCGACAAACAAGGCGTCCAAAGGTTCCTGGGCATGGTTGGGTATGTGCACAAGTTCATACCTAACATGTCCGAGATTGCCAAACCACTGCGCACGCTCCTCGCTAAGGATGTAGTGTGGCACTGGAAAACCGAACAGCAGGATGCTTTTGATAAGTTGAAGGAGAAGTTGAGAACTGCTCCTGTGTTGTCTTATTATAATGTAAACAAACCCATTGTCATTCAGGTAAATGCCTGTCAGTCAGGTCTAGGTGCTGTGTTAATGCAAGAAAGCAAGCCAATCGCACTCGCATCTCGTGCGCTCAATTCAGCGCAGTGTGGTTACGCCACGATAGAAAAAGAAATGCTTGCCATATGTACCGGATGCCAGAGATTTCATGACTATATCTTTGGCAAGGAAGTTCAAATTCAAACGGACCACAAGCCGTTGGTGGCGATAATGCAAAAACCGATTCACAAACTTTCGGCCAAAATGCAGAGAATGCGAATGCATTTGCAAAACTACAATATTCAACTGTGTCATGTGAAGGGTTCTCTGATGTTTTTTGCAGACACGTTGTCCAGAGCACATAGTGCTAATGTAGGTCATGATAGCCTGTTCGATGACACGATCTGCGTTGCCGCAGTGGACATGCAATCGTCAAGTTTGTTAAGTAAAATTGTCAGAGAGTATGAAAAAGATGTATCCATGTCCATGTTAATCACACACATTGAAGATGGGTGGGACACTACACGCATACAGACACTGCCGTGTCTTAGACAGTACATCCCACACAAAGACGAGTTAACAGAAGAAAACAAGCGAGTCATGAAAGGCAAACGGGTGGTGGTACCTCTGGGTCTCCGTGGTGAAATGATGAGGCGTTACACGAAACGCACTTGGGCGTGACAAAATCCAAGCAGCTAGCACGAGACTGCATGTTCTGGCCTAAAATAAACAAACAAATTGAGGAAAAAGTCAGTCGGTGTGAGACTTGCCAGAACAACCGGAAAAGTTTGCATAATGACCCGTTGATAAGCCACCCGATAGCCTGTCAGCCGTATGAGAAAGTAGGAGCAGACTTGTTTGAATTGAACCATAAAAATGACCTTATAATCGTGGATTATTACACAAAATATCCAGAGGTAACGTTGTTGAGTGATACGTCTTCTGTCACAGTCATTGAGGCCATGAAGGATAATTTTGCTAGGCATGGTATTCCTAGTCAGGTCTTTTCGGACAATGGTTCGCAATTTAAAAGCCATGAGTACAGGGAGTTTGCACAACACTATGGTTTTAAAGCCGTGTATTCCAGTCCGCAATATCCACGAAGCAATGGCCAGGTGGAGAGGTTTGTACAAACGGTAAAGGACATGTTGAAGAAATGTGAAAAAACAAATACAGACTTTCAGTTAGCTTTGTTAAACTATCGAAACACTCCCATTTTGCCCATCTTGAACGCATCTCTGGCTCAGCTGCTCATGAGCAGAAGGCTGAGAGGGAGGTTGCCGATGGCGAAAGAAATATTGATACCCGAAACACAAAATCCGAAGAAAGTACAGACAGCGAAAAGACAGCAAAGCCAGAAAGTGTTTCATGACAAGAAATGCGGTAAGCCGCACAAGCCTATGAGAGTTGGGGACAAGATAAAGTACAAGAATAATGCAGGAGAGTGGAAAAAAGGAGTAATTTTAGGTTGTACAGGTGTTTCAGGGAGAGAATATCAGATTTTGAATGAGTCAGGGAATACGTTGTACAGGAACAGGGTTCAGATTATAAGGGTGCCCAAGCGGAGGCAGCTCAAACCAGTCGGGCAGACACAAAGTGTGTCAGTGTCGCAGCCAAATGTAAACAGTGTAAGTAGGTCAGGTCGGGTGATTAGGCCGGCGAGCAGGTTAGACCTGTAGTGAGTCAGTCACGTTGAATATATACACATAAACACATGTGCATGTTAGGCTTAAGTATTGTATTTTCAGCTGCATTTGGTGTGTGTGTTGTACTATAATGGACAATATATCATATGGAGGCTAAGCAGCTGGACAGTCAGAGGACTTCAGTGCCAGAGTGCGCTCAGACATTCGCTAGAACCTGTGGTTTAAGCTAAGTACACATATATGTTATATTATTGTGCTATTCATTTTACTGGGTAGGCCTATGTATATATAGTGATGGTCATTTTAAAACATTTCATGTTTCAGAAATACTTTGAAGGGGGGATGTGATATATGCGTAATAGACGTCTAGACACGTCTGTAAATATGCTAATGAGATGACGTCATGGAAAGTTTAGCTGGCGGTTCAGTGAGCCCTGGACGGGAATAAACCATTCGGTATCCAGAAGTCAAAGTGTTCAGACGTTGTACTTTCACATCTCCCCAGATGGGGTGGCTGTCACTCAACCCAGCTGCAGGTGGTGTCCTGTGTGTATATGCAGATTAGGCTGGTGGGCCCACCCAGTGGTCATGTAGGGACAGGTAGCTGCAGATAGTTACAATAGATCTCTGTTAAAATGGTCTTTTCTCCAATTGCACTCTTTATGGGTGCATAGAGAAGCATTTCAACAATCATGTACTGCCTCTTATATAGGAACATCTCTTCATTAATATCAGGCATCATATATGAACATATATTTCACACAGCTTATAGTATGTCATAATGGGAGTGGGATATTATTACTTTTAGTTTACATAACATTGTCCCCACTCCGTCGCCCAAGAATAATAATGCTCTCTGCCAATATATAATTCTGAACCGAAAATCCGTATATTTTTACAAAATGCTTAATAAGTACACCAGTGTCTAAGTTGAATATGTAGAATCAAATCTAGAAAAGTGTTTTGGTTTTGAAAATTTGATATTTTCATTGGATTGTGCAACTTTGAGATGTATCACGAAAATCGTTCCATGAGTATGCTCATTTGTATCGACCCGAGTCTGCCTTAGACAGGGGTGCTGGGTGTAAACTAGCTTAGCCACTGCACTGACTATGAAGTAGGATATGGGTAGGCTACAGAAAGAGTGTACAGCTACATAATTCATAGCAACAGACCAGTCTGAGAAATAAATTGATAATTTATTTACATTACGAGATTATTGTATCATATCAGTTTAGCAGTACAATTCATTTGATATTTTCCATAAATACTATACACCATGTCAGTATTATTATTATTTTTAAAAGAACTACACACACATGTTATTTTATTAATATTTCATGGTTCCGGGTTTGAACCAACCGAACACCTCTAACACTCATCCAAATTGCACAGCAAGTGTTAGAGGTGCAGTACTAAATACATTTTTGGGGACATAATTATATATTGCTGATGATCGGCATCTTCCTATCTCTCGCACATCAGCGGTGGATGCCCCCGCTTTTGCGCATGCCTGGGCCGCTCCTCTTCTCAGATTATGCAGGGTGATGGCCTGTGAGTTGGAGTGTTTGCTCTTGCGAAGTGCAGGTCGTATTGCTGCTAACAGGATCGGGCCCGACAGTAGGGTGCTGGAAGGAAGCACGAATGCACGACTCGCATGCGTGACTTGAGCCCTCATGGTATATGCACGCCATGCTTTCCATGGACAGCATGTTGAACCAGGAATCGCCAGGAGCTTCACGACATAAGGATCTGCCACTCCGCGTGAAGTTTTGGTTGTTCGAACCCGGATTAGAAGAGTGTGTTTACTCTCTCGCACATCCGCCCTAAACAACAAATTACATTGCTTTAATAAAGTGAAGAACCCTATTAGGGTTGCAGGAGTTAATACATTTGCTATACTACCGGCAGATTTAAAGTAATCAACTATGTTTAAGATATCTCCTACAGTCAATGGTAGTGCTTGAACTGGGATATGGTGTGATAATCTATACACTCCTTTCTTTACTAGGCTAACTGGGTATAGCCGTGTTCACACACACAACTTTAGGCCGAACTAGATAAGGCGAACTAGATGAGGCGAACTAGTGTTGTGTCCACACACAGGGCGGTTTAAGGCGGAAATCGATATCTGCGCATGAGCAAGTCCATACTAACCAGTGCCAGTTTTGGTTAGTCGACGTCGCCACGAGAGAGTGTGGGTTCGACCTAGATATGTATGGACTGAATCTTATTGGTTTGGAATGGTCAAAACTTCTGCTGGGCAGTGAAAACCTAAAAATAAATGATGAAAAAAATATCTGCGCACAGCTAGCTCTATCATAGACCAAATTATATAATATGCGCTTTTGATCGACCGGAAAGTCAACAAACTCAGGTCTCGACTGCGCATGAGCTTAGGCCGCCTCAACTAATCCGCTATCGTCCACACACGCAAGATAGGCCGATTTAAGCTAGTTCGCTTCATATAAGCTACCTCGCGACGCGGTTTACATGAGGCGAACTAGTTGAGGCGAATCAGCCCTAATCCGCCTTAGCATCGCGTCCACATGGCGAATGTGAGCCGAACTAGACAAGGCGATTTAGTTGAGGCGACTTAACGCCTGTGTGTGAACACGGCTGATGACTCAAATGCATGCACTGAACTGCCACATGTTGACACCCAGGTCTTTGCTCCACTGACATAAATATTGACAGTCCCTGGTGACTTTATTTGATTATATAATTCTGCTACATATGCCATGACGTCATATGTCTGTGGCTCGGTAGGATTAAAATGTTGTCTTACACTGTAATTCAGGTATGCCCTGACTTGATACAATTTGTTTCTTCAGGTTCCTGCAGCCAGCCCTGCTTTAAAATATTTCCTATTTAGAGCATCCACAAGGATAAGGTCTTTTCCTGCTTTATGACGAACTTGTATGTTGCAGCTGTTGTTGGCTGCAAAATGCCATATTTCCCCCGCACACGCACATAGGATAGGGTCTCGACCTGCTCCTGTGGAGAGCACTTGTTGGGAAGCTATATTATCTGTATTTATGATTATTTTGTAATTTTGACTATTTTAGGACAAAGGTTTTGAAGCGCAACAATTAGGTTTATGGCCTCTAATTGTGCTATGTTAAATTTCCAATTTAGTACATTTTCAGAATAAATTTCAGAAAAATACCCTAATTTAGAGAATGCAGCTGCTCCCTTTAATGAGGAATCACATTCTATTATCCAGTCACATTTCGGTTCTTGTTTCAATAGAACCAGCCCATTTGTGTTTTGTGAATACCGTAGGAACAAAGAAATATCCCTAATTAGCTCTACACTAACTCTACTTCTACTTTCATATGGAGTTTCTCTAACTACATTTAATATTCTATTCATAAAACAATGTGCTGGCTCTACACATTTCACTACATACTGGAGTCTGCCTATTAATCTTTGTAAATCTTTCCTGCTAACTAACCTACCTTCCTTCTATTTATTACATTCGTCTAATATTTCTTTTAATTTCATCTTGGGGATTTTTACTTGCATTAATTCTGTATTAATATTATACCCTAGACAGTCTAGTTCTACTGTTGGGGGGACACATTTCTTTATTGATAAATCTAATCCTAATTTATGAGTAATATCTACTATTTAGTTATATGCCTGTAATGCTACTTTGCTACTCGCTACTCCCACAAAATCATCGAGGTAGTGTGATATATGCGTAATAGACGTATAGGTGTGTGGCTAATATATGTTAACGAGATGCAGTGGTTTAGACAAAGGACTATGCAAATGAGATGATGTCATGGAAAGTTTAGCCGGCGGGTTCAGCGATCCGGCCATGAATAAAGCATTCAGTATCCAGAAGTCAAAGTGTTCAGACGTTGTACTTTCACATGGTGTCAGATGAGGAAGAACGCCGCAGGCTAATACACTGCTGGGTTTGCGGCCACCTGGTCAGCTTGTCCTCAGCAACAACGCAAGATCGAACTGGAAAACATGGATCAGAGCATACGACATATACGCTACTGCTGCAGGTGTCATAATGAAGACAGAATGAGTGCAATGCTGCATCTTTCTTCATGTGTCTGGCGAGGAAGCGCAGAAGGTTTTCGCCAATATGGATTTCGCTATCGCGGATCAAGACAAGATTGGGCCACTTACAGAGGCATTTCGAACATATTGTGTAGGCAAGAGCAGTGTAATTATAACAAGATACAAGTTTAATACGCATAATCAGGCTACGGAAAATATGGCTACATACATCACGGCATTAAGAGACAGGGTGAAGGATTGTGAATATGGGACGGTGGAGGAGTCGCTGTTGCGCGATCGGTTAATGGCTGGTGTAAGAAATGTTAATTTAAGTGACAAACTGCTGCAAACTACTGAGTTAACTTTGGAAAAATGTGTCAGTATTTGTGAAATGAGTGAGTTCAGTTCGGATCTGTTGGAGGACACCAAATCAGATGTTGAGAGTAAGGAGATTGATTTTCTGAGGAACTATGCTAATGCGCGTACCGGTGCACCATCGGTTCGGTCATTGGCGACGCCATCTTGGAAATCGGCATCTTGGAATGCCGGCGGCGCCGGTGCAGGAGAGTTCAAGATCCGCTGCCAGAACTGTGGATATAACACCGCCGGGGAGTTTGCCCAGCGAAAGGCAAGGCCTGCATAGCCTGCAAGAAGATCGGGCACTTCGGTATGGTCTGCAGGAGCAGACTGGGCAGAGTCAACGAGCCTACTGTTGAAGAGCCCAACCCTCAAAATGCTGAGCAAGACCCGGCGGAGGTCAATGTGCTGGCAACGGATCTGTTTGTCAGTGCCGTGGACCGCGGTGCCGAGCAAGACGCCGAGCTGTGGTACGCGATCGTTCAGGTGAACGGTTGTCCTGTCAAGTTCAAGCTCAACACCGGGTCGGAGGCGAACGTGCTGCCGAGGTACGTCTTCGGCAGGGTTGCTCCGAGGTGGCTGACGAACACCAGGTGTTCATTGGTGACGTTCTCCGGTCATCGAATCACTCCCAACGGGGAGGCGCTGCTGGACGTCAACGACAGAATATTCAAGTTCCAAGTGGTACTGAACTGTCAGCCTATTTTGGGCAAGCAGGCTTGTGTGACATTGAACCTTCTGGCACGTGTGGATGAGGTGCACTGTGCTGTGCCGACGAACATTTCCAAGCCAACTAACAGTCCCAGCGCCCAGGCGGGGAAGCTGGTCAGCGAATACAAAGATGTGTTTCAGGGTTTGGGGTTGATCAAAGCAAATGCTGTCATTCATGTCGATAAATCTGTGCAACCTGTTGCTGATCCGCCTAGACGGATTCCGTTTGCCATTCAAGGTAAGGTACGTAGTGAGCTTGATCGCATGGTAGAGTTAGGTGTCATAGTTGAACAAAAATGAATCTTAACCCAATAACTATCGTAAATAAAAAAAACAAGATAAGGATTTGTCTGGATCCGACTAAGTTGAACAAGGTGATAAAGAGAGGGCCTTTCCCTACCAAAATGATTGACGAAATTATTGCCAAAACGGCAGATGCGAAATATTTTTCGGTTTTGGATGCAATGACAGGTTATTGGCAGATAGAGTTAGATGAAGAAAGTTCACGTCTATGCACGTTTAATACTCCGTGGGGCCGGTACAGGTACACCCGCTTGCCTTTTGGCATCAAAACAGCCAGTGACATTTTTATTCAGGAAATGCACCATGTCATGGGCGATATACCCGGTATCGGGATAGTCATGGATGACATTTTGGTATATGGGTCAACGGTTGAGGAAAACAACAAGCGGCTCCGAGCCGTGTTGGACCGAGCTAGGTCGGTTAATCTTAAATTTAATGAAACAAAATCTTTGCTATGTAGGACTACAGTGAAGTATGTAGATCATCAACTTACCCAGCAAGGTGTGAAGCCTGATCCAGACAGAATACAAGCAATAGTTGACATGCCAGAGCCGCGTGATAAACAAGGCGTCCAAAGATTCCTGGGCATGGTTGGATATATACACAAGTTCATACCCAACATGTCCGAGATAGCCAAACCACTACGCAGGCTCCTTGCTAAGGATGTCGCGTGGCACTGGCAGACCGAACAGCAGGGCGTGTTTGATAAGTTGAAGGAAAAGTTAAGAACTGCTCCTGTGTTGTCATATTACAATATCAAAAAACCCATTGTTATCCAAGTAGATGCTTGTCAGTCAGGGTTAGGTGCCGTGTTAATGCAAGATGACAAGCCAATCGCACTCACATCTCGTGCGCTTAACTCAGCGCAGTGTGGCTATGCCACCATTGAAAAAGAAATGCTCGCCATATGTTTCGGATGCCAGAAGTTTCATGACTATATCTTTGGCAAGGAAGTTCAGATTCAAACTGACCACAAGCCGTTAGTGGCGATAATGCAGAAACCAATTCATAAACTTTCGGCTAAGATGCAGAGAATGCGAATGCGGTTGCAAAATTATGATATTCAGGTATGTCATGTGAAGGGTCCTTTGATGTTTTTTGTAGACACATTGTCCAGGGCGCATTGTGCCAAAGTAGGTCATGGTAACTTGTTCGATGACACAGTGGACATTCAATCGTCAAGTTTGTTGAGTAAGATTGTCAGAGAATATGAAAAGGATGTATCCATGTCCATGCTGATCTCACACATTGAAGATGGGTGGGACACTACACGCATACAGACACCGCCGTGTCTGAGACAGTACATCCCACACAAACACGAGTTAACGATAGAAAATAATCTGGTCATGAAAGGCAATGGGATGGTGGTTCCTCCGGGTCTATGCGGTGAAATGATTGAGGCGTTACATGAGACACACTTGGGTGAGACGAAGTCCAAACAGCTGGCGCGGGACTGTATGTTTTGGCTGAATATGAACAAGTAAATTGAAGATAAAGTCAGTCGATGTGACACTTGCCAAAACAACCGGAAAAGTTTGCATAACGAGCCGTTGATAAATCACCCGATCGCCTGTCAACCATATGAAAAAGTTGGGGCAGACTTGTTTGAGTTAGACCATAAAAATTACCTGATAACTGTAGATTATTAAACGAAATATCCAGAGGTGACGCTGTTGGGCGATACGTCGTCTGTCACAGTTATTGAAGCGTTGAAGGATAATTTTGCAAGGCACGGTATTCCTAGTCAGGTTATTTCGGACAATGGTCCGCAGTTTAAGAGCCATGAGTATAGGGAGTTTGCACAACAGTATGGGTTTAAAGCCATGTATTCCAGTCCACAGTACCCTCGCAGTAATGGGCAGGTGGAACGGTTTGCGCAAACGGTAAAGGACATGTTAACGAAGTGTGAGAAGACTGATTCAGATTTTCAGTTAGCTTTGCTGAATTATCGTAACACTCCATTGCCCGTCTTGAATGCATCTCCGGCTCAGCTGCTCATGAGCAGGAGGCTAAGGGGTAGGTTGCCGATGGCGGAAGGAATTTTGGTGACCGAAACGCAAAATCCAAAGAAGGTCCAGACAGCAAAACGGCAGCAAAGTCAGAAAGCGTTTCATGACAGGAAGTGTGGAAAGCCAGACAAACCTATGAAAGTCGGAGATAAAATAAAATACAAGAATCATGCTGGGGAATAGAAAAAAGGGGTTATTTTGGGTCGGACTGGTATTTCTGGGAGAGAATATCAAATTTTGAACGAGTCGGGTAATATGTTATAACGAAACCGAGTGCAGATTATCAGGGCGCCTTTGGGGGGGCGGCCCGAACTGGTCGGGCAAACGCAAAGTAGGTCAGCGTCATTGCCGAATGTAAACAGTGCGGCTAATCTAAGTAGGTCAGGTCAGCTGATTAGGCCGGCGAGCAGGTTAGACCTGTAGTAGCTCAGTGTAGATTGGGTGTGTACACATATAGCATGTGCATGTAGGATTAACTTATATTTTCAGCTGTGTATTTTGATATTAAATGTGTAATGGACAATTTATAACGTGAGGCATTACATCCGGACAGTGAAGGACTTCAGTGCCATACGGGGCTTGGACTTTTGCAAGGACTTGTGTTTCAGTTAAGTATGCATATATGTTATTGTGCATTCGTTTGACTGTTATGTGGTGTATTTTGATGGTTATTTTGAAACCTTTCATGTTTCAGAAATACTTTGAGGGGGGGATGTGATATATGCATAATAGACGTATAGGTGTGTGGCTAATATATGTTAACGAGATGCAGAGGTTTAGACAAAGGATTATGCAAATGAGATGACATCATGGAAAGTTTAGCCGGCGGGTTCAGCGAGCCCTAGGCCGTGAATAAAGCATTCAGTATCCAGAAGTCAAAGTGTTCAGACGTTGTACTTTCACAGGTAGCATAATGTAGAGTACTGGCACATGCTAATGATGATGTTCTACACCCAAACGGTGGTGCAATATCAAAATAAAAGACACCATTAACTTTTATACCGAAAAGTGGTACCGATAGGGGACATGTTCTAAGCTGCCTATAGACCCTAGCTAGATCTATCGACCATAGGAAACACCCTTTACCCAATTTAGTTAATTCATTTGTGAGATCCATAATATTTGGAAGTGTATATCTAATCTCTCTACCTTGATAGAACCCTTTCTTAATACCTGAATTAACACTTGCCTCTTTTGGATAGCTAAGATCTACTATTATTCTTCTTTCTAATGAATTTGTTCTTAGCCCTAGTCATTATTGGGCTTGTTTGCGCCCATGGTGAGAACGGTACCTCCTTAAAGGGGCCGAGCAGTGCATTATGTTCTAATTCTGTTTTAATGTACTTCATTACTCACATAAAATTACTTGGATCCTCCTTATGGTTTGTTAATGCTGGTGTTGGTGGCATAGGCTTTGTATAGTCCGCAGGCCAACCCAATTCAAGATAATTAATAATTTTGAATTCATCATAGTCATGAAGCAATTTTTTCCACATAGCTATGTTTAAACCTGATAGTACCAGAATTTTTGCATCCAAATAATTTGGTAACCCCAAATTTCTAACTTTTCTATAACTATCAAGGTAATTTTATAAAATCATATTGTCTTTGATAACAGTAGGCCAGAATGCTAGCAAATTTGTTTTGAATTGGAACAGCACTAGGATCTATGAATTGATAGTTAGTAAGACTATCAGACTGTAGAACATGATAACGGGGTTATGTTAACCTGACACACGGTGGTAGATGTACCACGATTGACCTTCATGCAGATATGAATTTGAAAGCATGGTGGAAGTATTACTACGACAATCCATGTCGTCAGTCTGAAAGTGTTGTTGACAATTGTTTTTGTGAGTATGAGCAGGTTTGAATGGATTGTAATGGTCCCTCGTTTGTAAGGGCATCTGTTATTTCATTACCAAGGCGATGACCGTTATTTTCAGTATTTTTAAAGCTGGGAATATTAATCTAACTTCCCCTAAAACTGATTTTCCTTGACTCATCTTTTCTTTCAATATTGATAATTGAAATACTACATTTGAGTTGATTTTCATCAATGAAATAGTTTGAATTTCTAAACACTTTTGAATCTTTACACAAATCTTTTTGATTTTTTTAACATGACTCTATTTTGTTACTGACTACTCTGTTTTTCTCACCCTGATATTTTACATCTTTATTATTAATAACTTTACTCACCTGTTTTCCCAACTTGATACTACTACAGTTGTGAAGATTGATCGTTGATGTCATGGTCATCTGATGTTTGATGGAGGGATCCATTAGATTCAATCTGTTCCTCAGAGCATGCACATGAAAACAAATTACAATTAGTTAAATTATTTAACAAGTTCGGCCCTAGTGGGCCAGTTATGGAAAATCCTGACGTTTTCCTTTGGATGAATTTTCGTTACTCTTGTTACCAGTATCATTCAAAAGCGAGCTCCTCTCAACTGCTCGTTTTTTATTATTACAATCTATCTCACGATGTGGATTAGCCTTACGATATTTGCTAATACACCAAGTACACAAATGACATCTTTTTTCTTGATTTGTTCCATGCGGTCAGGTTTAAAGTTACTTTTATAGGACGAGAGCCTATCACCGACTGCCATCACATCACACATTATGTCCTTGATGGCATAATGGTCACTCCACCCCTTAGGCAAACGACCATTGTGAATATCCTCTCCCACCAAGTCAGAGAGCTTTTCACTCCCAATCTGCAGCCATTAAAGTTAGATCTTCCTCATGATCACAAATATGTTGACGCCAACCATCTGGTAAGTGAGGATCCCTACGCATACTTTGAAGTGCTGAAAAGTATTCATACCATAATTGCGACTCTCCAGTACCAACTTTCCCTTTCTTCTCATCACATACAAGTTTGGCATAAATTCATCCCTACCTTTATGCTTCTTTAATGACACTCCTGCCGATGACAGTAGTTCAGCAATCATCATCTTGTTTTCCGATTTCTTCCTAGACCTCTTGTGATGCTTTCTGCAATGTTTCCCCACAGATCCGGACTCCGATGATGACATTGATGCCGAACGATATCACATCGACTTCCTAACAGGCGCATCGCTTCCCGATTCCCATCCTGGTTGATCTAGACATCTCGACCGCCTCTGTCCCGGCGATTCCTCTAATGAACTTGACCGATTTGTCCATTTAACACCAAGTGGAGAAAACGGTAGGCCCTATTTCTTCCAGGCTGGACGTTGATGCCGCTGTGACATCACAAGTCTGCTTTGGAGAATTGACTTTTTCACATACAAACTTTGCCTCGATTTGATCTAACCGATCAATCAAAACTTTTGAAATTGAGGCAAACTTCTCATCAACCGCTTCGTGGAGTGATGATAGTGATAGTACAGGTGAAGCCAACCCGGCCTGCCACATTTTCCTAGGAGTATCGCGTTGCAATTGTGATTTCTCCTTGCTTGTAGTAGGCTGGGGCGAATGTTTAATTCTCTGTGCATCTTCAGCAACTCGTGAAGATGGATGATGTGTATGCGTGGATTTACAAACTTGCTGCATATTCACCATTGCTGCATATACTAAAACTGTATGGCGTTGGGAGTGGCAAACCTGCTAGGAGGTGTAGACTGTACAACTGTCAGAAGCAAAGTGAGTTAACTATGCTGATGATTGAGGAAGTGCTATATATTGTAATATATGCATAAAAGACATCCAGGCATGTGTGGAGAACAAAGGATATGTAAATGAGATGACGTCATAGACAAAGGGTGCCGGCGGTTTAGGACCCTCGACGGTGAATAAAGCATTCAGTATCCAGAAGTCAAAGTGTTCAGACGTAGTACTTTCACATATATGGTTGCCTTGGATATTTCTATTTTTTATATATATATATTTTTTTTGGTGATGGGTGTATTTATGCTGCCCATAAAGGTTAAGTCTAATGACTTGTTTTCGCCGCTAGACAGTAATAGTCTAGTGACTCCCCTTCTTTTTTATCACTTTCAGTTGTTGTGTAGCTAACTACTGCATGCATTCTTTCTCTGTTTGTAAGCATTCTCCCACATCCCCCAAACCTCTGACTTTGTTTGTTCTATATCAGATAATTGTTTCGTTACCAATAGTTAATTTCTCTGAATGTGTTCACCTTGCTGTGTTAGTGGTCATTAGGTTTTGATTTAAAGTTTAAAGTTTACCTTTTGTATGTAAATCTTTGCTTGAATTGTCAGTGTATTTTCTATTTATTTATTTATCTATCTTTCTTTTTCATTTTTAATTCATTTTATTTGTTGTTGTCATTAATGTTTTATATGTTTCTATTGTCCATGTACGTCTTTCTTCTACTCCCAGTGTATTCCATTCCCTTGCCTTCATGTACTCGGTACTCCTCGCATATGATCTGTTTTTGGCTCTGTTTCTTATCAGTCTGGGGCCATCACTACTGTAAAGGTATGTCTGAACACTTTGACTTTCTGGATACTGAATGCTTTATTCACCGTCCAGGGCTCTGACCCACTGGCTAAACTTTCCATGACGTCATCTCATTAACATATTCCTTTGTTCTCCCTATGCCTGGATCCCATTATGCATCTCATTAGCATATATTACATCCCCCCTTCAAAGTATTTCTGAGACATGAAATGTTTCAAAATCACCACAGATACCGAGTTTACAAGTTTAGCATACAATAATAATACAATAAAATATACAGGCACTTAACTTTAAGTGAATGTCCAGATTTAGCGAATATCCAAGTGCACCATGCACTGAAGTCCTTTGAAATGTCTGGCTGCTTTGCATCCAATATGACACATTATCCAGTTTGACATAATATACACATGAATATGACGACTCTGAAACCAACAATACTTAACCTACATGCACATGTGTTCGTGTGTGAGTCTAACTTGCAACTGATTACTTATAGGTCTAGCCTGTCTGCCGGTCTAATCACCGGACCTGACCTACTTAGATTAGCTGCGTTGTTTACATTTGCCTGCGACATCGGCACACTTTGTGCTTGCCCGACTAGTTCGGGCTGCCTCCATTCAGGCGCTCTTATTATCTGCACTCTATTCCTATATAACATATTCCCTGATTCGTTCGAAATCTGATACTCTCTAGCTGACACACCCATACACCCTATCACCACTCCTTTCTTCCACTCTCCTGTTTGATTCTTATACTTAATTTTTCGCCAGTTTTCATCGGCTTGTGCGCTTTACCACACTTCTTGTCGTGACAATTTTTCTGATCTCTTTATCGTTTCTTTGACTGTGTTGTTTTCGGGTTCTGTGTTTCTGGCATTAAATTCTCCTCCGTCATAGGCAAGCTACCCCTCAGCCTTCTGCCCATGAGCAGCTGAGCTGGAGATTCATTCAAAACGGGCAACGGAGTGTGTCTGTAGTTTAGCAAAGCTAACTGAAAATCTGTCTTTGTTTCTAAGCATTTTTTTAACATGTTTTTTACTCTTTGTACAAATCTTTCGACTTGGCCGTTACTTCGGGGATATTGCGGGCTCGAATATGTGGCCGTGAACCCATAATGGTTATCAAATTCTTTATACTTGTGGCTTTTAAACTGCGGACTGTTGTCCGAAATCACCTGGCTCGGAATACCATGCCTTGCAAAGTGATCCTTCATAGCCTCAATGACTGTCACAAACACTGTATCTTTCAAGAACGTTACCTCCGGTTATTTAGTGTAATAATCTACAGTTATCAGGTAATTTTCATGATTTATTTCAAATAAATCTGCTCCTATCTTCTCGTAAGGCTGACATCCTATTGGGTGGTTCATCAAAGGCTCGTTGTGCAAACTTTTGCGATTGTTCTGTCGAGTCACTTTTTCCTCAATTTGTTTGTTTATGTTAGGCCAGAAGATACAATCACGCGCCAACTGCTTGGACTTAGTTATCCCCAAGTGTGTTTCATGCAATGCCTCAATCATCTCACCGCAGAGCTTTGGAGGTACAACAACTCGATTACCTTTCATAACTAAATTGTTTTCAACGGTCAACTCGTGCTTATACGGAATGTACTGTCTTAGAGATGGAGGTGTCTGTATGCGTGTGGTGTCCCAACCACTTTCAATGTGCGTTATCAACATGGACATGGACACATCAGCTTCATACTCTCGGACAATTTTACATAACAGACTGGATGATTGCATATCCACTGCAGCGACACTGAGCGTGTCGTCAAATAGATCAGCATGACCTACATTAGCACTGTGTGCTCGGGACAACGTGTCTGCAAAGAACATTAGAGAACCCTTAACATGACACAACTTGACATTGTAGTTTTGCAAACACATTCGCATTCCTTGCATCCGTGCCAACAGTTTATGGATGGGTTTTTGCATTATCGCCACCAACAGTTTGTGATCCGTTTGAATTTGAACTTCCTTGCCAAAGATATAGTCATGAAGCCTCTGGCATCCGAAACATATGGCGAGCATTTCTTTCTCAATCATGGCATACCCACACTGCGCTGAGTCAAGTGCACAAGATGCAAGTGCGATCGGTTTGTCTCCTTGCATTAATACAGCCCCTAACCCTGACTGACAAGCGTCTACCTGAACAACAATGGGCTTTTCAACATCATAGAACGCTAACACAGGAGCAGTTTTCAACTTTTCTTTGAGCTTGTCATACGCAGCTTGTTGTTCGCTCTGCCAGTGCCATGCGACATCCTTAGCTAGGAGCGTGCGCAGTGGTTTGGCAATCTCGGACATGTTAGGTATGAATTTGTGCACATACCCAACCATGCCTAGAAATCGCTGCACGCCTTGCTTGTAATGCGGCTCTGGCATGTCTACAATCGCTTGTATTCTGGCTGGATCTGGTTTCACACCATGCTGGGTAAGTTGATGACCTACATACTTTACTGTAGTTTTGCACAGCAAAGATTTTGACTCGTTTAATTTGAGATTAACCGACCTAGCTCAGTCTAACACTGCTCTGAGCCTGTCACTGTGCTCTTCCACGGTCGACCCAAATACCAAAATGTCGTCCATGACTATACCGATACCGGGTATATCGCCCATGACGCGGTGCATTTCCTGAATAAAAATGTCACCGGCTGTTTTGATGCCAAAGGGCAGACGGGAGTACCTGTACCGGTCTCATGGAGTGTTAAATGTGCATAAGAATGAACTTTCATAATCCAACTCGATCTGCCAATATCCTGTTATAGCATCCAACACTGAGAAATATTTGGCATTAGCCGTCTTAGCTATAATTTCATCAATGGTTTTGGTCGGAAATGGCCCTCTCTTGATAGCTTTGTTCAACTTAGTCAGATCCAGACAGATTCTTATTTTGTTCGGCTTTTTTTACGATAGTTATAAAATTAACCCATTCATTGGGTTCATCTTGCTCAACAATAACACCCATTTCCACCATACGCTTAAGTTCATTGTGAACTTTGTCATGAATTGCATACGGAATCCTACTCGGCGGGTCAACAACAGGTTGTACAGATTTATCAACATGAATGACAGCATTTGATTTTATAAGCCCTAGACCCTGAAAGACATCTTTGTATTTGCTTACCAGATGTTCGGCACTCGCACTGTGTTCGTCGGTCGGTGTGGAAATGTTTGTCGGCACACTGGACTGACCCTCGTCGACCCGTGCCAAAAGGTTCAACACAACACAGGCCTGTTTACTGAGAATCGGTTGACAGTTCTGCACCACGTGGAACGTAAAGTCTCTGCCGTTGATCCGAAACTTTACCTTACCTTTCGGGGTGACCCAATGCCCCGAAAAAGTCAGAAGCGAACAGTGGGTGTTCGTCAATCGCCCCGGTGCCACTCTGTCGAAGATGTTCCTTGGCAGAATGTTCACCTCCGATCCGGTGTCGAGCTTGAACTTGACTGGATGACCGTTCACTTGGACGGTCGCATACCAGAGTTTCTCCTCCTTGTATGTGCCGTGGACGATGGTCCCAACAAACAGATCCATCGTCAACACATTGACTTCCGCCGGATCCGGGTCTTGTTCTACGTTGTGAGGGTCGGGCTCTTCCACGGTTACTTAGTTAACCCTGCCCAGTCTGCTCCGGCACACCTTGCCAAAGTGCCCGACCTTCATGCAGACGACGCAAGCCTTGCCTTTCTCTGGGCAGACTCCACAGCGATGTTCATATCCACGCAGTTCGGACATTGTATTTTGAACTCGCCTGCACCAGTGCCGCCAGCTTTCCAAGATAGTGACTTCCAAGATGGCTGTCCAGACGGACGAACCACCGGTGCACGGATACGTGCAGTTACATACCTATTCAGAAAATCAATTTCCTTGACTTCTACGTCCGATTTGTTGTCCTCCAACTGCTCAGAACTGAACTCACTGAGTTCGCAATTGTTTATGCACTTCTCTAATGTCAAATCCGCCATTTGCAAAAGCTTGTTTCTCAAATTTGTGTTCTTTACGCCAGCCACCAACCGATCGCGCAACAGCGACTCCTCCACCGATCCATACTCACAGTCTTTCACTCTGTCTCCTAGCGCAGTAGACATATTCTCAGTAGCCTGGTTATGTGAATTGAACCGGTAGCGTGTTATTATCAAGTTACTTTTACCTGTACAATAGGCCTGAAACGCATCTGTGAGTGGTCCGATCTTGTCTCGATCAGCGAGCGCGATGGACATATTGCGCTTCCTCGCCGGCGACATGAAGGAAGATGCAGCATTGCACTCGTTCTGCCTTCTTTACTACACCTGCAGCGATGGCATATATATCATATGCTCTGATCCATGTTTTCCAGTTTGATCGTGCGTTGTTGCTGAGGATGAGCTGTCCTGGCGGCCTGAGACCCGGCAGTGTATTAGCGGGCGGCATTCTTCCTCATCTGACACCATGAGGACTATCATCTCAAATGCTAACCAGAGAGTAGGAATAATAAAAAGAACCTTCCATTGCCTCAACAAGAACAATTTTCTCATTCTATTTAAGTCTCCTGGTTAGGCCAATTTTGGAATACTGTCCACAAATTTGGAGCCCAATTTTTCGGAAAGATATTCTGGAGATCGAAAAGGTTCCGAGACGTGCAACGAAACTAGTTGCAGTTATAAAGGACTTACCCTATGAGCAAAGGCTCAGGAAATTGAAACTTCCTACCCTTTCCTACAGAAGGAAAAGAAGTGACATAATTGAAGTATTTAAAATTATGAAAGGTTTTGATGAAATAGATATGAACCAATTTTTCACCTTGAATAAAAGAGAAGGCAGCCGGGGCCATACTCTCAAACTAGTAAAACCCAGAGCCGTTTCAAAATTAAGGCAACACAGCTTCTCAAACAGGATCATAAATATATGGAACAGTCTCCCACAAAATGTTACTGATGCCGGCTCAATAAATTCATTCAAGAACAGATTAGAAAAAGCATGGGCTGATGATCCAGGGAAATTTGACCACTTATTCACCACATGCTACTAATTTATTCCTTGTGTTGCTAATTACTTGCACTCAAGCAAAAATGAGAGACAAATAAGTGTTCACACTTCCTGTCTACCGATCGCTATATATCGCTATATATCGCATGTAAAAGTACAACGTCTGAACACTTTGACTTCTGGATACTGAATGCTTTATTCACCGTCCAGGGCTCTGAACCACCGGCTAACCTTTCCATGATGTCATCTCATTAACATATTCCTTTGCTCTCTCTCAATGCCTGGATCTCATTATGCATCTCATTAGCATATATTACAACTACCTCTTGTTGCCTTTTTTGTTACCTGCACCCTCCCAGGCTTCCTTGTCTCCCTGAATTAATGCTGCTATTTTTAGATGTGCTTTTCTCCTGTCATTTAGTGTGTTGACTCTTGCTTTCCTATGGAGATCATCAGTTGGGTGTCTATATATATTAGTTCCACCTTCAGACATATCTTAAGTGCTCTATTTTGTAGTCTTTGTAGTTTATCCAACATATTTTTGTTTCCCCCCATATATATATTACATCACCATAGTTGAAGTATGGTAGTATCATACCTTTATAGATTTTTGAATTTTTATATGATTGCTTATATAGGGACATGCATATGTAAATTAATGGCTACCTTACTTAGCAACCCAATACAAATTCAAGGATCATTGACTTGATATAAATGCTTAAGCCGTGTTTACACAGGCAATTGTGAAGCGAATTAGGCAAATCGATTTATATGAAGCGATGTAGTGGCGCGTTTACACGAAGCGAGTTTGAAAGTGTTTCGGCGCCGGGAACCAGCAGCCTTAGTCTGGCCTGTAGCCGGCGAGCACTGCTATTTGTTTAGTTTACACTCGGCGATTCGACGCCGATGCAGCTGTTACGTTAATATCGCTTTTAATTTAGGGTTAATTTAATTAAATTTCATTATTTGAGTATGTAATTCTGTTAAATATGATCGCATTCAATAGATTTCGGCCTAATCGGCCCCTAACACTGCCGGCCACCAGCGATAGTTACAGCTGAGCATGTAGCCAGAGAGCACTGCTATTTTACACTATCGCCGCCCGGGAACCAGCGGAATCGCTTCATATAAACCACCTGGCAAGGTGGTTTACATAAAGTGAATCATATGAAGTGAATCAGCCCTAATCCGCCTCAGAGTCGCGTTTACACGCGAATGTGAGGCGAACTAGGCAAGACAATTTATATGAAGCGACTTAACTTGCCCGTGTAAACACGGCTTTAGAGATATGCATTTGAAATGGTTTAATTTACTTAGAAACCCAATGCAGATTCAATTATCAGAGGCTCTGTCCATATGTTATGAATTACCCATGTTACCAGGTAACATGCACAATATATACCGATTATGTCAGAATTTCAGTTGTTAGTGTGTGTTGATGTTGATTAAAAACACACACACAAACAAAAAAAACGATTAGCAGACTTATCATGATTATGTCGTATCTTGTACTAAGTTGTAGTAAAACCAGTCCAGATTTAGTAGGCCTACGTTATGTTTTGCTCTGTTTTATGTGTGCTTCAATTTGCTTTATTCCTGATAAATATATTGTATTTTTGGTTAATATGAATGAATGATTTTCCTCCAATACGACAATGGTCTGGTAATGCGATACTCTAGTGTGTTTGTTACTGAACAGATTTATGTGGGCTTCTTCTTTTTATCAGTTCTTCCAAGACCAAAATCCCGAATTGTTGATTGCCGCGTAGTGAGTGGTTTTTAATTGTTTGCGTTATTAAATTAAGACTACTTGCAAATATATGACACAGAGTAAAATAGCAGCATCACTAATTTCAATTGGGATTGAATGGTGCTAAAATGGGTCACAACATAAAATGTCATAATAATAGAAAGGTGGAACATTCTAAAACTTATGCAAGAAAGGGGAGGTTAACGCACTAGCCGCGCAGCTGTTCTAAGTAACTCCCCCTGGAAATATGCAAATAACTTCTCTAGTGACTGTAATGGCGCTCGTGGCTTGATTGGTGAGTTATGTTTTATTTATTTATTGAATTGTGAACTTTATTTCTCGCTTTATTTAACAGTGTCGATGTCAACAGATAGAAAACAATTTGTTCTTCACTTTAGCAATAGATGCTAACTTCGACAAGCATCTGTTTACTGAGAAACACGACGATTTGGATCTACTTCGCTCGATTTCATTTTGTTTTGCACGTCGGACTTTCGGAAAAAGTCGGGCATTACAATTCTCATCGATTTCCATTCATACAATACTTCACAGCACAATCTAACACTTCTGATCAAATAATAACTATTTGTTTTAGCCTTAGAGACTGTCCATTTAGCTGACCAATCCTTAGTTTCTTAATAGAACGCGAAATACAGCGAGCCAAATCGCCCTTCACACTCCTTCCCGATGAAAAATGAATACGAAAACGAGGCCGACATTTTCGTTAGACCTCTCGGAAACTCCCGGTTTCAGAAAGCCGCTAACATTCAAGAAAACGCAATGAATAAATGTTGTCGAGGTGGAAATTAAATATACACTTCATATTCCCGATAGTATCTAGCTAGGTATCGTTGTGGATTGTGATTACTTTTAAGTGTAAATGTGTTCTTGTCACTTTATGCGTGGCCTGGCCGCGCATGTTGTGGCTTCGCTGTCAGCCGCCATGATGTCGGTGACGTTTAGGACAGCTGCAAAACATCTCAAGCAATGTTTGTCTAACTTATCTCACTGCTCATCTGCCTATCAATTATTGACGACGCAACATATTGCACACACAGATGAAATTTAAGGACGGCTTCATTTCTTTGTCTGTAATACAGAACTTTTCCTTGGTGATATTAGCTTTCTCCCTGTTTAAACTTAAGTTTAGGGTACTTCATTTTTGAATAAACGCATAAATTAAGTGTTATGTGTCAGTTTGGTCACGGCCAGTTAACCATTCATGGGCAGGGGCATGTTATATTATATAGGCCAAATGTACTTTAATACACCCACTGAGGAAAGCTAATGGAAATCATTATTTCATTATTCATGTTTTTCGGACAAAACACCAACAACTTTTTAATTTAATTAAAACCCCACAGAAACATCTTAACATGCACTTATTAATTAGATAAACGTAATACAGATGTATTTCTAGGTCGATTTGATGGAGCTGATGCTGATCTCTAATATAGAAATAGAAGTTGTTATGTCACATGAAAATAAATGATAGTTTAGATATCTAGTGTCTAACAATTCGGAATATGTCTAAATCTAAAATGTAAGTTTGCACACTTATAATACAATGGTTATGTATCTATTTCAGTTATACTTGTGATAATTTAAATATATCAGTTTTCTGCATATAATCTTAATCAGAACATATTTTAGAACATTAAAGCTGCTGCTTAAGGGGCTGTCACATTAGGGTTTTTTGCGGGAGCGTACGGCGGCGTAGGCGCGTTACGTCATATACGTCGGCCTATGCCGTTGTACGCCGCCATACGCTTTCTTCCGTCCGTCCAAATTTTTTTGTGCATGCTCAAAAAATCTCGACCTATGGGAGCGTATGGTTCATAGGCTACTCATACACTACTCATACGCCGGTGTACGCTCCTCGTACGCTAGGGGTGCGCCGGCGTAGGTTACGCATACGCTCAACTTGCATCACTGGCTTATCTCTAGCATATGTAGCGTACGCATCACCTACGAGTTACATATGGGAGCGTACTCCTAGCGTATGCACAGCGTATTCCAAGCGTATGCCATAGGTCTCGACATCGATCTTGACTCATATGCTACTCATACGCTATGCATATGCTGTGCATACACTACGCATAGGTTCCATATGCCAATCAAAACCGTCAAAACATGTCACAGTACGCTCCTCGTACGCCCCTCATAGGTTACGCATACGCTCAAAAACACACGATAGGTCACCAAAGGTCATGATAGGCTAGCACGCCCAGGACTTACGTCGGTTTTCAATACGCTCCCGCCATATGCTGTAATGTGACAGGGCCTTTAGAAAGAATATGTTTTGAAGTTATGACATTTGATTTATTTTAGTATCCTTACATTTTTGTTTAAAAAGTAAATGATGCACTTTTACACATCTAATTCTCAAACGATTAGTTTTATATAGCACATGTAAACCATACTCCAATTGTTTTATTGTTTTCCCCCGCATAAATGTTAAGTTAGTTAATTGTTTTCCAATTACCAACTGTTAAACCACAAGTTCTACCAGTTGTGTTAAGGCTATTTATTCGGCTATAGAGGGGGTGTAGTGATGTCACAAGACAACTTTCGGTGGCCATATTGGATTACATACAGAAGGCTTGCAACTGCCTACACTGTGCTTATTTACTGATTAGTTGGTTTATTTGTCACTGTTTTGAGCAGTTTGGCCTCAGAAGTTGTTGCTAAAGTGCTGTAAGTAAACACATTGGATGTAAACTGCCCAGAACCTCCCAGAACACAAGAAAACTCTGTTTTCCTGTATTTGCTTACTGGAGGGTGCTCGTAATCCAAGCTGACTGGCCGCTGACTGCTGAGTTATGACGTCACGTGCACTCCCTCTATAGGGTGTTGTCTACATTTATTTAATTGTTTTTAAAGGTATATGTCTATACTCTATTGATTTCGTTCACAGCTTGGTTAAATTATGCTTTGATCAGTTTTGATAAGTTTGGTTAACGATAATATCACGGCATGTTTAGTTTTTGTTTTAAATAACAGTAATTTAAAAAGAGTGATGTAAAGTGCGTAGACTTAGAGCTTATTTCATTATCCTGGAAATTCATGCTCAGTGATTCATATCCTTCCCAAGTATTCCAGCTGGGCGAGTATGCCTGAGGGAAGGAAGCCACTTGGGCATACTTTCAAATAATTAATGTTTGACCATGTTAAAGAAATAATGTAATTACTCAATGAAGTCTTCTCAGGGGAAATAATATATAACAAATATATATATGAATGCATAATCGATGTATCTGCTTGAAATTAATGCTTTGATCGGGAATTTTCTTACAAACATTTAAAAAGGGGGAAAAAAATATCTATGTTTTTGGGTTGTTTTTTTTTTAATTAAAAAAAAGAAGTAACGGCCTTTATGTTTAAGAAGCGATTTCAGGAATTAGGTTGGTGTGGAATTTAAATATATCATATCCATGGTTTTATGTGAAGAGTTGAATCAGGTCATCTAGGATTGTTATCCTGAGGCCACCCAGATATGGGAAAACTGTTCCAGTTTGTGATACATATGTCAATGTGTGTATATCCGAGAGTGCGGGAAGTGAAGACGTTAGGCTTGACCTAAAAACCTGTATATAATATATATATGGAACAGGCCACCTGCCTTAAGGGGCTGTCACATTAGGGTTTTTTGCGGGAGCGTACGGCGGCGTAAGCGCGTTACATCATATACGTCGGTATACACCGCCATACGCTACGCATATGCCGTCATGCGCCGATCCTCCAACAAGCCTGTTTCCTTGCTAAAAAATTTCAGCGTATGGATCATACGCTGCTCATACGCTAGGCGTATGCTATGCATACGCCGGCATAGGTTACGCATAGGTTAGAGGTACATCGGCATAGGTTGGGCATACGCTGGATTGACACCCGCCGGGTGTGTCTTGCGTACCCCCAATATTCTGTAAAAGTGGTGTCACACTACGGCGTATGGCGTTAGCGTATGGATTTTCGATCCATACGCCCTCATACGCCCTCATACACGCGTCCGTCCAATTTTTTTTTGAGCATGCTCAAAAATGTTTGGCGTATGGCTCATACGCTGCTCATATGCTCGACATACGCTATGCGTACGCCGACATAGGTTACGCATAGGTTGGGCGTACGCTGAACTTGTCAATCACAACTGTCAAACCTCATCACAGTATGCCGCGCATAGGTCGGGATATGCTTTGAATACGCCGCGGTAGGTTAAGCATAGGTTAGGCATACACTTCAGATGCCGCTGGGACCTCGTGCGTAGCGTATGACGGTGTATGGGTCGAAAACCGCATACGCCGGCATACGCTAACGCCATACGCCGTAATGTGACAGGGCCTTTACATTACTTTTGTGAATTCCATAACCACCGACGTGGGTCTTTTCTTGGTGGCGCCCTCTCTTTTTCGTAATTAATTCTCGGTTATTTATTGCGGGTATATTTCATGTACGTATGGTTGGAGAATTTATCTATGTTGAGGTGAGTTCATGAATAAAATAGGTAAGCGGGACATCTTTAATATATTCTGCTTATCTAACTGTAGATATGTTTGTGCGATTTTTGTTTTTGTTTAATTAAAAGGAGGGGGGTGGAATAAAATACTAGAAGTAGACCAAAAGTTACTTTTTCAAAATAGTTTAGTCCAAGATTGATTATTTAAAACTAATTGATGTCTTCTGTCCACGAGGGACCTTGCATTTTAAATAGAAGAAACAGGCATTTTGTTCATTGTTTTGTAACATTGGCAATTACATTATTGCTTTATTGGGTTATAATTCAATTAAGTTTGCATTTTCACGTCAAGAACAGTAATAACCTTTTAATGGGTTTATGTTAAACCCAATTTGCTTGATTTATTGCCATATTGAACCGGGCGGTGGGAGAACTTCAACATTCGTATAGATAATAGGTTTAGATAATACTCAAATGCAGTATATACATGTGGTAACAATTAAACTAATATCAAGTACATATTGTAGGTTTGGCATTTACTTATTGCACGACAGTCGTAAGTACTTTAACATAATAACAGTAAGCGATATTTTCAATAAACCACTTCTTAATTCATGAGTAAGCCTGTTGTTTCTATTTTTATTATGTAATACATTCAGGGCATATTGTTATGATCTAATTCAGATGACATACTGTCCTAACTTGGTTTTATTATTATATTTCAAAATTTGCATAAAACTTAAATTTAAAGCATAACATTTTCGAAACCAAACCACTTACCTGGATTTGATCCTACGTATATATATCCAACATCGCTACTGGTGCACCTATTATGAATTTGTTGCTACCTGAGAAGGGAATGAATTTAATACTAAAAATAGAGCCTGTTCGTGATGAAGCCTAAGGTATTAGCTTTTCGATGTGCATGGCAGAATTATTTTTTATTATTTTTTTATTATTCATGTTTTCAATCTAAATATCACCAAAGTTAGTCATCTACTAAAGTAAATTAGATTATAACAATCAATCTGTTTTTCTGTACAAGGAATGGCAGAAACTTAACAATTGGACTCTACAATTTGAACTAAGAAAATATTTACTAGCAATTAAATTAGAAAAAAAAGAAACCATTTACAGATCAATTGACAACCTTTAACTTTTATCTTAATTCTATTTCCTGTAGCCACAAATTATGCAACTGTGAGCTTTTTAAATCCACAGTGTACTGACACAAAATTGATTCTGTGCTTTTGCATTGTAAAAGCGATGGTTGAATTAAAAAAAAAAAAAAAATTCTCGCCGTGAATATGGCCTATGCTGCCGACACGGCATAAAGAAACCACCAATCAATCAATCAATCAATCAATCGCGATAACCAAACACAGGTTGGCAACCATAAAGAATAGCATTTAATATTGGTTTTGAAATTTATGTAGACTGCATTAAATTCGGGTTACTGTAGACATTGCCCTAAAGCCGTTTGGTGAATATTATTTCGCGAAATAGGGTGTGTGTGTCTGTCTGGTGGTTGTTTTTGGGGGAGGGTTCAAGGGGTAATCAGTAAGAGATAGAGAAACACTGAATTACTTCAGTGTGAAAAGGTATACTATTGGTAACTTTGGTAATATACAGCCTTTGTCTTCAAGTGGCCCTTCTGACCTTCGATTTGAAATTGGCTAATCGAGAAGCCATAGAAAGCAATTTAGTATCCCGTATGGAAAAGTAGACTGACACGGTGATCTCAATCACTGCCTGCAGTAAGGAATATCATGTGACGAAATTACTCCTGTCTTACTTCACTGATTAAATAGTTTTTACATTGAAATACTAATTATGTTATATATGGGTCGTTCTCTCAAGCTGAGTACCACATATTCAGTGTCCATGTTGCGATTGACATAGATACTTTTTTTTGTTGTTAAGAGCAAGTCAAATAATTATTGTTGCCTCGAAGTATGTTTTGCAATACTGTATATGTATTTAGCAATACTATACGTATTTAATTTATCCTACAAATGTATGTTTATATGATTTTGTGCTAAAGTGAAAATATTAAATTTTACACATTTATATAAAGATTTACACAACTTTTTTTCCCAACATTGTTTCAACTTTTTTCTTGTAAGATATAATTGTTTTCTGCTATTATTTGCAATGTTTTCACTTTTGGCTAGCCAAAAAATGACATGGTCCATATTCACATGAACGTTTATGTCAGCATTGAAAAAAAAATAGCTATTTCACTTTTTCATTTTGATCTTAAGTGTTAACCAAAGTAAGCAATACATTCAAATGTCCCATGTAACATGGAAATTAGACACACACCCATAACATCAATTTTAGCATACACAACACATTCAAGACATCTTTTATTGATTACAGTAAGCAAACAAAATGATGTCTCACAAGAAAAATGTTTAAACAAAGTTGATATAGTAACATTCTCTCCCATTTCACCAACTCTATGCCAACATAGATAAATTACACAAGAGCCAGAACCTCAGCAACTTATTAGTTATTTATAGCTGATTCATGAATACCAAAGCAATATTTGCTCGGATTTAAACATGGTCGTTGTTCACATCTAATGTGATTATTTCATCTACTTTTCTACATGTGACTGTGAGGATAGAAACGTAGGTTGATGGAAGGGGTGGGGTATGAGAAGATGGGGGCGGGGAATAAAAATGAGAAATGCATTGTATGTTGGTAAATATGTTTATTCTGCTGAATAAGTTCTTTTGTGAGTGCCGAAACATTGGTCTTCCAGCCATTTTTCAATTCCGGATTATTTACACAAAAATTGGTATATCAAGTAGCGATGTATTCATGTTAGCTAACAATAGCAGTTAAATACATAATTTACAGTAGATAGCACAATGCCAATGGATTCCTGATAGGTACCTACAAGTACCACAGTGATATGGCAACACCTGTGTCATATGACTGCTGAAAAGTCTCCATTGAGGTGGTGATTGGGTGTGATTAAAACCTACAGCTTAGAATATGACATTACCAACTACTTTTCCACAAATTATATAAACGTGAGCTTTTTAATTTAATAAGTGTCTGTTTACACATCATTGATTGTATGCTTTTATGAAGTTCTGGAAGACATCGTCTGGGCGAAATTCACTCAAAATGAGAAATTAAAGAAAAAATTAATCGATGCTCCAAGCAATGTATTCAGACAGTGCACAAAGTGCCCATACTGGGGCTCAGGCAGGCAACTCTATAAATTGGATAAAATGCTACCTAAACGATGGACAACAAAAGACTAAAGTAAACAATACACTATCAGACCACCAACCTGTCACGTGTGGTGTACCCCAAAGATCAGTCCTGGGACCACTACTCTTTATAATCTACATAAATGACCTAGAAAAGTGGCTTGAAACAGCACCTCCAGCTGTATGCCGATGACACCGTCATATATGCAGAAGGAAGTACAGAAGAAGAGGTAATAACAAAACTAAACAAGCTCCTACTAAAACTAGATGACTGGTGTGAGTCTAATCAAATAACCATAAATGAAAAAAAAAAAATCCAAGACAGGCCTTTTCTCGCATAGATTAATGCCAGAAAGTAACCTGCACTGCAAGCTCGGGAACCAAACACTAGAAAAAGTAAGCCACTATAAATACCTAGACCTAGAACTGGACAGCCAGCTAACCTACCACCTATGTATAACAAAAATCATCCAAAAAATAAACCAGAAACTACATGACCCATAAAAGTCTTCAAGGGAATGGTGCTCCCCTACTTCGACTACAAGGATGTCATCTACATGGGTGCCAAACAGGAACTGCTAAAAAAAACTTTAAAAAACTGCAAATACTGCAAAACAGAGCCCTAAAGACCTGCCTTATGGTGGACAAACTACACCCAACCTATTCAACAAGTATTGTACACCATATTCTATATACCTTTTGTGTAAATAACCCTGAATTGAAAAATGGCTGGAAGACCAGTGCTTCGGCACTGACAAAAGACTTATTCAGCAGAATAAACATATTTACCAAAAAAACACCCAAAAAAACAAAACATCCACCAACAAAAACTAAGTTAAATTTTTAGAGAACAGGTCTAGTCGAGAAAAAAGGTACCCAACCCAGCCACAAAGGCACACCAGAACAAACAATGCACCAATACTAATGCAAACCACAAGCCACATCAAAGCACATGAAAGAAGTACACTAGAAATGGCTGCCAAAGTCTCGAACGCCCAAACGGTAAAGGAAAGACAAATTCCTGACCTGAAAACATACAAAAAATATCTGTGCAAGGTAAAACAAGGAAAGAACCCCTGAACTGTGACCAAGCGAGGCATGTTATATGTCACGCCCTGCCAGCTGGACAGCTCTTCGGAGGTGCCTAGGCCAAAAAAAACTAAGCAGATATCAACAAAACCACACACCATCCACATACCAACCATCTATTGCGAACAAGCCTATAATATGTAAATAGAGTAGGCTAGTCTAGGGATAAGAGTAGAAGGAAAACAATTGTCAAGAAAAACTATCATAGATTTACTAACCATAAACTCCAACTATAAGAAAGAAAAAGCCGAAAACTGCCCAGCATTGAAAACAAGACCGATCATCCGGGCTTACATGTTATGGACAGCATAAATACCCGTTTAAAAAAACAACCTAAACCAAACAAAATCAGGTAAAAGTGATGGTTGAATAAACAACAAACAATTCTCGCCATCAATATGGCCTATGCTGTCAAAGCGGCGTAAAGAAACCAACCAATCAATCAATCATTCAAACTACTTTTCCACATGTGCGTGGAGGAAGGAGGTGCGGCAAGGGTAAATAAGGAGAAATGCATTGGGTGTTTGTTACTACGTTGTGTTTGATTGTGCGTGTGTGCGCACCTAGCGGCGCGCCGGGTGTCTCATTGTGGCGTTTACCACGGCCCGCGGCGCGCGTCCCATTGACCTGATGAGGCGTGGTACACACCTGTGTGCAGAAGCTGTGTGGCACAAATGTGTACTACAGGTGAAACTATTAGGTGGATGCCAAGGCACGCGCTCGTGAGACACGGATAACACAAGGCCGGCTTGTCATCCAGACAGCAGCCATTATTAATCGAAATGTACTAGCTAATTAAAGTTGCATAGTCCGATAAAAGCAACAATTCTTTCAATTAAATTTACAGCCAAGACACTTAGCTATATTAAAATGACTTATCAGTCGCTTTTATGTGGTTGCGAAAGTTGACTAAATAGACCAATATCTGAAGTGGACATGTAGAATCAAGATATTGGTATACTTCTTAAATATTTGTTGTTAAAACTTAGTAAAAAAGGATTACTAATTCAGTTTAATATAACATGTTACTGCTGAAAGTGTCCAGCATTTCGGTGTGCATGCCCAAATTAATTTCGCATTTTTTCATATCATTTATCTCCATTACCCCTTTATTTAAATGAACGTTACTTCAAATGAAAGAAAGGTAAATTTTAATGATCAAGCTCATATATTTATCTTTTTTAAAAGAGGGCAAACTCTCAAAGCCATGGAATTATCCAATTTTAATAGATTTGTGACTTTAGTAGACTTGTTCTTGGACCGGACGCGATGGCCGAATCGGTAGAACACAGGCTTTCCATATGCTAGGTCGGGAGATTGAATCCTTGTCTAGCCAAACCAGTGGGTTACAAAATTGATACTTGTCGCTACCTAACGGCCCTGTCAGACTAGAACGTAATGAGGTAGTGTAAGCCGACGTAGGTGAAATTTGGCCATCACGTCGAGATACGTTACTCGTTCGCTAAGCCTACGTCGAGATACGGTGACACGCGTTATGGTTTTGGACATACCCAAAGCTTTCGACGTAAAGGCCGTTACGTTGCGCTCACCTTAGGCTTACATCGAGATACGTTAGATGTTCGTTAGAGCTACGTTGAGCTACGTCGACTTACGGTAGACTGACCGAGAGCCGGGAGGAACGTGCAGCCCACGCGCTGACAACGTGGTGTTAACGTATCTCGACGTAGGTTTAAGGTGTCTCTGACGTGTGCCTAATATAAGTCCAACGGGTTTTGACCTATTCGACATAGTTAATGAATGGCTGGCGCACGCGTAACGTATGTAACGTGCGGCGACGTTCTGCAAACATGGTGTGAACGTTTTGCCTCGCTGTCCCTACGCTGAGTATGTTGGACTGTCATTAGACGGACGGTGCTCACTCGCGGGCATCGACTCACGTTACAAATTACACCAGAGTCACACGTAGCTCTTTGTTAGGCCGGGGTAATTACACGAGTGCTATGCTACGCCATCTCTAGGGTTTTGCTAGGCTGATGCCGTGCGCGCTGGAGGCTCGTTAGCCTTACGTTGGGCCTTTTTCTTTTTTTTTACATTCCAACTCGTTGAGACACGTTACAACTATGTTGGACCAACGTTTCGCCTACGTCCACTACATTGCCCTGATGTTCAATTTGGCTCTGAAACGCTGATAATTTCTACGTATCTCAGCATAAAAAAAAAGTGATTTTTACATTGCCCACTCATTGGCCTGTTACTTCGTAGTGTGACAGGGGTATAACCTAGCACTTTGCATTACTAGGATAGGGCAAGGACTGGTAAGTTCAATATCAGGATAATGTAACTGGGTGGGAAATTGGGTCATGGTGCCAGCAGCCTGGTCTCTCAGTGGGGCAGCACTATAAATTTATGAGTGTACTGTCACAAGTCGGTACCCATCCTCACAAGACCTTGGATGTTGCAACGATGTAAAACCCAAACACACACTACTAAGTACTATGCTTATTCCAAAGAGAATACACAGCGTTATCTACACATTAGCTCTTCCCACTACCATCAGAGGGTAGGGTGGTAGTGGAAATCCTCTTTAAGACCTTTTCCCACAGAGCACGCTCAGTGAGCTGCTACCTACATTTGTTCTGCGGTTGCCATCAGAAGGTTGGTTGGTGGTGTGAATCGTCTATTGAATTCTGTGAAAACTGAAACTAGTAGAAGCCTTCATAAACTATCCTGAATTTGAGTTATTTGTTTGTTTACATGTAAGATATTGTTTAATGCGCCTCAATTTGTTTTGTTTCAATTCTTTTAAATGTAAATATCGATTGCTCGTATTTTGAAGAGAAAAAAAATCTTTGATGTTTATCAAAGCTGCATAGTCTTGTTTGTTTGGATTTTCCATCCTAGTAACATCGAAGGTCATGTCGAAACGGCTGCCGACTTGTGAATCAACCAGGGCAACTTTATAGTGCTGCTCTACTGGATGAGCGAGCTACGGGCACTGACCCGATCATAATCCCACTTGGTCATAGTATCCTCTGAAGAAACCAGTCCTTGTCCCATCTTGTTAATACTCAGCACGAGGAGAGATAGCGACAAGTATTAATTTTGTGAGTCATTGGTTTGACTCGGCCATGATTCGAACCAATGACCTTCCGCGCGGGAAGCCAGTCGGTGCCCTTGCATATTCGGCAATCCCGTCCGGTTGAAACGTTGTGTTATTTATGTACTGTGGATACCATTTTATATACCATGGATACTGCTCTGTTGCTATGTTAATTAACCCTTTTCCGATTATTAATGAGCCGTTAAGTCACCCGATGATTGGGTAGATGCTATCTTAGTTGAAGGAAAGGGCATGACCCCCAACTAATGCTGAGCCTAATGATAACTTCCTCTGATCGGTGACTGGCATGTCAGTAAAGCCAGTGATAGACAGTTCCACGACATAAGCTCACAAGACAAAAGCTCACACCTTTTTTTTCACAATGAAACCACCAGGAATTTGTTAATATCAAACTCTCATGTCTGCTGGTGGTCTTCAATAAAAGGGGAAGGAAGCCGTCTGTGGCTTATAAAGTGCCCACCCCCCATCTTCTCTTTAAGATAGGGTCTAATGTGTTCTTTAGAGCCGTGTTTACACGGGCAAGTTAAGTCGCTTCATATAAATCGCCTTGCCTAGTTCGCCTCACATTCGCCGTGTAAACGCGACTCTGAGGCGGATTAGGGCTGATTCGCTTCATATGATTCACTTTATGTAAACCACCTTGCCAGGTGGTTTATATGAAGCGATTCCGCTGGTTCCCGGGCGGTGATAGTGTAAAATAGCAGTGCTCGCCGGCTACATGTGCAGCTGTAACTATCGCTGGTGCCCGGCAGTGTTAGGGACCGATTAGGCCGAAATCTATTGAATGCGATCATATTTAACAGAATTACATACTCAAATAATGAAATTTAATTAAATTAACCCTAAATTAAAAGCGATATTAACGTAACAGCTGCATCGGCGTCGAATCGCCGAGTGTAAACTAAACAAATAGCAGTGCTCGCCGGCTACAGGCGGAACTAAGGCTGCTAGTTCCCGGCGCCGAAACACTTTCAAACTCGCTTCGTGTAAACGCGCCACTACATCGCTTCATATAAATCGATTTGCCTAATTCGCTTCACAATTGCCCGTGTAAACACGGCTTAAAATGTTCACAGTATGAACACTGACTGTGTCCCTGATGCTAAATTATTCCTCTGATTGGCCTTAATGAGAAAGGGACAACAGCTCACAGGCTTTAATCCGAGGTGTTACCATAGTAACTTGTTCTCATCTATCACACCTTATTTCACACCTTTTGAATCACACATACGTGATTAAAAACTTAAAATATTTTTGTAATTGTATTATAACTGGTGCCATTGGAAATACTTATTTCCAAGTGCATCGGGTCTTTAGGTTGTGCCTACTACAACAACTTGGCGTTTCTATATTTATAATTACAAATGTGCGTGGACATACATGGAAATTGCATGTTGCCCAGTTCTTTTATTTTCACACCTCTCTGCTTATAAGCTTATACATAACCCTATCCTGCCCTCCTTGCTTTATTTAGCCGTGATGTATGTGTACTTGTTCACAACATTGACTTTGTTTTAGTCTCACCATCGTGGCACCTGACGTTTGAAAGATATGAATAATTGAATTAATTTTAATTGTACTCAGGTGTGATATAATCAAAAGACATTTTTACCTGAGCGCAGTCTTGTATAAAAATCTGAGTGGGTCGTAGTGATTTAAAAGATCTCCCTCTCCCTCTCCCTCTCCCTCTTCCTCCCACATCTCTCTCCCTCCCTATCTCCCTCCCTCTCCCTTTTCATACCCCCTCTCTCCCTCTGCCTCTCCCCATCTCCCGCTTCCGCTTCCTCTACCTATCCCTCACCCTCTCTCTCTCTCTCTTGCTCACTCACCTCTCTTCTCGCTTCTCCCTCTCTTCTCACTCATCTCTTTCTCTTCTCCTTTCTTCTTTCTTCTCTTCTCTCTTTGCCCTCTTCTCTCTGTCTCTCTACTCTCTTCTCCCCTATTCTCTCTCTTCTATATATATATATATTGCAGAAACCCAGCTATGGCCACTGAGCGGGGTAAAGCGGAGCTCCCCAAGAGCGCAGTGAGGACGATGACCCCTTACCCGCGGGTCGGGTCCAAAGGTCGCCCGAAGAACGAAATTCCGAAGAGGCGGGGGACTCTGAGCCGGGTGCCACTGACCTGGATGCGCGGGTAACAAGGCTTGTCCAACTCAGGTTGGAGGAGATGCTCCCCACAAAGCCGTGCGGGGCAAAGGGGGCTATGCAAGCCTCATGCTCAGAACAGTAGTGGGAGGACTATTGCGATGACCAGAATTCCTCCGATGAGGACTCCCTGATGGCACAAACACAAAAGGCGAGTTAGTTCATCAGATGGGGATGAGTTCACCAGGGCTCGTGAAAAGAAGCCGATGGTGAAGAAAAGGAAGAGCAAGAAAAGAAGAGCAAGAAATCTTCTTTGTCCGACTATTCACCGGATTCCACTTCTACAGAGTCCGACTCTGACACTCAGAGGGCGAGCAAGTACGCCAAGATGAGTGGTAAAATCGCCAAAAGTGTAAGACTCTAAAGGCCAAAAAGATCCTTACCACCACGATGATTATAAGACCATCCTCGGCCACTTCAACACCTTCAAGCCCACAGAGGTGATCGCCAAGTTGGCCGAGAAGTATACGGGAATCAAAGGGGTTCCTGACTCAGCGATAAAAGAGATGGACGGTGATGTCAAATTGAGCGAGGATCGGCGCAAGTTTGAGGGTGTCCTGCACAGTCCATGAGGCTGTTTTATCAGCGTTGGCCACCATCACCCCGATAGCCAACAGAATGATGTCGGAGAATAAGTTCTCCCATGGACGGGGGAATTGCATTGCTGACAGCCGCCAGCAATTTCCTCTCATAGAGGTGCTTTGAAAATGATTGATTGATTGATTGGTGGTTGCTTTAAGCCGTATAGGCAGCATAGGCCATATTCATGGCGAGAAATGTTTGTTTTTTGTTCAAACCATCGCTTTTAAATGTAAAAGCAGACAATCAATTATGTGCCAATAGACACTCATTAAATTAGAAAGCTCACAATCATATATTTGTGGTCAAGGGAAACAAATTCCGATAGAAAAAGAAAAGTTTTATTTATAATGGATAGAATCTATTTAGTAAACTATATGAGGTGGTACAGTCCAGCTGCCCTCAAAAAGGCTAAAATGTTTTCCTGTTTTACCTTAGTAAAAAGGTCATGCATACTGTCTGCAGTGTAGAAGAACTGTTGGCGTAGGGCCAAAAAATCAACGCAACTTAGTAAAATGTGTTTGAGTGTCAGCGGGGACTGACACCCAATACATTCAGGGGGAGGTTCCCCCTTGAGCAGAAAAGCATGTGTAAGCCACGAGTGGCCAATACAGCAGTGGCTAAGGACCATGAAAATGTGTTCAAAGCGGTCAGTACGGACATAGGCAAGGAGGTAGCCAGGTCAAAGAAAGTGGTTGACAACGATGGCAAGGAATACACCTTATTCCTAACCCCCAAGCCTGTCAAAGGAAAGGTCTTGGACAAGACCAAGATGTTCGGAGGCCAGCTCCAGTACTTGTTCAAGCAAGTGGAGACAGGGAGTAAGTGTGGCAAACATATGGAGCCAGAGAAGAGGAAAGGCGATGCCAACCCGGCCCGGTTCAAGAAAGCCAGGCAGGATTTTCGGAACCGCCGAACCGGACAGTGGGGCGGACGCTTTGCGACTGGCTACGGCTATCAGGCATGGGGAAGGGGCCAGAGGCAGTCCTTCGGCTGGAACGAGGGGAACCGGCCCTTCAAGAGGGATATGGGAGGTACTCGTTCCAAACCATGTAGCCGGTTAGCCAAAGTAATTTGGGACTGGGCAGAGGATCATGACATATGGCTAACAGTAGCGCATATCCCAGGCAGTCAGAATACTTTGGCGGCCAGGAAAAGCAGGCATTTCCATGATCATCTAGAATGGTTGTTAAATCCCAGTATTTTTTATTCCATTTGTCAGGCAGGGGGGAAGCCAGGTATTGATTTGTTTGCATGACGAAACAACAGGAAGTTACTGATATATGTGTCTTGGCATCCAGAACCACAAGCCTGGAGAATCGATGCATTTTCTCTGATTTGGAATAATAATAATACATTTTATTACATATTTCCACCATTCAGCATTATCAGCAGAGTGGTCCGGAAGATCAAGATGGATCACTCACATGCAGTACTGATAGTACCGTAGTGGGACACGCAGCCATGGCTAGCAGCAGTAATGCAACAAGCGAAGACATGCTCAGGTTTCCAAGAGAAAGGAACAACCTACAATATCACGGACCACTGACGGTCCACGGCGATGTGTCAACGACACCGCTTTTGGCATTCTTTTTTTAAGGCGACATTTACAACAATATGGATTAGAAAAAATTACACTGGAAAGGCTCATTTCACATGCGAGTTACTTAAAGAAATGGGGACTTCACTGTTTGATTAAAGGAGTCAAGCTGTTAAAACCTACAATAGCTCAGATTGTTAGATTCTTAATAATTTTAGAGGATGAAGGACTAGGATTTGATGCAATAAATGCAGCACGATGTACACTTTCAATCATTCTACCAAGGATAGAGGGACAGACGATTGGCAAGCATCAGGTTGTACTCTGGTTCATGCAGTCAGTGTATGAGAGGAATCCACCCAAACCCAAGTATAATAGTTTTTGGAATGTGTCAGTAGTATTTATGTTATTCAAGTCATGGCCTAGTAATAGACATTTAGACATTAAGGAGCTAAGGTTTAAGTTAGCTGTGTTGTTACTATTAGTAATGGGACATAGAGGCCAAACGATTGTGGCATTGTCTCTGGATGGGCTAGAGATAGACAAGACTGATGCAACCTTCGAGTTGGGGACATTGCTCGAGTCAAACCGTACAGGGGATCCACTGTCCACGGTACATGTGAACAGTTTTCCCGATGATCGACGGATTTGTGTGGTATCAGCCATTAGGGCATATATATCCAAGTCACGAGGAATAAGGAATTCCACAAGGCTTTTGATAAGCTATATTAAGCCGCATAAGCCCATCTCGAGAGACACACTCGCAAGATTGACCATCAAGGTGCTTAAACAGGCAGGAGTCAATACAGGACGCTACGCATCCCACTCAATGCGTGGAGCCATGACTTCCAAGGCAAGACAATTAGGAATCTCGGTAAAGAGAATTCTTGCACACGCTGGGTGGAAGACGGCTAGATTGTTTGCAAAACATTACAACAAACGACTAGAGAAACCAAGCGGCCTGGCGACTCGCCTACTCACCAACTAAAGGCAGGTGAGAAACAAAATTAATATTTTACACCAAACACATTAAATTATAAAAGGATAAAAAAAATGAGATTACGTAAAATTCTCCCTGGGCTACAAGCCAGAGGTGTAGTACCGAGGTAAAATAGTATAGTTATACAAATCTTACCTGGGTACAGATGATGGATAACTGGTGTTTTCCCAAGGTACTAGCCTCGGATAGTCGCGTGTCAGGGCCCGCCCACTCTACCCTACAATGACTATCACGTTTCGCTAGAACGAAAAAGAAAAGACAATAGTAATAGTATCCATAAATAGTTAAGATAATTTTTTATCCTATAAAGTATGTAAAAGATTGCTGGACCCGGATGTGCTTCCTTCTCCCTGACCCACAACTATCCGAGGCTAGTACCTCAGGAAAACACCGGTTATCCATCATCTGTACCCAGGTAAGATTCATATAACTATACTATATATATAGAGAGAGACAGACAGACAGACAGACATGTATGTATGTATATTATACAAAGATATTGTGTATGTTGGTGTATTGTGGGATTTATGTGTGTATGATGCGCGAAAAGGAAGAAAGCAAGGCGGGGGTGGGAAAAAGAGGCGCTTTATTGAAACACCTCAACAAGGAAAAAAGACAAGCTATGTACAAGGAAACAATGGTTAAAATAGGCTTAGGACTAAGGAGCTCTGGGTGAGCTTTCAGTGTTCGTGGCGAGGGGCGCCGAAGAGCCCTCCACTGTCTTGTAGGGAGAGTTGGGTGGGTGGAGAGAAAATAGCTTGAGCAGGGAAGACGGCGGGAAGGCGAGTGACTGAGGGAGGCCGGCGGGCGGCCTTATAAGGGAGGAGCGGGGAGGCGACAGGCGGGGGAGGTGAGAAAGTGGCGGGGCAGGGCGAGAGGGCGAGGTGGGAGAAAGCTGAGGGAGGGATGACAGGGAAGGTGAGAAAGCCGGGCGGTGGCAGGAGAGGCGGGGGGAGGGTCTCTTCCTTCCCTCGCATCAAACGCAATGCGAGCATTACGACCGATGCGCGAAAAGGAAGAAAGCAAGGCGGGGGTGGGAAAAAGAGGTGCTTTATTGAAACACCTCAACAAGGAAAAAAGACAAGCTATGTACAAGGAAACAATGGTAAAAATAGGCTTAGGACTAAGGAGCTCCGGGTGAGCTTTCAGTGTTTGTGGCGAGGGGCGCCGAAGAGCCCTCCACCAAGATGGAGGAGAGGGCTCGAGGCGCGCCCGAGGCGGGGGCAGGAGGCGTGGAGCGCCTCTGAGGTCCATGGGCCTGGGCCAGGATAAAGGGCGAGGGGTACCCCGGTGGGAAGGCTGAGGAGGGTGAGGCTTGGGCGGTGCCTCGGCGGAGGTGTGGAGGGTGAAGGTCTGGGTGTGGTGAAGAGTCCGGGGCCTACGTCGACAGGGAAGCGGGCGGCCAAAAAGTTGGGGAGGCCCGCTCCCTGGAGAGCTGCGCAGGGGGAGGGGGGTTGGCGGGGAAGGGGGAGGAGGTGGGGCGAGGGTCGGAGGGGGTTGGGGGCGGGGGTGGGGGAGGAGGTGCGGCGAGGGTCGGAGAGGGGGGCAGCGAAGTCGTCAGGGCTGGGGGGGGGGGTCGGGGTCGGAGAGGGTGGGTTGAGGAAGGCGGTGTCGCCAGGGGAGATGTGAAGGTCGGCAGCTGTGGTGTCTCGCGAGGGTTTGTGGTCAGTGTGGGCAGCGTCTGGGGCCTGCGGCGCGAGGTGATGGTCCCCGGCTGTGTCCTGGGTGGCGTTTCGGTCGGTGGTCGTTACGGGGTTGTCGGTGGTGGTCAAGGAGTTGTCGGCAGAGGTGTAAGTGAGGCGCCGGTTATGGCCCCCCCGGACCGGCCGGCGGATCAAAAATCCGCCGAGGCGGCCGGGGTCTGGCGCTCACGGGCTTGCTTGGACAGGCATAGGGCCTCGCTGTGCATGGTGAGTATCCTCCTCACGTTAGCGCATATGTGCCGCTGTCTGGCCCCTGCCTCGCCATGGGCCTCCCCGACGGCGGCCCGGTCGCATGAGGTGGGCTCGCGGTTCCAGGCGGCGCAGGGGGCCCCGTGAGCTTCCCGGCTGTAGGTGGGGCGGCTGTCGGCTTGGGTCCGTGGCTGGTGTGCGCCTCGGGGGAGGTCTGCGTCTCGGGAGGGTGGTGGTGTCGGAACGGCTTGGGGGGCGGGCATGGTGAGAATCTCCATTCTCACCATGTTGAGTGCCACCGGGTCGTGCCACCCGTGGGGGAGCCTACCATCTGCTATCCAGGTGAAGACGGTCTCCGAGTAGCGGCGGGCGGTAGGCCAGGGGTAGAGGAGGTTGTCGCGCAGCACTGTGAGGGCCTGGTGGTTCAGGCCCGGGAGGGAGTGCGCGGGGAAGGCAGGGTGGCTAAGGAGGGTGAGGAGGGCGAGGCTGTACTCGTCCTTGGTCGCCTCCCCCCGCTTGACCGGCTTCCGCTCGGGGCCTCTCTCGACGAGGTCGGAGGGGAAAAGGTAGTCGGGGGAGATGCCTTTCCTCCTCCCGGCCTGGTGCACCTCGGCCGAGGCGAGGATCTCCCTTACGGCGTCGGCCGCGGATGCCGATGTGTGATCGACCGCATCCTGGTCGTAGGGAGGCGCGGGAGCCGGCGGCTGGATGGTGCGGCGGGTGTACCGCTCGTACTGCGGATGCACTGCCCCCGGGAGCGGTGCCTGAGGCGGGGGCGGTGGGAGTGGTCCCCCGACTACGTGCGCCCGAGGCGCCGGGGTGGGCGGTGAGGAGTAGGCCGTGCGCCGGGGCGCGGCGGCCGGAGTCGTCTCCTCGACGCGATGGGAGCTGCCGCAGTCGAGGGTGTCGAGGCGTGCGGTGATGCGCTCCAGCGCCTGAAGGATGGCGTCAGTATCGGCGTCGACGCCCGCAGCCCAGTCGCCCGAGGGGCGGTTGCGAGGCGCCGGGGGGGGGAGCCCAGGGCGGAGGGGGCTGGTGAGGCGGCCGGAGGCCCTCCGGGCTCCCCGGCGTCCCTTCCCTCTGCCGCTGCCAGGTATGATGTGTGCGTCTGCGACGGTAGAGGTGCGTCGGCCGTGGATGCGTCCGTCGGCCGTGGAGAAATCCGAGGAGAGCCCAAAGAGAAAATAGCTTGAGCAGGGAGGACGGCGGGAAGGCGAGTGACTGAGGGAGGCCGGCGGGCGGCCTTATAAGGGAGGAGCGGGGAGGCGACAGGCGGGGGAGGTGAGAAAGCGGCGCGAGAGGGCGAGGTGGGAGAAAGCTGAGGGAGGGATGACAGGGAAGGTGAGAAAGCCGGGCGGTGGCAGGAGAGGCGGGGGGAGGGTCTCTTCCTTCCCTCGGATCAAATGCAATGCGAGCATTACGACCAATGGAGGATCAGTTTTTGTGTGTAATGGGGGTGGCTAGTTTTATTGTGCGTTTTCCTCCCATGCTGCGCTATGCTGCCCTTTATATAACACTTGCACCTATTGGCACAGCGTCACTGGCAGACAGACACACCTGGCCGATCTGGTGAAACCAGTTATGCAGTATGCGGAACCAGGCCCACACCACTGACCCTGATATACCCATAGATACATAGATACATAGATACATACATACATACATACATACATACATACATACATACATACATACATACATACATACATACATACGTACGTACGTACGTACATACGTACGTACGTACGTACGTACGTACGTACATACATACATACATACATACATACATACATACATACATACAGATAGATGAGCCTGTCTCAAAAGGTGATAACTCTTCTTTTTTTTGTCCATTGTAACGATTGACACAAAACATCACAGAAACGGTTACACTGAAAACACAAGGACATTTGCTTCAAATCAATATGTATTCTATTGGGATTATGAAACACCATGTAAAAAACAAATCAGTTTATCCTGAGCAAATGCACAAGCAGATAGTATGTTGATCGTTACAATGGACAAAGTTTTGTCCCATATTGCTTAGCACCTTTTGAGACAGTCTCATACATTATTGTCAATTCATCCCAAATTATAACTCGACATTCACTGAACCGCATCCTTGTGTACAATGTATGCATACATGCATGGTTACAATTACAGTTACAGTACTTTATGAAGCAAACAAAACATAACAACGGGGATTGTGTGTAGCAGCTAATCATTTTTGATAATATATGCTGCGATATATCATAATGATATGGTGATGGGGGTAATGCAACTACCACTACTGCACAGCGGCGAACACAAATGCATGCACTTAACCATTATAGGCAGAATGAACAAACAATCACATACACACACAAAAATGAAAACATTGTGCATAGACCAGGTTTCGAACCCACACTTCTTACCATTCCGGGGCTAGCGTCTCAACTATTAGTCTATTTAAGCTCCCTGATGCCTCCCCTTTCCCCTCTCCACTCCACTCCCCTTTCCCCTCTCCTGCCACTCCCCTCCCCTGTCCTCTCCCCTTCTTTTCCCATCCCTTCCTCCCCTCCCCTCCCTTCCCCTCCCCTCCCCTCCCTTCCTTCCCCTCCCCTCCCTTCCCCTCCCCTCCCTTCCCCTCCCCTCCCTTCCCCTCCCTTCCCCTCCCTTCCCCTCCCCTCCCTTCCCTTCCCTTCCCTCCCCTCCCCTCACCGCATTTTCTGAGTGCTGGAGTCAAAAGTGTGGCGATTTCATTCAATGTAAGGACATTAATTCACTGTCAGGTGTCAATGTTAGGTCGTTGCTGTCAGCTGTCTCTGCTGACTGGTGGGTTGGTGGTAGATTTATTATTATTTTTAATTAGTTTTGTATCTTATGCTACTTGTCCTCTCTGAAATCGCAGACCGAATCGGTAGAGTGCATGCTTTCCGTGCGGACGGTCGGTAGCTTGAAACCTGACCGAGTCAAACCAATTACTTACTAAATTGATACTTGTCGCTACCTATCCTGGTGCTTAGCATCACTAGGACAGGGGATGGACTGGTTAGTTCACTCTAATCAGTATAGTCAGGATAATATGACTGAGTGTGAAATCGGGTCATTGTGCTGCTGATCTGATCTTCCAATGAGGCAGAACTATTAAGTCGCCATAAGTGCGCACTGTCTCAAGTCCGTCCTGATATGACCCTAGATGTTGCCAGGACGTATGACTCTAACATCCATCCATCAATTGCTCTTCCCCATTCCACTCCTTGCCCTGTCCTAGTAATGCAGAGCGCCAGGTGAGATAATGATAAGTATAACCTTTTATGTCAATGGCTTGACTCTGCTAAGGGCTCGTCCATTGACATTCTTTTTCCTTCGTGTTTTTTTCTTCTTCAGAATTCCTAATATAGTTGTAGCTTATTCTTTTTATCTCTTAATCAAGATTTGCTCCAGATGAAATATTTTAAAACAGATTATTCCACTCCACAGAAGGTCACGGCCACATGCACATTTTGCAAATCTAGGTTAAACAGGTTTAAAGCAGACAGCTTGCTACAGCATTTTGAGAATGTGATTCAACAGATTGAAGGCCACAATATACAAAAACACACAAAATCAAACAAGAAAAGCATGAATTACACATTATCTTTGTTCTTCTTGTCACCCTGCCAACACCATTTTAGTTACATAAAAGGGGTAAGTTGAACAAAGTTCTGCTGGAATCTTCTTTATTTGTCAGGGTACAGACCTGGCAATCTTAGTCCATGTCTTAGCTCCTTTAAATTTACCTACTCAGTCACACATATTCTACTTTTGTTACAAAATGAATTTCGCCCACCATTCAGGTGGTCATAAGCCGTGTTCACACCCACAACTTTAGGCCGAACTAGATAAGGCGAACTAGATGAGGTGAACTAGGCGTGAAAGTGAGTCGTGTCCACACTTGCAGTAATTGGGTCGGTTTAAGGCGGAAATCGATATCTGCGCATGAGCCATACTAACCAGCGCCAGTTTCGGTTAGTCGACGTCACCACGAGAGAGTGTGGGTTCGACCTAGATATGTATGGACTGAATCGTATTGCTTTGGAACGATCAAAACTTCTGCTGGCCAGTGAAAACCTAAAAATAAATCATGAAAAAAATATCTTTGCACCTCTAGCCGGTTCATAGACCAAATTATATAATATGCGCTTTTGATCGACCGGAAAATAAACAAACTCAGGTCTCGACTGCGCATGCGTGTGACGTGCTTAAGCCACTTCAAGTAAACCGCTACCGTCCACACAAGCAAGGTGGGCCGACTTTAGTTAGTTTGCTTCATTTATACTACCTCGTGAGTTGGTTTACTTGAAGCAAACTAGATGAGGCGACTCAGGCTTAAGTCGCCTCAGCGTAGTGTCCACACAACCAATTTGAGTCGAACTATAGGAGGCGAACTAGTTGAGGCGACTTAACGCCCGTGTGTGAACGGGGCTTTAATCAATATGGCATTTGTGTATTTGAGCGGTTTGCATAGAACAGCGTATTTACTTCACAGTCACTAAGGCTTGTAAGTTCACTATCTATTCCGTTATAAATGTCATGGACATTTAAATTGAACTAGTATGACTGAATGGGGCGTTCACTCTCCATATGGCAGGTTATCAGTTCAAACTGGCCGAGTCAAACCAAATACTTACAACATTGAAACTCGTCGCTACTTTGCCTGGCACTCGGCATTATTGAGATAGGTTTGCTCAGTACAAGGATAATATTTTATAGTGACTTGGGCGGGATATTGGGTCATGGTACTGGTAGACTTGTCTTCCAGTCGGACAGCACTATTAAGTTGCCATGAGTGTGCAAATTGTGTGGATTTCTTGGCCATGCGCCAACAATTTTACACTGCATGACCTTTTTACTCAAGTAAAACAGGAAGACTTTTTAGCCTTTTGGAGGACAACTGGTCTGTACTGCCTCAAAGCCTATTAAACCAATTCGATCAATTAATAATAATAAAACCTTTAATTTGTGTCGGAAATTTGATTTTCCTTGGCCCCAAATTATATAATTGTGAGATTTTTAATTTCCTAGGCATCTATTGACACATAATTGATTGTATGCTTTTACAGTCAATGTAAAAGCGATGGTTGAATTTTTTTAAACTTGTTTAATTCTCGCTGTGTATATTATGGCCTATGCTGCCGACACGGCGTAAAGAAACCATAAATAAATAAATAAATAAATAAATAACAAGTCGGTAACCATGATGTTGCACTAAAAGAAACAAACCTCATTAATGTGAGAGGAATGATAGGCATTATTTCCATATAAATTACACCAGAAAGAATATTGTTCTACAACATTGTGTGAAAACAGAACTGACCATTTAACGTGAGGAAACACATGCTTTGGTAATTTCATGGATTGGGGAAGTTGGCAGACGAGTAGACAATAAGATGTACTATATTACCTCCTATATAAAGAGCTCTTTTTTTTTTTGCCTCTGCTTCGTTCCCCGACTGACACACAAACACACATTCCAGACTGGTAGTATCAGCTGTGGGCAGTGTTCCTAGACCAAAATAAAATTCTACATTCCGTATTTGGTCGCTGCAATGACTAACATCATCACGTTAGTAATAAGACCGGACGCGATGGCTATAGCGGTAGAGCGCAGGCTTCCCATGCAGCAAGTCGGGAGTTCGAATCCCAGCCAAGTCAAACCAATGACTTACAAAATTGATATTTGTCGCTACCGAGCCTGGTGTTTGGCATTACTAGGATAGGGAAAGGACTGGTTAGCTCAGTGTCAGGATAATGTGGCTGGGTGCGATATCCGGTCATGATGCCAGCGGCCTGATTTCTCACTGGGGCAGCACTATAAATATAAAGTCACCATGAGTGCGCACTGTCACAAGTCGGTACCCATCCTGATATGACCTTGGGATGTTGCTAAGACGTAAAAACTGAAACACAAAAACAATGTTAATAATAATCATCATCCGCTGTAGTCTATAATTTTAAAAGAATTACAGACAATGGGTCTTCTCATTCCACTACTCCTAGCCCTATCCTATTAATGCCGAGCGCCAGGCTAGGTAGCGACAAGTATCAGTTTTGTATGTCATTGGTTTGACTCGGTCAGTGGTTTGGAAACGCGCGACCTCCCACACGGGAATCCAGCCAGTGACCTTACTAGTCTAAAGCTAAGATTCCTTATACGCGGTATGCGGCATGCGAATGTCGTATATGCGGCATAGATATATGCCAACCCCCAACATTTTTTTGGGTTTTTCCTCCAAATGTGTGAAGGAACAGTATTGTTTTCTATGGCAAATGCAGCAGTATTCGCATCCGCACCGATCGGTCCATGGGTCGATCCATTTGCCGCGTTCGTATTCGCATTCGGACGTATGGAAGCACCACAATTCATTTACATGCTTTTCGATTTTTATTCGCATTCGCATGCCGCATATAAGGAATCTTAGCTTTAGTCTTACCGATTTGGCCATCCCCTTCCAGCTAGTCTGGGGGAGGGGGGGGGGGAGATAATTAGTTGAACATTTGAACTAATTATTCTGTTTAGTAAATCAAAAAGTAATCAATGTCTTAAGCAAGATGAGCTATTTTTACACACAAAATCCAGTCAAATAGATCAGTGCCAAGTTATATATTTGTAGATCACACTTTAAGACCTGTGCTTTTTGTTTGTTTGTATATTTTATGTGCGTTTATTTAACAGTGTTCTCGCTGTGCGATCTGGTTTCTTTATACACGAAGTGTGTCACAGTAATTACAAGTTTGAAAATATGTTGTTTCAAGCTACGAAAAATTATGACTAGTCATATTTCATTATACTGATTGAATAAGTAAACTGAACCTCCATTTCTGTCATTCTAGAGCAATCAGCTTAACCATTAGTCTCTCTAGGCTCCCTGATGCAATTAAAGCTGCCTAGTCCGATGAAATATCAAATTTTCAAAACCAAACCAATTATCTAGGTTTGATTTTACATATCTAACTTAGATACTGATGTACTTATTAAACATTTGTTTCTGAGTAGAACGCGATACAGAGTCAATTTAACAGAACCTTTTACTGCAGAAGTCTATGGTGTCAGAGTTTTGGCAAGCTTGCCAAAACTAATTTTCCATGTTTACACTCAAAATATCGCAAAAGTTTACCATTTAAAATAAAAGTAACTTTGAACTAGTGTAAAGTAGATACTAGTGATCGATCTAATATATTTATCTCAGAAAAAATACAGAAATACAAAACCATCGGACTATGCAACTTTAACCTACCCACGTCTACCTGTGCTTGTGGCATATCACCTGGGGAAGTGAGTGCACACTCGTCCCCCTGGAATTATATGTTTCATATTTATAATTACAAAAAGCCAGACAACGCACTTCCATTACTCACATGTATACACAAGAGACTTCCAGGCTGTATTTAACTGTGATAGCGAGACCTTTATTGTGCCATTTCTCACTCATTTGGTTCACGTTCAGCCACTTAGTAACGTCTAGGTTATAACTTATATTTAGCTGTGATTGTGAAACCTTAAAGCTAAGATTCCATATATCCGGCATGCAGCATGTTATTTTCGCGGTCTTTCTTGCTCCAAATTTGTGAAGGAAAGTCAAAGTTCCTGTTTGCTCTATTGCAAATGGTGGAGCATTCGTGTTCACACAGATCGATCCATGGAGCGATCCACTTGCCGCATTCGCATTCACATCCGGACATGTGGAAGCACCACTGTGCATTTACATGCTTTTCCATTTTTTGTCGCATTCGCATACTGCGTATGTGGAATCTTAGCTTTAAGCTAAGATTCCATATATGCGGTATGCGGCATGTGGGATGCGAATGTGAATGTGGTATATGCGGCATAGATATTAGATAAAGGATTCACCCGATACTCGCAGTACACGGGTGAAGAGCAGCCTTATAAAACGGTCGAAAAATCGGGCTAATGAAATGAGTCTTTCTGAGAGCCTAATTTCAAATTGACAGTGTTCTATGGTCGCCATCTTGTCTTTTTGCATTCTCTCCCATTTCACCAACTCTGTGCTGATATAAGTAACCATTTGACACTGGAGCCGGGCATTGTAATTCCTGTTCCATACTAAAGCTATTTTCGCCCGTATTTACACTACGTTGTGGTTCACCTGTGTACTGCGAGTACCGGGTGAATCTTTTATCTACATAGATATATGCCAACCCCCAATAGCCAATGTTTACTTTTTGTGCTGGGGGATCGTTAAACATACAAACACACCAAAAATAATACCCATGATATTTTTGGGGTTTTTTGCTCCAATTTTGTGAAGGAAGATCAAAGTTACTATTGTTTTCTATGGCAAACGCAGCAGTATTCGCAATCGCACTGATCAGTCCTCGGGTCGATCCATTTGCCGCATTCGCGTTCGCATTCTCATTCGGACGCATGAAGCACCACTATTCATTTACATGCTTTTCGATTTTTTGCCGCATTCGCATTCGCACAACGCATACCGCATATATGGAATCTTAGCTTTATTCCTGCGTGATTCATCCTTTTTCCACACATTGAGTAACATTACTAAGTTGGTGTTTAACATCCTACCAACAGCTAAGTCCCTATTTGCACCCAATACCGACTTGTGATAGTGCACACTCATGACCACGTTATAGTGCTGCCCCACTGGGAGACCATGTCACTGTCACCATGATCCAATATCCCACTCAGTCACATTATCCTGATACTGAGCAAGTCAGTCCTTTTCCTATCATATTAATACGGAGTGCCGGGCTAGGTAGCAACAAGTGTCAAGTTATTGGGTTGACTCAATCGGGGTTCGAACCCACGACCTCTCGCATGGACACAAGCATGACACAAACTGCTGAAATTCTTATCAGAGATAGACTGGAATATACTTGGGGTTGGCATAGATTTTCACGTTTTATCGGACAGTTGACCTCTTTCTTTCACTCTATCGTTTTCTCCCTTAACGTTTTTTTTTTCTTTTCCTCTCACCACGGATCCATTTCTCACACTATCTCTCGCTTTCATTTTTCCTCTCCCTGTCTTTTCTCTTTTGTTTGTGTCTCCCATTCTCTCAGTCTTATGTACGCTCTTGCCCTTTCCTTGTCTCTCTTTGTTCTCGCTTTCCTTAACCTAACGATACCCCGCATTCGCTTTCTCTCTCGCTTTCTCTCTTTTTTCTCGTTTTCCTTAACCTAGCGATACACCACACTCTCTTTTTCTCTCGCTTCCTCTTTTTTCTCGCTTTCCTTAACCTAACGATACCCCACTCTCTTTCTCTCGCTTTCTCTCTTTTTTCTCGCTTTCCTTACCCTAACAATACCCTGCACTCTCTTTTTTTCTCGCTTTCTCTCTCTTTTTTCTCGCTTTCCCTAACCATAGCAGAATCCCACTTTTCTCGTTCTCTCTTTCTCTCATTTTCCCTAACTAGCGATATCACGCATCTCTCTTACTCTCTCACTTTCCCTTTAAAGTGACACTCCGTGCTCTCCCTCTCTCTCGCTCTCTCTCTTTCTCTTTCTCTCTCTCTCTCTCTCTCTCTCTCTCTCTCTCTACAGCAATGCCATATGTATACATACACATGCATAATACGTACACATGCATGCATGCATACATACATACAAACATGCATGCATACATGCATACATACATACATACATACATACATACATACATACATACATACATACATACATACATACATACGTACTACATACATACATACATACATACATACATACATGCATACATACATACATACAAGCATGCATGCATACATTACATACATACATACATACATACATACATACATACATACATACATACATACATACATACATACACACACAGACACTGAATATATTGACTACTGAACCCTAAAGGGCGCATTCCATATACGCGTAATGCGTAATGCGAATGCGAATGCGACAAAAAATCGAAACGCCTTGAAACCTATGAGCTACATTCCATACACGCGTAATGCGTAATGCGAATGCGTCAGAAATTCATTATCCCGATCGGTCCCTGTAGCGATCGGTGCGTAATGCGTTATGCGTCAAGCTGGATGTGAATAGAAACCTGAGTCTGATGTCTCCATTAGTTTAACACCAGGAGAGGCGACTGAGCATTACGGAACAGCCTCACAGAGGGGTGCTAATTGGAAACACATGGTGAGCTGGGCACCAGGGAGACATAGGGTTAGGGGAAAGCTAAAAATGCTACCATATGCACAGAAATATGAATACTTATCTATAATTTGGTTATAATAAAGGTAGGAACCCCCATGTGACATACAAAAAGTTACATAGATATACATGCAATATTTGGTCACATACAGAACAGTATGGAGAATAATTGTTTATTTTTATTTTTTAAATATAGCCAGTCGTGCGCCACATTACGCATTACGCATATATGGAATGCTGGCATTCGCATAACACATAACACATAACGCATTACGCATTACGCGTATATGGAATGCGCCCTTTAAACGCCCTCTCCCGTTGACAGGTCCATTAAGCATCCCCGACCCGCTGGATGTTTGTGACGTCATCAGCTGACCCCCGCACCGATGTCTGATGGGAAGGATTGCGCGTCGGGGGCGGTGTCGGGCGACGCGTCTGCTACGTCTCCCGTCGGGCCTCTCCCGTCTCCGCAGGCTGCGATCGTTACGACCGCCATCTCCATGGCAACCACCGGCATGGCCATGGGCACGCCCACGCTGCTCACCATCTCAAACGGTAAGTAGAAGCAGAGATGACTGCCTTCTACGCTTTAGCTAATTTCCACGGCTTTTTTTTTTGTTTTGTTTAAAGTTGCATGGTCCGATGGTTTTGCATTTTGGTCATTTTTCTGAGATAAATATATCAAATTGATCGTTATGATCTACCTTATTTCAGGTTAAAGTAACTTTGATTTTAAATGGATAAGTTTTGAGATATTTGAAATTCAAACATGTAAACTTAGTTTTGGCAAGCATGCCAAAACTCTGACACCATAGGCTTCAACAGTAACAGGTTCTATCAAATTGTCTCAGTGTTCCCTTCTATGTGGCAATAAATGCTTAATATGTGCATCAATATCTGAATTAGATATGTAGAATCAAATCTAGGTAACTACTTTGGTTTTGAAAATTTGATGCTTTTATCAGACTATGCAGCTTTAAGTCCGATAAAGCATCAAATTTTTTAAAACCAAAATAATTATATAGATTTGACTCTACATGTCTAACTTAGATATTGATGCACATATTAAGCATGTATTGCCACATAGAAGGGAATGGGGAGTGAATTTAATAGAATATGTTACTGCTGAGACCTTTTTTTTTTTTTTAGAGATTTGTGATGAATTTATTTATCCTGCTTATAACGGATAAGTGTGTTAGCACTTGTTTTAACTGCGGTGAAGCACTAGTTCAATTTTGATTCAAATCATGTTAATTTAGTTTTAGTAATAATTTTGGTTTTCTTGCCTCTTGTTTATGGCTTCTTATTTGTAGATTGCAAGCAGTCCAAAATCCAGCTTTCACTATACTCTGTGTTAAAGCTGCATAGTCCAATGAAATATCAAATTTTCAAAACCGAACCAATTATCTAGATTTCATTTTACATATCTAACTTAGATAGTGCTGCACTTATTAAACATTTGTCGCCACATAGAAGGGACTACTGAGTCAATTTAATAGAACCTGTTACTGCAGAAGCCTATGGGTGGTAGAGTTTTGGCAAGCTTGCCAAAATTAATTTTGCACATTTGCACTCAAAATATCTCAAAAGTTTACCATTTAAAATAACAGTAACTTTCAACTAATGTAAAGTAGATACTGTTTGTTTGTTTGTTTGTTTGTTGTTGTTTTACGTCCTAGCAACATCTAAGGTCATATCAGGACGGGTACCGACTTGTGACAGTGCGCACTCATGGCAACTTTATAGTGCTGTCCCACTGGGAAACCAGGCCGCCGGCACCATGACCTGGTATCCCACTCAGTCACATTATCCTGACACTGAGCACACCAGTCCTTGCCCTATCCTAATAATGCCGAGCGCCTGGCTAGGAAGCGACAAGTATCAATTTTAAAGTCATTGGTTTGACTCGACCGGGACTCGAACCCACGACCCCACGATCTACCAGCACGGGAGACGGACGCTCTAACTCATTCGGCCATCCCGTCTGGTAGATACTAGTGATCGATCTAATATATTTATCTCAGAAAAAATATAGAAATACAAAACCATCGGACTATGCAACTTTAATCCATTTAAGCATCATGGTGTCAAGTTTTGGCATGCTTGATCAAATTAATTTTGCATGTTTGCACTTCAAATATCTCCAAAGTTAGACATTTAAAATTAAATTTACCGCAAACAAAAGTAAGATAAATTATAACAATCAATTTAATATATTTATCTAAGAAAAATGGTCAAAACTCAAAACCATCAGACTGCAACTTTAAGGTATTGCATAGTCCGGTGGTTTTTGAGTTTGTCATTTTCTGAGATGAATATATTAGGTTGATCATTGTGATATATCTTACTTTTGTTTGAAGTAACTTTGCTTTAAAATGACTAAGTTAGAGGAGCTATTTGAAGTGAAAACATGTCAAATTAATTTTAGCATGTTTGCAAAAACTCTGACCCCTTAGGCTTCAGTAGTAAAAGGTTCTGCTAAATTGTGTTAGTACGGCATTGTAGGTTGCGTTAAATGCTTAATAACTGCACCACTGTCTAACTTGGATATGTAGGTTCAGACGTAGATAAGGGTTCAGCTGTTGAAAATTTGATCGGACTATGCAACTCTAAAAAAATAATTTGTAATCGTAGAGTATTTTGACGATTGGGGTTTCCGCGAGAAGGCGAACATCCCCCTCATTGGCTTAGAGTGCTGCCAGAGAATCGCGGGAGATTTTACTGGAAGTCAGATTCCCACTTCTTTCTTTTGCTTATATAATTTTGTTTTAAATATTTTAGTCTGATGTGACTTTCATATCTGATAATTTTGTGAAGGCTTGTAATTTGGGTGTGCTGATTATGTAATGAGGAATATTCTCCGTCTCCTGATTCTTAGCCACGTCTCGTGACAACAGTGCGTAATCTGGTTCTTGGACCCGTTTCACTAATGGGTCAAATGTTAACTCGAACCTGCTTTACTAAGTGGTCACCGGATGCGGTGGTCGAATCGGTAGAGACTAGAGTGCAGACTTCCTGTACGGAAGGTTGGGAGTTTGGATTTCGCTCGAGTCAAACTAATGACTTCCAAAATTTATACTTGTCACTACCATAGCCTGGCACTTGGCATTACTAGGATAGGGCAAGGACTGGTTAGCTCAGTACATGTATTAGGATAATAGATCAATGAGAATCTTCCGGATTTTTTATCTGTCCGATTATTTCAGGTTCTGGCGACCATTCCGGGGTTTTGCACAAACCACCAATTCAATCGCCATATTTTCCTGATTTTTCTTGTCAGACCATTCTCATCTGTGATAATGTGACTCAGTAGGAAATCGAGTCGTGGTGCCGGTGGCCTGGTCTCCCAGTAGGGCAGCATTATAAAGTCGCCATGAGTATGCTCTGTCACAAGTCGGTACCAGTCCTGATATTGACATAGATGTTGCCAGGATGTAAAACAACAACAAACAAGTCGGTACCAGTCGTGATATTGCCATAAATGTTGCCAGGATGTAAAACAACAACAAACAAGTCGGTACCAGTCCTGATATAAGCGAGTTCAGCATTGGCCGAGCGCATGTGCGAGTCCGACTTCCGGTCGTCGCTGTAGGGATAAACAAAGCCACGTTTTGCACTGCACCTATGGCAGTGAGCAATCTTCTTACAGAAAAAGTGAAATATCTCTAAAATCATACCACCTAGAAACAAATCGCTTGGTACACATATAGAAAACATGTTTACCAAGAATATTATATTAAATTGATAAGGTTAGGGTTCTGGATTTCTATTAATTTTGAATTAAAAACTACCGTTTCGCACTGCGCGTTCCAGCATTAGGCAGCAAACTCAATGGCCATAAGCAATCTTCTTACAGAAAAAGTGAAATATCTCTAAAACCACACCACCTAGAAACAAATTGCTTGGTACACATATAGAAAACATGTTTACCAAGAAGATTATATTAAATTGATGTGGTTAGGGTTCTGGATTTCTACTAATTTTGAATAAACTAAACGTTTTGCCCTGCACGTACTGGCAAACTCAGTGCATTGTCAATGGCCGTGAGCAATGTTCTTACAGAAAAAGTGAAATATCTCCAAAACAACACCACCTAGAGACAAACCGCTTGGAACACATATAGAAAACATATTCAACGAATAGATTATATTAAATTTATATGGTTAGGATTCTGCATTTCTATTAATTTTGAATAAAATACCTTATGCACTGCGCGTTATGCCAGGCTAAGTCATGCACATGGGTTTGTTTATCCCGATGACTTCCCATCAACCACCGCGCGCCCGAGATGCTGAACTCGCTTATTGCCATAAATGTTGACAGGATGTAAAACTGTAACAAAGAAAACTAATGTGTCAGGGAGCAACTATCACTTTTGAACATTTGGCTCGTCGTTACACTACCAACTAACAACTAGAATAACTTGGACTACTTTTGCCACGAACATATTCTCCTCCCTCCCTCAATTTTTCCCCTAACTGTTCTGGATACTGCCTTTCAAAATGGCGGTCGATATCTGGCCCATTAGCAGAACCAGACTGGGCAGTGCGGTGAAGAACTTGGCGCGGTCCAGACCAAAGAAGGTCACTGTGGGTCATGTAAGAAGTGACACTCGTTGGCGCTGCGTATCCAATGGCGCTGTGACTTTGACACTTCGTTGTCTTTCTCGTGAGGAGCTGGTGAAGGAGGGTGTGGGTGGTCTTTTTGTTGACCATATTGTTGCCATGGATACCGCACCCAGGACGACACGCAGTGCAGAAAATAGTTTGCAAATAGCTTGAACTAATATCATTTTAAATACATAAGGAGCATTACTTTTGTGTTAATTGATACCAACAACACATGTGTTTAGTTCAAGTAGCGAAATCCGATGTTTTGAGTTTCTGCAATATTGTTATATTTGTGATGGCCCACGGTCTTCCCCCACACCGTCACGCACTCATGGAAGAACGCCAAGATTCAGTATCAGTACGCTTCAACCTGGTTTATTACAAAACCTCTCTGCTCTCCACGGCGTCACCAGTCAACTGACCCGCCCCCTAACTCGCCAGGTCCCACGTCGCCTCTATAGGTGAGTGGGGGGGTGAGCTAGCCACACGCAGTAGAGGGCATCCCAGTGGGGGTCTTCCCGGTGGCTAGCCTGCCGCCACCTAGCGCAGTTCAGTGTAGGTGTGCGGTGTAGTGTCTGCCGCCACCACGTGGTAGTGAGGCTCATGTACAGACTACTACATATTTTTTTGTTTTATAAGTGTATATTAGATTGATTGTCATAATCTACCGTACTTTAGTTTGGAGTAACTTTAGATATGTTTGAAGTGAAAACATGCAAAATTATTTTCAGTATGTACACTGAAATACTAGAATCCATAGGCTTCAGCAGTAACACATTATATTAAATTGACTAAGTAGTTAGTCCCTTTTGTGAGGCAAGAGATGTTTAACAAATGCAGTAGTATCTAAATTGGATATGTGGGATCAAATCTAGGAAAGTGTTTTAGGTTTCAAGAAATGTATGCTTTCATGGGATTAACCAAGTTGGCTACGTAAAATCAAATCTAGGTAAGTGGTTTAGGTTTGATCAAAATATGCTTTCATGGGATTTATACTCGTGGCAAATACTTAGCTGGATAAATGCTGAAAATCAATTCTCTGTGGCGCGTATCAATAACTAGTCAATAATCAGTTGGCTCAGACGTCATACTGGGCATTGGCCGGTTATTTCTCATAGGTTGATCCGTAAGTGCTGATTCATGTGTGCACTCATTGGGACTTTATAGTACTGCCCCACTGGGAAATCAGGTACTGGCACCATGACCCTATATCCCATGCAGTCACATTATCCTGACACTGAGCTAACCAGTCCTTGCCTTATCCTATTAATGCCCACTGCCAGACTAGGAAACTACAAGTATCCATTTGATATGTCGTTGGTTTGACTCGACCGAGAACCGAACTCGCGGCCTTCCCCACGCAAGGCCCGCGCTCTACCGATTCGGCCACCGCGCCCGGTACATTCACCAAAGATACAACTAAACAAAGATGGGGCAGACGCTCTTTTCAATGGCAAATATTGTAATCACATTTATGTGGAGTCACCCAACATTGAGTACGTAAAGATAGTTGATCGGTGGTTTTGTCCTGTAATTAATAGTGGAATCCCCGTCCTGATATGACCTTAGATGTTGCCAGGACGTAAAATTCCCAACAACCAACCAATAGTGGAATGACATTGTTATCCTGTCTTATTTTGCATAGCTTTTACCTTGAGATCCTAATGGTGGATATGTCTATAGATGCATACGTATTTTTATTGTTAATTTTTAAGTTAGAAACTGGTCTGTGTATAGTTCTGGATTTAGACTCTAGGTTTAGTGGGACGGAGCCTAGGGCCTCAAAATCTAGGGGGGGGGGGGACACTCCGGCCATGGTGTATAATATTTGTGACACTGCCATAAGCCTTTGGGAGGGGCCACACAAGTGTAATAACCTAGGCCTCTCTTCATCTAAATCCTTCACTGTCTAAGTATTACTCTTTAAAGAATTGTATATGTTAATCACATCAAAGGTAATTAGCTGGCCACTTAAATTCTCCTCCTATGGCCTTCTCCACACTATGTTGAGAGATCTGCTAACTGTATGGCAAGAACTCTACAAGAATTGGTCATCAGGAGGCATGTTGTTATGGGTGCAAATTGAGTTTCGAGTATAGGGCATATAGTGATATATATAAGGGTGGTAGTGGCACCAACCCCAATTTCCGTTGTGTAAGCTTAAGCTGTGACCTGACGTGCTGAGTCAGAGGATCAGCCCGAAGGGACCAGTGGAACTCGGAATACAGGGCTGCGTTCAGGGAACGCCTCAGAGTCAACTCAGAAACATCTGCGTGACGTCTTTATTTGCCAATTTGCGCTCAACGTGTACCTCGGAGTTGACTCTGAGACGTCACGCTTTTCGACAAAAACAAAAAAGCGATTGCGCATGCAAACTGACCAGCAGGAAGTGCACGTCATAGAGGACCCATTTTCGAGGCACTCAACTGCTATAACGGCATTCAGAGTCGCGCGATATTTGGAGGCGGCCCAGGTATTACAACAGCACTCAGCGCGCTGACTTTGGTAGCTAAGGGACCCTTTTTCTGTAATTTGAGTACTCAACTGAACACCGAACAGACCTTGGACATAAATATGTCCCGGGGGTAATGTAAATGGGAAACATTATGCTACAGTAAAACCTCTCTAAATCGACCGATCTTGGGACCGACTTCATGTGGTCCATTTAGGGAGGTGGTCGGCGTAGGAGTTAGGATATGGTTACAATGGCGTTGTTGGGACCCAAATAAATCGATCGATATAGGGGAGTGGTCGATCTGGGGAGGTGGTCGGTTAGAGCGGCTGTACTGTATTTAGAATCCCTGATGCAGTCACTCTATCCTTGCCTACCTGTCTATAGCTGTGTTTACACGGGCGAGTTAAAACGCTTCATATAAAACCACTTGTCTAGATCGATTTACATTTGCTGTGTAAATGCGACGCTGTGGTGTTTTAGGGCTGAATCGATTCATATGATTCACTTTATGTAAACCGCCTCGCTAGGTGGTTTATATAAAGCGAACTAGCTTAAGCACGTCACACACATGCGCAGTCGAGACCTGAGTTTGTTTATTTTCCGCGCATATTATATAATTTGGTCTATGAACCTGCTAGAGGTGCACATATATTTTGTTCATGATTTATTTTAAGGTTTTCACTGCCCAGCAGAAGTTTTGACCGTTCCAAAACAATAAGATTCAGTCCATACATATCTAGGTCGAACCCACACTCTCTCGTGGTGACGTCGACGAACCCAAACTGGCGCTGGTTAGTCTGGACTTGCTCATGCGCAGATATCGATTTCCGCCTTAAACCGCTCTGTGTGTAAACGCGCCACTACATCGCTTCACATAAATCGCTTTGTCTAGATCGTTTTACATTTGCCCGTGTAAACACAGCTTATGTGGCTCCTTGCCTGAGAGGTCAGTGCAGATTTCTACATTCGTGGATTTGCAAGTCTGTTAAATGGTACATTCATCCATAAGTCATTTAATGCTTACAATTAAGCACATACAGGCAATGTACTTAATATGCATACAGGGTAGGTTCGGTACCCATACAGCATGTAGTTTGTACAGGATCCTCGTCATGGCAACCAGTGTCGTAGTTGAGTTTGCACTACATTACAAGTCTGTAAAATGTGCTAATGTACATCACTAATGACACTCATTAGAGCTGAATAATGTAGCTGTCACACTACGATGACAATGGGAGGACGACAGCCCGGCGGCTGGAATTTTGAGAAATCACGACGACATATGCAAATTCGGGCTAATTTGGACGACAATCGGACGACATCGGGACAACAGACGGGACGACAGCGGGACGACAGTGTCTGTGTGTCTGTGTGTGTGTGACTCTGTGTCTCTGTGTGTGTCTGTGTATATGTGTGTGTCTGTGTATATGTGTGTGTCTGTGTCTATGTGTGTCTGTGTCTGTGTGTCTGTGTCTGTGTCTGTGTGTGTGTGTGTCTCTGTGTGTGTGACTCTGTGTCTATCTGTGTGTCTGTGTCTATGTGTGTGTCTGTGTCTATGTGTGTCTGTGTGTGTGTGTCTGTGTCTGTGTGTGTGTGTGTGTCTGTGTCTCTGTGTGTGTGTCTGTGTCTCTGTGTGTGCCTCACTCTCACTCTCAGTCTGACTCTCACTCTCAGTCTCAGTCTCACTCTCAGTCTCACTCTCACTCTGTTTCTGTGTGTCTCTGTGTGTTTCTGTGTGTCTCTGTGTCTCTGAGAGTCAGAGTGAGAGTCAGACTGAGAGTGAGAGTCAGACTGAGAGTGAGAGTCAGACTGAGAGTCAGAGTGAGAGTCAGACTGAGAGTCAGAGTCAGACTGAGAGTCAGAGTCAGACTGAGAGTCAGAGTCAGACTGAGAGTGAGAGTGAGGCACACACAGAGACACAGACACACACACAGAGACACAGACACACACACACAGACACACACATAGACACACATATACACACACACAGACACACACACATATACACACACACACATAGACACAGAGACACAGACACACACACAGACACACACACAGACACACACACAGACACACACACAGACACTCACAGAGACACACACACAGACACACATAGACACAGACACACACATAGACACATACATGGAGAGAGAAGCAACTACAGCTTAACGACAAGACGACAGTGCCGCGGCAGTGCGACAGTGCCGTGACAGTGCCGCGACAGTGCCGCAACCTCGGCTGTCGTCGGCTGTCATAGAAGTTTTTCAACATGTCCAAAATCCCCACGACAACCCGGCGACAGTCGAGAAAGAGTGGAGAAACTGGAGGTGTCGCGCAGGTGTCGCGGCGACACCTGCGCGACACCGGAAGTCGCTGTCGCAGAGCTGTCGTCGCCGCTTGTCATCGTAGTGTGACTGCTACATACACTAATAGAAGGTGAATGGCAGCAGAGGGAGAGGGAGACCAAGAACATCATGGTTTACAAATATTTCACAGTGGACGGGCTTGAATTATTCACAGTCTATCAGAACAGCACACCATCGGGACAAGTGGAGAACCATTGCATCCAACCCTCGACTAGAGGACGGAACTATTGATTGATTGAACACTAATAGCCACAGCTTGACCACAAAGACCCTCACATGGTTGGGCCTTAAATAACTACCAGAGAATCTCTTGTTTCAAGTTATATTATTTGGATCTCGATAAGCAACAAGGCTAGTGATGACTGGTTGAGAACAATAACTCTGGCTGGCCAAACACTATCAGCTTACCGTTTTTATTTGATTGAACAAAATTACATGGCGAATGGGGTCAACAACCGGAAACACTCTCACACGTGAGCAGCTCTCTAGGGGGTTTGCCTACTTGGTGGAAACCAAGTGCGTCCAGGCTGCTCCAACATGCTGAGCTGCCTAACATGGGCGCTTATGGGTGACTTCGATCAATAATATTTATATAATCTGTTGTATTATAGACCACATACATTATGATCAAATCTTTTTTTTTTTTTGGTGACAAGTTTTTTATTCTGCCCATAACGTATAAGCTCCTGCGAGGGTGCTTGTTATCAACACTGGACAGCTGTGATACTGGATTGGTCTGGTCCCGCACTCAGGAGTGTTTACCTGATCTTTCTCGGGCCAACCTTTGCGGTTTTGGGTGTTAATAGTTTCTATATTAGTTTTTTTGAATTTTCAAAGTTTTTTCCTAACCTGTATATGATAACTTAGCATACTATGTACATCTATGCAGATGACATACATGCCTGCGGGAGAAGATCCCATCACATTGTGATTTGTTACAGCATCCTTTCACCCACGCCCTGTCGTTAGATTGTACACCAGTGTGCCAGAACGCCCGTGGACCCTTCAGAACTGCGACTAGGTGGGATGGTTGTGTTGCATGGTTAGCCATTTTGTATTTCAGGGTGAATCAGATGCATGACCGTGGCCTGCCCGGTTCTGCTTTCACGATCGTAATAATTGTGAATGAGTAATGTTTAGTTTTGGCCATGTTATATTCCCTTTAAACTGACAACAAAGCGACACATAATACGAAACGCAGCTCTTAACCCTGGGAGGTGGCTAGGTGAAGCAGAGTTGGGTCAGGTAGCCAAGAGGGCGGGACACTGTCTGGGTAATTGGGTTGTCAGCCTCGTTCTCAAACTATCCCTATTGGGGCGTCCAACATTTTCAGCGACCGTTATTCATTCTGGGCTCATGTCTCCAAAAATAACCAGATGACTGTGATGACATAAGCAGAGCTAACTGCGGACATGTTACTGTCGTGTTACAGGGAAGACAGTCATGAAAGCGAACAGAAATAGATCGGCCTTTGCCGGATATGTCTAGTCAGACTTCCGTGCACATAGCTCGTTCACAAGTTGTCTGTTTATTGAAGGGTCATTCTCTGACACTTGGGAATAAAGTGTATCATGGAGACCAAAACCTTCCAAATAATAGCAGAAAACCTTCCAGATAATACTTAGAAAATTTTATTTTTGTTTGTTGTTGTTGGTACATTAGTTGATTAAGCAGGGGAAATTTCAGTCGCAGACGACTGGTCTTCCTCATTCCACTGCTCCTTGCCCTATCCTAATAATGCCGAGCGTCTGGCTAGGAAGCGACAAGTATCAATTTTTAAGTCATTGCTTTGACTCGACCAGGATTCGATCCCACGATCTACCAACACGGGAAACGGATGCTCTAACTCATTCAACCATCCCATCTGGTTACTATTAACTATTAATACTATTCTAGTCTCCCAATGGGCCAGCACTATAATGTTGCAATGAGTGCGCGCTGTCGCAAGTATGTAGCCGTCCTGATATGACCATAGATGTTGCCAATACATAAAACTCCAACAACCAACCAACCATGATTCATGAAATCTTCTTCAATCTCTGTTCTGTCGTCAGGTTTGTCATGTAACATGAAATGCCTAGAATTTAACTGTGCTGACACCGAGGCAAAGGTCACGTGTACACACGATTTGCATGTGCTTAAAAAGGACAAAAATATGAACACTTAAAACTGCATAGTCAGATGAAAACATCAAATTTTCAAAACCAAAACAATTATCTAGATTTGATTCTACATATTTTAACTTAGAAACTGGTGCACTTATTACCATTTGTCGCCACAGAAGGGAATACTGAGGCAATTTAATTGAACCCATTAATTTTGTATGACTGCACTTCAAATATCTCAAAAGCTAGCCATTTAAAAATAAAAGTTACTTCAAACTAAAGTAAGGTAGGTTAAAACAATTAATCTAATAGATTTATCTCCGAAAATGATAGAAACTTAAAACCATCGGACTATGCAACAATAAACAAAATACAAAATTGTGCACTTCTATGCTACTCCAATCATGTTCATTAACACAATATAATATCACGCACCCCTACCACTCTACTCCCACCATGCAGTTTGTTAACAAAATACAATATCATGCACCCCTACCACTCTACTCCCATCCCAGTTTGTTAACAAAATACAATATCATGCACCCCAACTACTCTACTCCCATCCCAGTTTGTTAACAAAATATAATATCACGCACCCCTACTACTCTACTCCCATCATGCAGTTTGTTAACAAATACAATATCACACATTCCCATCACAGTTTATAACAAAATACAATATCATGCACCCCTACCACTCTACTCCCATCCCAGTTTGTTAACAAATTGCAATATCACGCACCCCTAAAACTCTACTCCCACCATGTTGTTTGTCGATGTGATAAAATATCCATATGTACTCGCGAGTGTATACTGTTGGCACAATGTCCCGGCATAATTGTGTGCGGGGAGGAGATGAGAAACAAATAAATAAATAAATAAATAAATAAATAACCAAAGAATTGATGCGAAGTCCATTGCGACAAAGACGTGCGCCTCATTCCGTAATTGGACTAGACAGACTGAACGAAGTTTAAAGTTGCATAGTCCAATGGTTTTGAGTTTCTGTCATTTTCTTAAATAAATATATTAGGTTGATCGTTATAATCTACATTACTTTAGTTTGAAGCATTTTTTTTAAATGGCAAACTTTGGAGATATTTGAGGTGCAAACATGCGAAATTAATTTGGGCATGCATGCCAAAACTTTGATCCATAGGCTTTTGCAGTAACAGGTTCTAGTAAATTGACTCAGTATTCCCTTTTATGTGGCAACAAATGCTTAATAAGTGCATTAGTACCTAAGTTAGATATGTGGGATAAAATCTAGATAACAGTTTTGGTTTTGAAAATTTGATCCTTTTATCGGACTAGGCAACTTTAACCTGAGATGTGGCGGATAGACTCGGGCCACGTCACTTGCATATTTAATTGCCTCTCCACTAGGGGGCGGGCGTGTTTAGTAATGAGCGTGTCAAGTCCAAATATGGCGCATGGATACAGTTAGTTCCAGCTCTTCACTTATACTCTGCATGCACATCTGAGTACGGTTACAATAACCCATCTCCCTCCCTCTCCATCTCCCTCCCCCCCTCTCTCTCTCCCTCTCCCTCTCTCCCTCTCTCCTCTCTCCTCTCTCCAACTCCCTCTCCCCCTCCCTCTCCCTCTCACTCTCTGTTTCTCTTTCTCTCCCTCTCCCTCTCTCTCACTTTCTTACTCTCACTCTCCACTATATCTCTCTCTTTCTGTTTCTGTTTCTCCCTCCCTCTTCCTCCTCCCACTTCCTACTTTTCATAAGCTCTGTTCACACGGCACAACTTTAGGCCGAACTAGATAAGGCGAACTAGGCGCCCTGTCCACACATGCAGTACTTGGGGCGGTTTAAGGCGGAAATCGATATCTGCGCATGAGCAAGTCCATACTAACCAGCCCCGGTTTCGGTTCGTCGACGTCACCACGAGAGAGTGTGGGTTCGACCTAGATATGTATTAACTGAATCGTATTGTTTTGGAATGGTCAAAACTTCTGCTGGGCAGTGAAATCCTAAAAATAAATGATGAAAAAAATATCTGTGCACCTCTAGCCAGTTCATAGACCAAAATATATTATATAGTGTGACGTGCTTAATCCGCTTCAAGTAAACCGCTACCGTCCACACATGCCACTTATGTCGATTTAAGCTAAATCGCTTCATCTATACTACCGCGTGAGGTGGTATAGATGAACCGATCTAGCTGAATTGATTCAGCCCTAAATCGCTTTAGCGTAGCGTCCACATGGCGAATGTGAAGCGAACTAGACAAGGCGATTTAGATGAAGCGTTTTAACTCGCCAGTGTGAATGGGGCTTTAGCCACTACCATTTGTTTTTCATCCCTCCCTCGACCCGACAAGATGGCTAAGTCGGTTCCCCGTGTATGACGTCGTGTGTTCAAACCCCGACCGAGTCAAACTAATAACTTATTAACAAAAAATGATACTTGTTGCTACCTAGCCTGGTACTCGGCATTTAAACGTTTAAAAGGATAGGGAAAGACTGGTTTGCTCAGTATCGACAAGCTCGGTGACAATTGCATAATAAGTGCACCAGTATCGAAGTTGGATATGTAGATTCAAACCTCGATAAGTGTTTTGGTTTTGAAAATGTTGTTTACAACTGATTATGGAGCTTTTATGCATTTGTTGCGGCATAGATGGGGACATTACATCAATTAAATTTAACCTGATACTCATGACGCTTACGGTTTTAGAGTTTGTACACAAGATATATTTTTGCATGTTTTCACTTAAAATATCTCCAAAGTTAGCCATTTAAAATAACAGTTAATTCAGAGTAAGGTAAACTAAAGTAGAATATAATTATAAAACTATAAGTATGTCAAGAATATAGGAGAAGCTCAAAACCATCGGTTAGTACAACTTTAAGGTAGATGTACAGTTAGATGAGACTTCCTAATGTGAAGAACTTTTTGTTTGTTTAACTACTACCGCCCCCCCGCAGAAAAATAAACATCGGCTATTGGAGGATGTGACGAACTTAAGCTTATCTTAGGACAATGTAGTATACATTAAAGTTGCATAATTCGATAGTTTCGGGTTTCTGACATATATTTATATATATATATTACGTGAATTATTATAATCTGCTTTACTTTAGTTTGAAGTAACTTATTTTAAATTTTGGAGGTATTTGAAGTGAAAGACACACACTTAATTTTGGTGTGCACACCGAAATGCTGGATATCTGCTTTGTTGACCCATTTTCGAGTGTAGCACAGGAGCACCAAACTACAATACATTGCATAGCCCGATGATTTTGAGTTTCTGTCATTTTCTGAGATAAATATATTGGGCTGACATTACTATATTTTGATGTAACTTTTATTTTAGATTGTTAACTTTTGAGATATTTTAAGTGCAAATGTATCAAATTAGTTTTGCCAAGCATTCCAACACTCTGACACCATAGGCTTCTGCAGTAACAGGTTCTATAAATTGGCTGGGTATTCCACTCTATGTGGTGACAAATGTTTGATAAGCGCACTGATATCTAAGTCACATATGTAGAATCAAATCTAGATCATTGTTTTGGTTTTGAAAATTTGATGTTTTCATCTGACTATGCAGCTTTAATTAGTGCACCAGCATCTAAGTTGGATATGTAGGATCAAATCTAGGTCAGTGTTTTGGTTTTTAAAAGTATGCATTCATCTCATTATGCAGCTTTAGAATACTGGCTTTCAAGATTGAGTCATTTGATGTTTTATAGTGTGTTTTTTAAACCCAGCGATAGCAAGCACCAAAAAGTGATAGTGAACACCGGGCATGCCGCCAGGAATTGCAATGGATATCCCTGTAGAGAATGTGTCATATGGACAGTATTTAAAGCTGCATAGTCAGATGAAAGCATCACATTTTTCAAACCAAAACACTTAGCTAGATTCGATCATTCATGTCCAGCTGATATCCCAGTCACACGAGAGCCAGCATTTGCCGCCAACCTCCTTAGGCCCAAAAGGACGCCAACTTCCCAGCATCCCATTTGATACATTGATTCAAATACGTGGGCGGCGCTGTAGCGCCGACCACCTAGTGAGTGCGACATTGCATATTTTGGCCACATCATTCGTCAGAGTTCAATATACCGTACATTGTTGGAAGGGAAGGTGAATGGCAGCAGAGGGAGAGGGAGACCAAGAACATCATGGTTTACAAATATTTCACAGTGGACAGGCTTGAATTATTCACAGTCTATCAGAACAGCACAACATCGGGACAAGTGGAGAACCATTGCATCCAACCCTCGACTAGAGGATGGAACTATTGATTGATTGATTGAGGTCGGCGCCAACTCGCCAACCAAGGGGTCGGTGACCTGGCGGCGGCACCAGGTCGCCAACCAATTTTTAATGGCGCTGACCAAACTGAAGGTTGCACGTGTAGCCCTTGCAACCTCCTTGCGTCCAAAATTTCCAAAATGGACACTGGGAGGTTGGCGTCCTCCCCCCCCCCCCCATTTTGGGGGGGGTGAACGCAATTCGGCTTTCGATGTAAGATTGGAATGTGTAGCTATTTTATTTACGTTTAGTAACGTGATAATGTAGGTTTTGTTATATATATGTAATGCGATATCTACAGAACGCTATGTCCGCTCTCTCCATTCGCGCTGGCTCTCTCTCTCTCCCCCCCTCTCTCTCTCTTTCTCTCTCTATATATATCTATCTCTCTCTCTATATATATATATACATCTCTCTCTCACTCACTCACTCACACACACACACACACACACACACACACACACACACACACACACACTACAGGACGCGACTTCTCTCCCCTTCACTCTCTCGCTCTCTACAGGACGCTACCTCCCCTCTCTACAGGATGCTACGCCCCCTCTCCTCTTCATTCTCTCTCTACAGGATGCTTTTCTCTCTCTCTCTCTCTCTCTCTCTCTCTCTCTCTCTCTCTCTCTCTCTCTCTCTCTCTCTCTCTCTCTCTCTCTCTCTCTCTATACACACACACACACGTACACACGCACACAGGAGGGATGGTTGGGTCCCCGGGGCCTTTTTATCAAGTCATTGTAGGGAGGGTCAGGGGGCGGGGAGGGACGGGGGTTATTGTCTTATGGAATTCATATTAAATGTGTGTTGAAGGCTGAATCATTAAACCGTGCTAATTTGGGTCATGTATTGGTTTTTACGACATGGTAATGCGTTCTAATGTATACAGTTTAAGTGAATAATTCGTTCAAACTGTTGGGTTGCTTGGCACACACTGGGAATAACTTTCGTATAATAAAGAGAACACATTTACAGCGTTATTTTCCATCGCTATGTCAACCGAAAATGTTGATTTATTTGTGTCATGCTCTACTGATTTTGGCGGGCTATAGCTAATATAAGTCGGTATCAGGATGTCTTCAGCGCCTTGTATTCCCAGGTGGTCGGTCACCCGTGCAAGTCCTGACGATGCTCACAGTTTAAGTTTTGGGGTCGGATGGTTTTTCCAACGTAAATATATTGGCCATATAAATGAATATACACACGTCATCAAAGTCAAATGTTACAGTGCTGTCAAATAATAAAAAATAGGAACAGTGCTAGAATAGAGGATTGTTCAGCATAACAGGCTAACAAAACCCACGTCCATTATAATAAACGTGAGTAGGCCCGGTGTGCCTGGCACTCGGCATTACTAGGATAGGGCAAGGACTGGTTAACTCAGTATCAGGATAATGTGACTTGAGTGGGAAATCAGGTCGGGTGCTGGTGCTGGTGGCCTGGTCTCCAGTGGGGAAAGCACTATAAAGTCGGCATCAGTGCATACTGTCAGAAGTTGTTACTGATCCTGATGCGACCTTAGATGTTGACAGGATGTAAAACCCCAACAAAAATTATCGCTGCGAAAATTTGTCTAAACGTAGAAAATAGACAGCCAACATCTGACCTTCATAAATGAACTCAGCAACATCTGACCTTCATGAACAAAATCAGCAACATCTGACCTTCATAAACAAAATCAGCAACATCTCACCTTCATGAACAAAATCAGCAACACTAGCCATCTATGGCAGCACATATCTGGAATGAACAACTGAGCACAACCAGGAACATCAAATCCATCAAAGTATGCAAGAAGCATGCAAAAAAAACATACATAAAACAAAATGACCTACCCCCCCTCCCCCCCCGGGAACCAATGAAGAGCATAACCATTAGAGGGTTTTGGTTGTCAAGAATGGTATTTGTGGACCAGGAAGCTCCTAGGTAACTCTGAGATAAATACACGCGCAAATTACGAGCAAACCGTACAAGACAATAAACCGCAAACTAATGACTAAAGCTGTTCAGCATTGAAAACAACTTTCTAATAGTTCTCTCATGAACTTATTATGGACCTAGTAAATAAACCATCAATTAAAAAATAATAATTTTAAATAACTCACACTCTCCTCACTCAATCACTCATTTACTACTCACTCATCGCCCACTTTATAATATTGATATCGGAAATACTTTGATTAGGTCAGGTGGTCGATATTAATGCATACTGGTATTATTACCACGCACCTGCCATTGACCCATTTGCTGTCATCCTTAATATGTTTTACAGTCAACACGATGCTTTCTGTGAATATGCCTGCATAGATAGTATATGTAGTGAAACCTTGATATAACGGGATCGTAAAGAAGTCATCTTTAAGAAAAGTTATGCTAAATCGGGATTTACATGACTGAACTACCTTTGAATTATATGTCATATGTTATATGGTTGTGTTATAAATATATATTAGGCCTATATGGGTATGTGACGTTACTCGTTTTGTGACGTGCATTCTAAATTATAGATGGCGAGGGAGGGGGATTTTTTTTTACATGTTATATAAGGTATGTATACAGGTTATATGGACTCATACATATATATTAGTTCTGTTAGGGCAGACAGACATTGTCCATGCATAAAGTACACCTCCAATTGACCTATTTACTGTCAATATGATTAGCAATTGTACTCCATGTATGTGTGTATATATATCTGTATGTTCATAGGTTTATATATGAAAATATATATGAACATATATATATATGTGAACCAGATGGGATGGCCGAATGAGTTCAAGCGTCCGACTCCCGTGTTGGTAGACTGTGGGATCGTGGGTTCAAACCCTGGTCAAGTAAAACCAATGACTTAAAAATTGATACTTGTTGCTTCCTAGCCAGGTGCTCGGCATTATTAGGATAGGGCAAGGACTGGTTGGCTCATTGTCAGGATAGTGTGACTGAGTGGGATATCAGGTCATAGTGCTGGTGGCCTGGTCTCCCAGTGGAGCAGCACTATAAAGACGCCATGAGTGCGCACTTTCACAAGTCGGTACCCGTCCTGATATGACCTTAGATATTGCCAGGATGTAAAACAACAAACAAACTATATATATATATTTTAACATTTTTATATGAACATATATATGAACATATATATATGAACACATCTGAACATATATATATATTAACACATATATGAAGAGAGAGATATACACACATATATTATATTTATAGATATTTCTGTATATTATATATAGTAGTTTAAAATCCGACTGTAAGTGCTGGTCTCCTGGTGAGAAAGTTCACTAACAGATGGAACCGCCGAGACAGAAATGGGAACTAGGAAGCCCTTAGAGAAATGTGTATGAGGTCATGTGTCAATGGGGCAACAGTAGACTAATAGAGGAGCTGTATGTGACTTGTGTTTGTGTTTATATTCACATAATGCATTATAGAGCATTACAGTAACATTCTCCCTAACACATCAAATGTGTGTGTGTTCCGTGCGGAGGGTCAGGAGTTCTAATCTCGATCGAGTCAAACCTTACACAATTGATACTTGCCACTTCCTAGCCTGGGATAGGGCAAGGAATGGTTAGCTCAGTTTCAGGATAATGTTACTGAGTGGGATATCAGGTCATGGTGCCAGCGGCTTGATTTCCCAGTGGGGCAGCACTACATAGTCACCATGAGTGTGCACTGTCACAAGACTGTACCCATCCTGATATGACTTTAGATATTGTCAGGATGTAACCCCCCCCCCCCCCAACCCGCAACAAAGAAGAAAAACCACAATATAACCTAACCATATATATGCAGGACTTATTAACTTATATGTAACTTATAGATGTATAGCTTATATTATATATATATATATATATGATATTATATCAATAATATGCCTATTAAGCACTCATTTGCCATTAGTCGTCTTCTCGAGTATCAAAACGAATAGCTTCTCTCTTCGTCACCGGGTTATATTGAATTGTGTATCGGGCTGGCACTAGGCAGGCCACGCAGGGCTGGGCGTGGACAGGGCTGTGGTGGTGGAGGAGGGGTGGGTGGTTCTTCGGAAGGCTGGCTTTTAAAGCACCCTGCAGTAATACACTGAGCTACTGGCTACACAGCGCCACTCTGTGCTGGCTGGCTATTACACTACAGTAAAACTTCTCTAAATAGACCGACGTTGGAACCGACTTTAAGTGATCCATTTAAGGAGCTGGTCGGTTTAGGGAGTTAGAATATGGTTACAATGGTATTGTTGGGACCCAAATAAAACAATCGATATAAGGGGAGTGGTCGATCTGTGGAGGTGGTAGGTTAGAGAGGTTTTACTGTATTATAGTTCAGTCACTGTTAGTTGTCCAGGTGATACTGCATATTCAGTTGCATCAAGTCACTCCGAGAGCAGAGAGAATTAGTAATATGCCTACTATTACTACCAATAAATAAGTTAATACTAGTTGTGTGGGTGGGTGGGAGGGGGGAATAGCCGCATAGGCCTATATAGGAGGGGGAGATTTTCACTTGAGGGGTCTGAATCAATCAGAAACTAGAACACAGCAAATTGTGTACAGTTGTACATAACACTAGAGTACGCCTCAACCTGGGTGGGGAAGTAAGTGTGGGTGTGGGTGTGTGTGGTCGAACTACGCATTTACGATTTCCTAAATCTGCGAATGTATTTTTCAGTACCCTTAGGAGTCTGTGAGTAACTATGTTGGTGAAAGTGTGCATGGTTACTGGCTATTCAAGATGTGTGGCTTACTGATATCCTCTCTAACGTTGGTTCAAGTTTCTGTTGTTTGTGTATTAAATTGAGTATTTGCTCTCTGTGATTTAGATTAGATATGGAAATTGACTTTCGGCTTTTGCATGATGGAACTTTTTTTTTTAAACAGGGAAAAAACATGCACACACACAAGCACGCACGCGCACGGACGCGCGCACCTGCACACACGTACGTACACACACACACGTACGTACACACACACACACACACACACACACACACACACACACACACACACACACACACACACACACACACGGATGTAGCATCGTTGCTTGTTTATTCCATGCTAGAAGTGAAACTAAAAGCTGTAGATATGATTTCTAATGGGCTGATCTATATCCATTCATAGCTGCATATATATAATTTATACCGACCCCCCCCCCCCCCAAGGGGGAGGCTGAGGACTAATATGTGTACATATATACATAAACAATACCCAGACTCATAGAAGTGGAACCTGAAATCACCAGAATCCAGCAAAGGAAAGGGAAATATCCCTATATGGGCGCCGCCATTTGTATACTCATGTTGAATAATCAAAATCCAACAAACGGAAACGGAAATCGCTCGTCAAACTTTACTTCGCAGCACACAAGGTGGACGACAGCTATTGGTTAAAGCTGCATAGTCCGACAAAATATCAAATTTTTAAAACCAAACCAATTATCTGGACTTGATTTTACATATCTAACTTAGATACTGATGCACTTATTAAGCCTTCGTTTCTGCATAGAAGGTAACACTGAGTCAATTTAACAGAACCTTTTACTGCAGAAGTCTAGGGTGTAAGAGTTTTGGCAAGCTTGCCAAAACTAATTTTCCATGTTTGCACTCGAAATATCTCAAAAGTTTACCATTTAAAATAAAAGTAACTTTGAACTAATGTAAAGTAGATACTAATTATCTCAGAAAAAATACAGAAATTCAAAACCATCGGATTATGCAACTTTAATAATATACTCGTGTATTTAGCAGGGGTCGGTCCTAAGCATTGCTTATTCATATTACAACATAGTTCCTGCAGAATTATTAAGGAACTAGATTAGATGCTTTTGGGAGCCTCAATGTAGGCTTGGGTGGGATGGGATCGGAGGGGAGAGATGGAGGGCGCTCAAATCGATAAGAAATGGTCTTTGGTCATGTGTGCTACTCTCCCCAACGACTCAACCGCTAATGGATGGCGTCAGACGGCAGCGGGCGGTTAGAGAGTGGGCAGGCAGCAGGCGGTGCCGCACACGCGAGTGACGTCACGCGGGTGGTGCCGTCGAACGGCGGCGGTGGCGGTGGTGATGGTAAGCAACTACACTGGAAGTGGCGCGCTTTGCCCCCGCCACCGCGACTCCACCTCGCGCACCACCACCACTACCGTGCACCACCACCACCAGCAGCACCGCCACCACCGCCGGCCGCGGACTACGTCACAACGGCGGTCAACAACACGGCGCGACGGTGCCGCCTCTCCCGCCTGTACACACGCACAGCCGGCCGAGAGCCTGGGAGTCCGGGTATGCCGGGCAGCCAGACCCAGGGTAGCAAGCAGCACTGAGCTTGCAACAAGCCACGCGCACACCTACTACCTCTCTATCTATCTACCTACCTCCCGGCCTCGACTCGGACAACCTCCAACCGACACAAGCAGAGATACTAGACAACCACCGACTAGTAAGCGTAGGTGTTGGCACTCTGTAGGGTAATCATAGTTCATTCACCTCTGTAACAAAACACCAGGTAATGGTTTTTTTTGCCCCCACCCTATAGACTAGTAGAAGCAAACAAGCATGCGTGCACTGTAGGGATTTTATGATGCGCATTCCCAAGTCTATGCTATTAATGTAGGCAAGATGTGATTAAAGGAACAGTATGTTCATTTCCAACTTTTTCATTTACTAAATGTTTTAGATAGTTTAACAACATGTGATTAAAAGAATATTATGGTCATTTTCAACTTTTTCATTTACTAAATGATTGAGATGGTCTAAGAAGATGTAATTAAAAGAATAGTATGGTCATTTTAACTTTTTCATTTACTAAATGATTGAGATAGTCTAAGAAGATGTAATTAAAGGAACAGTATGGCTATTTCATCTTTTTCATTTACTAAATGATTGAGATAGTCTAAGAAGATGTAATTAAAGGAACACTGGTCATTTCAACTTCTTTCTTTTACGAAATGATTGGGATATTAAGTGAATTAGATAGTCTAAGAAGATGGGATTGAAGGAACAATATGTTGTGATTAAAAAGTATGTTCATTTTCAACTGTTTCATTTACTTAATGAAGTAGGTAGTTTAAGATGGTGTGATTAAAGCAACAGTATGTACATATTTCCAACTATTCATTTCGGTAGTCTAGTAGATATGACTATTCATTTTCATTTTAATGTAGGCAATTTTAAAGTGATGTAATTAGAAGAAAGAAGGGGAATGGAAATACTTATGTAGTTTTTTGTTGTAGAAAAAAGTGTTGCTTAATTAGTTTTTTTTTTAAAGGGAAGATGAATTGTTGCAATTGCTCACTTCGTTGTAATTGTCAGCTTTCTCATGTATATAATATACAATACAGGCCTAGATAATCTGTATAATATATATTATAATATGATATATGACTATATAATGTTGTATATAGTTATGTAGGTCAACGTTGTCTGTTTGATCCCTGATTTAGCACGACCATGTTTTTTTCACGATTACATTATATGGACCTGAACGATCGCGTTATAACGGGGTCGCAATAAATTAATTAATGGTTGTTTAAAGCCGTGGTGGCAGCAAGGATATTATTTAAGGTGATCACAAGAAAACCTTTAATTATTATTATCATTATTATTATTATAGCCCTATGTCAGGGATCTAAAGCTAGAGTATGCAAGACGTGTTGTGGCATCGTGTACATGATGCTGTTTAATGCGCAACCTCCATGTCCATACAGTGTGGGTAGGAAACACGCACCAGTGTGCCTTCGGATGGCCTCGCCCTGTATGTGTGTGTGTGTGTGTGGTGCAAGTGGCGTGCTGTGCTTCGGAGTGTTCTTTCTCGTACAGTCACTGTTATACACATGGACATGTACGCCGCTGTAGGCGTGCCCATGTTTATTACACTTAATAGGGTTCACCACCAGGGGGCTCTGTTCTTACAGGTCGCCGAAGTATTATACTCTTGTACACTTACTTCCCTTAAATAGACATTTTTTATTCTGATGCATTTTCATGTAGGCAAGTAGATGTTTATGTTTAGAATAAGACTATCTATCACCACCAATCTATGTTTATGCTAAATACATACATACATACATACATACATACATACATACATACATACATACATACATACATACATACATACATACATACATACATGTGATGTTTGTTTGTTTGTTGTTTTACGTCCTAGCAACATCTAAGGTCATATCAGGACGGTACATGTGATGTTCTCTGTGGCTGAGTGGTTAGAGTGTCCGACTTTTTTTCTGGTCAGACTCCTAATCTGAAGGTCGGTGGTTCTATTCCCCGTGCCCCCACCTCTGCCAATTTGGATTTCCACCGCTGTGGATAACTTACAGCGTCATCAAAGGCCAGTTGCTCTCATACCATGTCTATGTGGTGTGGGAGGTTAAAAATCCCTTGGGTCGGTAAAAATGTAGGCTCGGGCTTTCTATCGCCAAACTGTCTAATGGTGAAAACAAGTCTATTCAGACTTCTCCATGATAGGCAGTATAAATCTTCAAGAAAAACATACATACATACATACATACATACATACATACATACATACATACATACATACATACATACATACATACATACATACATACATACATACGTACATACATACATACATACGTACATACATACATACATACATACATACATACATACATACATACATACATGCATACATGCATGCATGCATGCATACATACATGCATGCATGATGCATACATACATACATACATGGGTCGTTCTCATAAACTGTGCAGTGAATAGGGTTGTGATATGGAAACCAAAATTGAAAACATCCCAAATAATAGAAAACTTTCTAAGTGATAGCAGTACTCATGTGAAGGTTTATATGTTGTGCATATGTCAAAGTTGAAATTAACTCTGTAACATCCATCCATAACATCATTTTAACACACAACAAATTCAAATAAGATTTCATAGATTACACTTGAGCCAAAAGAGGCAGAGAGAGAGAGACAGAGAGCGAGGCACAGAGAGACAAAGCCTCTTTACCGATTGGACCAAGTTGTAAATATGTCATGGTTTTATTGAACAGCACCTTACATAGATACAATATTCACCCCGTACTGCTGCAGTAGGGGTGCAAACCAACCCTATGTAAAAGCTGGCGAAAATGCGGGTCAAAGAATTGAGAGCCTAATTTCACAATCTAAGAAGCAACATTTATTCTTTACATATATCTTATTGATAGCCCGCTACCTTTGAGTTGAAAAATATAATATAATCTATAGTTTAATAAGATTTAAAAGTGAAATCGACGGCGTTCTATGGCCGCCATCTTGTCTTTTTGCATTCTCTCCCATTTCACCAAATCTGTGCCGATATAAGTAGGCATTTGATACTGGAGCCACAGTTTCTACTTCATGTTCTATACTAAAGCTATTTCGCCAGTATTTAGACTACGTTGTCATTCACCCGTGTACTACAAGTACCGGGTGAATCTTTTATCCATACCTTACACTGTTACAGTGAGTGGCTCTTGCTAATGAGTGCGCTTTTCGATTTACAGTATTATTCGCTCTTTATTGATTTATTTCTCTCTATATATTTGTTTATTTATTTTTCATTCATTTATTGATTTAAATTCAGACATGGGGTCAGGGAACCTAAGATTAGGGTTTTGGTGAATCTCAAGACACAATCTCGTATGGTGTAATCGATTAATCGACTCTGGTCACCCGAGCCACTTTTTGGTGCATGCGCACATCCTGTAGACTCGGGTCGAATAACCGAATAAGCTTCTGCACGCTCGGGGTGGAAAAAATGGTGGCTTAATCTAAAACCTAATTATTTGTTTTAATAACCAATATAAGTACAGCAAAATAGGATATAAAGTATTTTAGGATCGTATAAGCTGACAATCTGGATTATTTAAAAAAAAGCATTAAAACAACTTGTAGTGGTAGCTGTTATCCTACAGGTACCAGCTCAGGCATTCCTAGCAAACCCCAGCCAAGAGGTGGGTTACTGGCGTCGGGTCGTTTTGCACACGGCACGTGTTTTTGTCGACTCCACTCGCGGTGTTCGATTTGAAGTTCTGATGACTCGGGTGACCCGAGTCGCCCGAGTCGTGTTAATCGATTACGGCCCCAGTGACACTGGTCATCGCGGCGCGCTGTTCCCGGCGACACCGTGTAGTGGTAGCATAGGGGACCGGAAGGCTGGTCGTCTGCAGCAGTGTCAGTGATCTCTCCTCGTAGGCCGCAGTGCTGCCGCATCTGGATCGGAGCGGAGCCGTGGCAGTGTCGCGCCTAATGGTGAACTGGCATCGATGGTGACCTCACCCGATCGGGTGTTGGTGGGTGTCCGTGTGTGCCGTGGTGCTGGCACCTAGCGGTACACGGAGGAAGTTGGGCTTTGCATTGAAGGAATGGATGATCATTTGTAAATCTTAGGTTACGGTGGCGGTGGTGCCCTCTGAAGGGAACTGTGGCAATGATAAGCTTACTAATTCAGTTTGTTTTGTTGTTTTGCGCCCTAGCAACTTCTAAGGTGAGATCAGGATGGGTACCGACTTGTGACAGTGTGCATGGTGACTTTATATAGTGCTGCCCCACTAGGAGACCAGCCCACCGACACCATGACCTGATATCCCATACAGTCACATTGTCCTGATATTGTGCTAACCAGTCCATGTCCTATTCTATTAATGCTGAGCTCCAGGCTAGGTAGCGACAAGTACAAATTTTATAAGCCATTTGTTTGATTCGGCGGGGATTCGAACTCCCGACCTTTTACACTGGAAGCCTGCGTTCTACCGATTCGGCCACGGTGTGGCCTACTAACTCAGTGTTCAATCGTCGCATTGTATTGTTATTCGTGAAATAGGGACTTGCCGTGACAAGTGCTACGATTAGACTAATGATATGATTTTAATTTGGTTTCTCTCTTCACTTTCTACACACTACAGGGGCCAAATGTATGAACAACTTTTTATCGGCTCCTGTGTTAAGAGCTGCCATCGGGTTAGCTAATGCCGGTGTCTGGAAATGGGTCATGGGAAATGTATGTGGCCAAAGTGTGGCGGCGTTAGCTAACCTATCCATTATTTATAGATTTGGGGAACCCCTCTGAGCCTGTTGCCGGCGAGCAACACTATTTGACAATGCGGCGGTGGCGTTCATAGTTTCGGTTATTGGTTTAATTTAACCAAAATTCGGGGACGGCGTTAATATCGCTTCGATTATTGGTTTAATTTGACCAAAATTCCCGTTTTTACTATGTTATTCTGTTAAATATGATAGCATTGAATAGATTTGGGCCTGATCGTGGTGGCAGCGGCGATTTGTTTTGTTTACATTCAATTCGATAGTATGAATATCACCGGGTGGCGGTGGAGAATTATTTTGTTGACATTCGACAGTATCAATAGCGCCGCCGATTTAGCGGCGGCATTAATATCGCTTAGATTTTAGGGTTAATTTAATCAAATTTCACTTTTTGAGTATGTAATTCTGTTGAATATGAAAGCATTGAATAGATTTGGGCCTACTTGGTACCTAACACCGGCGTTAAACTTGCTATGGCTTGGTGTTAGTGTAGGCGATGTTAAACTTGCGGTGTTTGCCTAACACCGCCACATACATACAGACTTTTTTGTCGCTAAACCAGAAATCCCGTCCAAAACCAGTTTTGGCTCGCTAACACTGACACATACATATGGCCCCTGGCTTCTTGTGTGTATCTCCAAAATGTGGAAGTCACGCTGTGTGTTACTGGACGGGGTTGCCGAATCGGTAAACACGCCGGCTGGTTTCCAGAAGGATTGTGGGAGGTCGTGGGATTGAACCCTGATCGAGTCAAACCAATTACTTAAAATTTATACTTGGGACTACCTATCAAGGCACTCGGCATTAATAGGCTAGCAAAGAATGGTTTGCGCAGTATAAGAATAAAGTGAGTGGAATGCCAGGTCATGGTGATGTAGTACTATAAAGTCACCATCGCTTTGCACTGGCACAAGTTGGTGTCCGTCCTGATGTGACCATAAGATGATGCTAGGGTGCAAAGCCCCAACAAACGATATTATATACACGCTCTTGTTTATTAGATACCAGATCTACCCGGTTGGTGTTAAATTACCGCACTCTTGGCCTTGCGCCAACAATGTTTTCTTGGCCTTGCGCCAACAATGTTTTTATGTAAATAACATGCGAGTCCAACTTTATCCAATTGTTTTTGAGTTTCTGCTATTATGTTATATATATTGGGTTGATATTTATCATCTACTTTCCTTTAGTTTGAAGCAAATTTTATTATAAGTGGATAACTTTGGAGATATTTCAGTTGAAAATGTTCAAAATTACGGTTGCTGTGGATGTGGGAATGCTGGTGACAATAGGTATGTATGTGGACATCCCCGCGATGTGTCGCCGCCATTTTGTCCCCGATCACTGTGATCGGGAGTGCGCGAACGGGTCTCGACATGCCTACCAAAATCGCTTCTCATTGGCTAACGGATGGGGATACCAGGGAATCCTGATGACGTCATATATAAGGAAACCTCTCTGAACGTCCTCGTTTTCGAATTTTGTATTTCTGTTGATTCGTTCGTTTGTGACAGCATTTAAAACATTTTCACTCATTTTCGGATAATCAAATCGGTTCAAATTCACTTTGGACGTAAATAAAAAATATGTAGACCCAATTATTAATGTCTTTTCTCACGTTCTACCAAATATTATCACGATCCTGTATGTCGAAAGTGGTTAATTTTGAATCCGAAAGTGTGATGGGTGTCGTTTTACCACTGCAAATGGATGTTTGTCAGCCGCTATGGATGAATTACCGGGGGGCACTGCAGAGGACTAGGGTCACACCCATTCCCTTTGTTTCAGTCTAATTACAGGACAAAAAAACAGTAGATTTAAATAGGCTTCAACGGTAACACGTTCTTTTAAATGCACTTAGTATTCGCTTCTATACAGCAATCCATGTTTACTGGGAGCACCAGTGTGTAAGTTTTAAGATAGGATCGAACTTAGGAAAGTGCCTTGGTTTTAACAATTTGATGATTTCATCGGACTGCAGCTTTAACGAATCATTTAATCAAGTTGGTAAAAAAAAAAAAAGTACAATTTCACCTTTTTTTTTCTTTTTTTTAAAGAAAAAAGTGTAGTGAACTTAAATTTCGGTTAATTCCACAACATGACCATTTACCCTGCCCGCTAGCTTTATGTAAATAAAATTCATTTAAGAATTTTTGGTAGTGGTACCATGTTGTAAACAAATGAGGGAGATGTGTGGAATTCTCGCCTATAATCGTGTTACTAAGCCTCCCCTTTGAGACAAGCTAAACTGGCTGCACACTACAGTAAAACCTCTCTAAATCGACCGATCATGGGAATGACTTTAAGTGGTCCATTTAGGGAGGTGGGAGGTTTAGAGAGGTTTTTATTGGTACAATGGTATTGTATCGGCGATCGTTTGGGACCCAAATAAAGCGATCGATATAGGGGAGTGGTCGATCTGTGGAGGTGGTCAGTTAGAGAGGTTTTGCTGTATTTTGTTGCAATCATCAACTTTTCAGAAACAACAACACTAATCTAGATTTCGTCCTACATATCCAATTTGAATATTGGTGTACATATTAGCCTATACATTTGGTACTGCATATACAGGAATACAAAGTCAAGTTATTAGTATTTGTTGATGCTGAAGCGTAACTTGTCCCAGACATGTGCACACTCAATATTCTTCCGTTTTTGTTACGGGATCGAACACTGAAATAGAGATTTTTTCAATTATATATTTTTGTGTATGATGAGTGTATTTATGCTACCCATAACATTTAAGTCTAATGACTTGTTTTCACCGCTAGACAGTAATAGTCTTGTGGTTCCCCTCGTTTGATCACTTTCAGTTGTTGTGTAACTATCTACTACATGCATTCTTTCTCTGTTTGCACGCTTTCTCACACAACCCACAACCCTCTGTGAGTTTATTTCATTATGGAATCGCCATAATATATATGAATATTATGTAATTGTTTTGTTTTCACGATTAAACTAACTGTTACTGAAACTGAAAGTCTTTCAAGTATACTGATAATCGCTTTGACAATACGGAAAGAGGCATGATCGGATGCACATGTATGTTGTCATAGACCTTGAAGTGCATGCCAAAATTGAAATTGTATGTTTTCCCTACTCGTATCTCCATGATTAGTCACTTATAATTATAAAATATTTAATCCTTTTTTTTTAATGCCAGAAACTCGAACCCATCGGACTATGCAATTTTAAACAAACTTGTACGCTATCATTTCTTATTCATTTAACACCTCTTTGAACCTACGCGCTACATCGGGACAGTCTTTGTTATTGAGGTCATTGCCTTGGCAGCGATGTGCATCAACAACCAAAGTTGAACTCTCCACGTTGAAGTAAACAATGAACAACATTGATACTATGTCATTGCCAGGTTGAGCATTTTAAAATTTAAAGTTGTATCGTCTGGTGTTTTTGAGTTGCTGACAAATCCTTTTATATAAATATATTCGATATATGATCTGTTTTACTTTAGTTTGAAGCAACATGTATTTTAAAGGTTAACTTTGGAGATATTTGAAGTGAGAATAAATTAATAAATTTCGACATGCACATGAAAATGCTGCTTCTGCAGAGACAGGTTCTATCAGGGATGAGAATTGGTGGTTTCCCGACTTTTGGGCAATGACCAGGCTTTTTAGGTCTGGCCTGTTCGCATCCTTGTTCTATTAAAGTGACCCAGTTGTCCTTTTATGCAGCATTACATGTTTAATAAGTGCACCCGTATCTAAATCGGATAAATAGGATCAAATCTAGATCAGTGTTTTGGTTTTGAGAAGTTGGTGGCTTCATCCAATTATGCAGCTTTAACTTTGGTTTAATATGATAATCAATGAACCAATAAGCCCATCCTTATGCCATAGCGATTGCACATAATCAAGATTCATAAATTGATTAATGATTTGATTGATGATGGTTTAATGCAGGTTTGGCAGCAAGGGACATTTTTATGGCGAAATGTTAGTGGTATTTATGCTGTCAGTTTTGTTAATTACATTTATATGTTTGCAATTTTCTAATCGTTCAATATACGTCAAATGACATCAAAATTTAACTCACAAAACATAGTTAAAATTACATGAGGAAATACTGTCGAATTATCTTTAAGAACTCTAAAATGTGTTTGTTCTTTACATTGGTTATGCGATGGTAAGTAATAGCTATAACACAATTATGGGAATTTCCCCAAACTTCATTCAGTGATTCCGATCCTCTAAGCGGGAGTACCCCACCCCCGCCCCACCCCACACACAACTTCGTAACTTGGAAAACTTGCCCAAAATTGCCGTATTCTGACCATAAAGTTTGATGTAATCTAAATTGTACCCTGCAATCTCTCCATGTTAAAAGGTTTCTTGCGCTATTATGTAAATGGCTTCTGAGTTTGGTTTCTGGTTTGATCGAGTGACTAAAGTTTCTATATTACCCAGCTGGGGCGTATTTGATTAAACAGCTCGGATCACCCGAGCCACTTTTTGGCGCATGCGCAGGCCATACGACCCTGGGTTGCATAAACCAACACGCTCGGGGTGGACAAAATGGTGGCTTAATCCAAAACTTTTTTTCTTTAAAAAACCCAACCAATATGACTAAAGTAAAATAGGATTTAACGTATTTTATGATTGCATAGTTTAGTTATATTTCCATTTAATTAATCTGGGTTATTCAAACAACGCATTTTTTTAAAACCACTTAGGACTGGTACAGGTAGCTGTTATCCTACAGGACGGTACCAGCGCAAATGTGACATCATCACTCCTAGTACCCCCAGCCAAGACGTGGGTTACTGGGGTCGGGTCGTTTTGCACACGGCACTTGTATTTTTAGACTCCACTCGCGGTGTTCTGTTTGAAATCCTCAAGACTCGGGTCAGTCGAGTCGCCCGGGGCGTCATAATCGAATACGGCCCGAGAGGTCTCTAACAACAGTGTGATTGGGATTTGAAGCTGTGTCATGAAACCACCTGGTCTTTGTTTACACGGCCATTCTGAATGGTATGCTTAAAGTTGTCTAATCTGATGCCAAGTGATGGTTTTTAGTTTAAATATATATATACCGGGCGCGGTGGCCGAATCGGTAGAGCATGGGCGTCGCGTGCGGGAGATGGGGAGTTCGTTTTTTTTTGTTTTTGTGTGATGTGTGTATTTATGCTGCCCATAACGGTTAAGTCTCATGACTTGTTTTCGCTGCTAGACAGTAATAGTCTTGTGACTCTCCTTCTTTTTGATCACTTTCAGTTGTTGTGCTAACTACTGCGTGCATTCTTTCTCTGTTTGTAAGCATTCTCCCACATCCCCCAAACCTCTTGAGTTTGTTCGTTCTACAATTGAATAATTGTTTGGTTACCAATAGTTCATTTCTCTGAATGTGTTCACCTTGCTGTGTTAGTGGTCATTAGGTTTTGATTTTAAGTTTAAAGTGGACCTTTTGTATGTATCATACCTAGCATCTATACCCTCTAAAACTTTGCTTCAATTATCAGTGTATTTTCTATTTATTTATTTATCCATCTTTCTTTTTCTTTTTTAATTCATCTTATTTGTTGTCATTAGGCTAGAAGTGCATTTAGCTCTCTTTTGATTAATATTTTATATGTTTCTATTGTCCCTGTACTTCTTTCTTCTACTCCCAGTGTATTCCATTACCTTGCCTTCATGTACTCAGTATTCCTCTCATATGATGTGTTTTTGGCTCTGTTTATTATCAGTCTGGGGCCATCACTACCTCCTGTTGCCTTTTTTGTTACATGCAACCTCCCATGCTTTCTTGTCTCCCTGAATGCTGCTATTTTGATATGTGCTTTTCTCCTGTCATTTAGTGTGTTGACTGTTGCTTTCCTATGGAGATCATCAGTTGGGTGTCTATGTTCAACCTTCAAACATATCTTAAGTGCTCTATTTTGTAGTCTTTGTAGTTTATTCAACATATTTTTGTTACCCCCCATATATATTACATCACCATAGTTGAAGTATGGTAGTATCATACCTTTATAGATTTTAATAGCCATATTTGTAGTCAAACCACATAACTTACAAAATTGATACTTGTCACTTTCTAGCCTGGTGTTCAGCATTAATAGGATAGGGCAAAGGCTGATTAGCTCAGTGTCAGGATAAATGACAGAGTGGGATATCGGGTCATGGTCCTGGCGGCCTGATTTCCCAGTGGGGCAGCACTATAAAGTTTGCACGAGTGCACACTGTCACAAGTATGTACCTATCCTGGTATAATCTTAGATGTTGCCAGAATGTATAACCTCAACAAACAAATTTGAAGTAACTTATTTTAAAATGTTAACTTTAAAGAGATATTTGAAGTAAAAACAGGAAATTTGTATGTGCACATTGAATTGCTGGACGCCAGAGGCTTTAGCAGTGTATTGAATTTTATTTTATTTAGCCATTCAAAATGGTAGGATGGATTCAGTTGGCATCCCCCTAGGGGTTGAACTTCCTGCCTGTACACCCAAATGAATTGCTACAAACCACCTCATGTATTTAAGCAATTTAGCAGTTTAACAAAATAGCATTAAGATAAACCATAAGGCAGAAAATTAAATGTTCAGGGATGAAAGATCTCCGCGATTCCGCGGATTTCCGGGATTTTTCAATCTCACAGCACCATCAGCGTAGATCTCTACTAATAGTAATACGTGGTGCGGACACCGCAGCACTATCAGCGTATACCACTAATAAATGCTCCAAACGCCACAGCACTATCATCGTATACTACAAATACATGCTTCAAACGGTGCAGCACTATCAGCGTATACCAATATTTCTGAAACCTAACTTTCGGATATTTTCCACGATTTCCTGACAATGCTAAACCTATGGGAGTATATCCGCATTTCCGCTTTTTTTATCCGGAGACCACTTTCATCCCTGCATGTTACAGATGTGCGGTGTGATATAAGATAACCAAGGTGGTGGATAGTGCAAGGGTTCCATTGTGTGTAACAAATATAGAAACAATTATAACAAATAACATCAAGATAAACCATAAAGCAGAACATTTTATGTTATGCATACATATGTGCGGACCAGACGGGATGGCCGAATGAGTTGAGTGTCCGTCTCCTGTTTTGGGAGATCGGGTGATCCGAACCTATGGATTTGTGGGTTTGAACCCTGGTCGAGTTAAACCAATGACTTAAAAATTGATATTTGCCGCTTCTTAGCGAGGCGCACTGCATTATTAAGATCGGGTAAGGACTGGTTGGCTCAGTGTCAGGATAATGTGACTGAGTGGGATATCCGGTCAGGGTGCTGACGGCCTGGTTTTCCAGTGGGGAAGCACTATAAAGTCACCATGAGTGTGCACTGTACCCATCCTGATTTGACCTACTAGTAGGTAATTCAATGTTTCTATTGTGTGTAACAACATAGAGATCTACATACAAGTATTTTGACGAGCAATAAGTCATTACTGTTGAAGATACCTGGTCTGGGGACTAGCAGAGAGTAGAGGTGGTGTGTAATGGTTGTGATGAGATGAAATGTTCGTCTATTATTATAGGTACTTTTTAAAATCTTGATTTTCCAGTTAAATTACTTATTCTGGATATATGTGTTCAAAGAGGACGCTGGTTTCTCAGACCAGACTGGAAGGTCGACTGAGTTCAGCATCCGTCTCCCGTTTTGGTAGATGGTGGGAATCGAACCTACGGGCTCGAACCGGTCGAGTTAAACCAGCTACTTAAAATACTTGTCGCTTCCTAGCCAGGCACTCGGCATTATTAGGATAGGGCAAGGACTGGTTAGCTCAGTGTCCGAATAAGGTGACTGAGTGGGATATCAGGTCATGGTGCTGGCGGTGGGGAAGCACTCACTATACAGGGATGAAAGACCTCCGCCATTTTTTATTTTCGCCGATCAACCATCACAAAATGCCATGGATATATTATGTAATAGTAATTGCTTAGTTCGAATCCTGTTCTCATATGACCTTAGATATTGCTAGGACATAAAACCCAATCAAACAGAAAAGCAAATAGTGAGTGCAGAGACGAAGGGGAGATTGGCAGCATGGGCGATAATACAGTCACCACAAGGGCAGGCACACTCCAAGGATAGTCTGTACCGACTGATCAGTGGAATGCGAGCTAGGATAGTGCTTGGAGAGTACTGTATCAAACCTGACTTCCGGGAAATTTCTGTGAATCCCGGACAGTGGTAAGCCTATGGGAGAAGATCCGCATTTGCACCGAAATTCACTGTGTCGGCAAGAACGGCGATATGATGGTGAAAAGCTAGTGGCATCTTTCCTTATGTTCCTGCAATAATAACACGCCATCCTAGTTATTCAGGGCGGAAAAGTAGTAGGCCTAGTATCTATTTTTTTCGCCATGTATGTGACCCTTTTAATAATAATAATAATAATAATAATAATTACTAGGGTAACGTGCTATTATTGGAACAACATAAATTACAGATAATATCACCATAGATTTCCGCTTTTTTGCTGGAGACCACTTTCATCCCTGATATAAAGTCACCATGCGTGTGCACTGTCACAAGTCGGTACCCATCCTGATATAACGTTAGATGTTGCCAGGACCTAACACTCCAACAACCGAAGGGGCATGTGATATGTCACGGCCCACCAGCGGGACACCCAATGGAAGGTAACCATGTCAAAAGTAGCCAGATAACGCACCACACAGCTACGTACAAGCTTATGATATGTAAATAGGAGTAGGCTAGTCTAGTAATAAGAGTAGAACAAAATTTAAAAAACTACATATATGCCAAGAATTAAAAAAAAAAAACTAACATAGGCTACTAACCATACCAACCAACTATCTATCTGCTTCTGAAATGCAGGCAATCAAATTACTTATCAGCAGCTACTGTGTGGTAAGATAACAGGCTTATATGCTATGGACAGTATAAATAAAGCCTCAAAATTTTTTTTTATTTAAAAAAACAATTCAGGATCTACAGCTGGAGCTACTGACATGGTGGCATGATGTCGGAGGATTCTTATTTTCTTTTTTTTTTACGGAGGGTGGTGCTATGACATTTTGAGTGTGTTAATGGGTAATGAGTTGTGATGCTTGGTCAAGGAAGGAGCTTCTATACATACAGTGGGGAGGGGTCATTAATGAGTGTGTCGGTTGTGGGGTGGGGTGGGGGGTTGGGGGGTTGGGGTTAAATAGCGTTTTGTGACATGTGCTTTTGACTTTTGACTTTCGCTTCATTTTGTTTGTTTGTTCAAGCTTTTATTCTTTCGAAATAGTCACTATTAACGTACCTGTGTTGATGTCACTTAAATATTTTTCTATCTGCTATGGAATTATATATTCTCGTGACTTCAAACAGCACTAATATCATTCAACTAAGCAGAATTTGTTTGTTTGTTGGGGTTTTACATCCTGTGAACATCTATGGTCATATAAGGATGGGTACCGACTTGTGACAGTACACACTCATAATAACATTATAGTGCTGCTCCACTGGGACACCAGGCCATTGGCACTATGATCCAAGATCCCACTCAGTCACATTATCCTGATACTGAGCTAACCAGTCCTTGCCCTATCGTAGTAATGCCAAGTGCCACGCTCTGTAGAGGCAAGTATCAATGTTGTACATCATTGGTTTGAATAGGGTTCCACACGGGAAGCCTGCGCTCTACCGATTCGGCCACCGCGTCCGGTCCTCAACAGAACAGAAGGCACCCTTGTATAAAAGTCACACGTGTACAATAATGTACTCTGTCCTCATATGACCTTAGATGTTGCTAGGACGTAAAACAACAAACAAACAAGTAATGTACTAAATATCACAATAATACTAAATAGTAATCTCTCGCTCATTTGACCCAATATGCACCACGGGGGATGGTCGAACCGGTAAGAACCACTGGCTGGTTTCCCGTGCGGGTGTTCGTGGGTCTGGACCCCGACCAAGTAACAATTGATACTTGTCGCTAGCTAGCCTGGGATATCGGGTCACGGTGCCAGCAGCCTGCATTGCCAGGGGGGTAGCACTGGGACAGTTGCCATGAATGCACACTGTCACAAGTTATTAGATACTTGTCCTGTTGCTGGGAAATAAAGCCCCCCCCCCCACCCCCCAAACAAACAAATAAACGATCGAAATGTGCAACACAAAACTGGTCCTGAACTCAACACTACGGCCTACTCGACGATGCATCGCCTGACTGTGTGTGTGGGCGGGGGGTGTCCTCTTCCTCTCCCTCTCCCTCTCCCTCTCCCCCCTCCCTTTCCCCTCCCTCTCCCTCTCCCTCGCTCTCCCCCCCCCCCTCCCCCCTCCCCTCCCCCTCCCTCTCCCTCTCCGTCTCCCTCTCCCCCTCCTTCTCCCCCTCCCTCCCTCTCCCCCTCCTCCCTCTTCCTCTTCCTCTCCCTCTCCCTCTCCCCTCCCTCTCCCTCTCCCTCTCCCTCTCCCTCTCCCTCTCCCTCTCCCCCCCCGCCCTCTTCCCCACCCTCTTTCTTCCTCTACCTCTCCATATATCTGTATATATCGTCTGACCATGTGTTCCTCTTCCTCTCCCTCTCCCTCTTCATCATCCTCTCAGTCTTCCTCTTCCGCCCTCCCTCCCTCTTCCTCTCCCTCTCCCTCTAACTAACTAACTCTACCTCTAACTCTAACTCTCCCTCTACCTCTTCATATATCGACCGATTGTCTGTATGTCTGTCTCTCTCCAACTCTCATACATACATACATACATACATACATACATACATACATACATACATACATACATACATACATACATACATACATACATACATACATACATACATACATACATACATACATACATACACACACACACACACAACACAACACAACACAACACAACACAACACAACACAACACCACACACACACACACACACACACACACACACACACACACACACACACACACACACACACACACACACACAGTAGCACCCCTTTAGTGATCCAGATGTGTCCCATAAAAAAAATGCAGTGTTAAGTGAATCACCGCTACAGCTCATTAATAAGGTCGCATAAATAAATAAAAAAATGCATCTTTGTAAAAAGAAAAATCCGTTAAATATAACATATGCCGGCATTGTAGGGATATTTAACAAAATCGGGCAAAGAACTGGGTTCGGACATACTTTTTGTTGAAAGCTGCAGGTAGGTGCATTAAACCAACAAAGTGGGTCGTGTATGTGGGGCTTTTTGTACATGTAGGTGGCGCCGTCTGGTGGTGGTGGTGGGTGGGGGAGTGTGGGCCAACAGCCAGATCACAAATACACCGGTATACTGGCAGTGCAAAGTGACTGTGTGGTGTCAGCACAGACAGCGGGTTGTATCCTGCCAAATCTAGACACCCAACAGGGTAGGACAGTGACTCTTTTTCCCACTTGCCAATTGCGTAAGTGACTGAATTTTCTACTTGTCCAAGTTGCAAAACTACTTGCCCAATCCCAAGTCAGCCAATTGAAACTGAAATCTGCTACTGCAGATCAGAAAAATAATGACTTACCCATTTGGGTAGGTCACCGAGAACTTCACCTGAGTAAACTAGGTGCCCCTGGGCAACTGGGCAGTGCTTATTGTTCTACCGTGTGGGCCAACACAAACACATTATTTCTACCCCAAGCTATTTATTCAAGCTGCATAATATTAATAGTCCGATGAAGCATCAAATTTTCTAAACCAAAATAATTATTTACAATTGATTCTACATATCTAACTTTGATACTGATACGCTTATTAAGCATTTGTTGCCACATAGAAGGAAATACTGAGGCAATTTAATAGAATATGTAACTACAAAAGTTTTGCCAAAACCTTTACATCTTTGCACTTCAAATATCTCAAAATCTAGACATTTAAAATAGAAGTTACTTCAAATTAAAGTAAGGGAGATTTTAATAATCATTTTAATTTATATGGTCAGCATTTCTTTCAGTCCCCAACTCTTTCTTTCCCACGCGGTTTTTGCTGTTTTCTGCTTTTGGTCATCGACAAAAAGGCTTTTTGACTTCGGTGTTTGATTACTTGACAGAATGTAAAGTCTACTGCTCGAATCTGTGGTTGTGTAGTCAGGCTATAGTGAAATCAATACAGGCAAAGAGAAAGGAAGAGTATAAAGTGTGAAAGAAGAGAGAGAGTCAAGCCCTCTGGTTTATTATTTATATGGTACATGGATTCATTATAGAGTATCACCCCACCCCATTCGCCCAATGAGAAACAAGCATTTCTAGCTCTACCAATAGGGATCCAGCATTCCTGGTCCCCCATTGTTACCAGTGATCTGCCCACCACCACCAAGCTGTGTGGCTCCCCTGGCCACCACCTGCCTTGAGCTTGTGTGTGGTAATCCTGACTAGCAGAGGGGGAGGGGGTAGTGTGTAGGGCTCTGAGTGCCCCTTACACACAGTCCTGCCAGCACCACAATGTCTATTTACCTATCAATCAAGCACCACCAGCAACTACATAAACACATTTATGCACCTGGCCATGTATACCTGTTTCACAATAGAACATTTGCATTCACCCACCAATGCTTATTATCGAAATATTTGATTGAATAAACAGGTTTTTAACTAATGTAATTTTGCTTCAGGTGCGATTAACATTAAGGCAGCGACCCTGACAGTCGGTGGTGATGGTACTTCACAGAGACCCAAAGAGGGAATCCCACTACAGGCCGTGGTCAGGGGTAAGTAGGGTCCTGCTCTACCGTAGATAATAGATTCACCTGGTACTTGTAGTACACGGGTGAATGACAACGTAGTCTAAATACGGGCGAAAATAGCTTTAGTATGGAACATGAACTCGAAACTGCGGTTCCAGGATCCAATGGCTACATATATTGGCACAGAGTTGGTGAAATGGGAGAGAATGCAAAAAGACAAGATGGCGGCCGTAGAACGCCGTCGATTTCACTTTTAAATCTTATTAAACTAGCTACTATATTTTATTTTTCAACTCAAAGGTAGCGGGCTATCAATAAGACATGTGTAAAGAATAAGTGTTGCTTCTTAGATTGTGAATTTATGATCTCAATTCATTGACCCGTTTTTTCGACAGCTTTTACATAGGGTTGGTTTGCACCCCTACTGCAGCAGTACGGGGTGAATCTTGTATCTAGGTCTACCGGGGAAATGTATGTATGGTATAAGCACTTACACACATATTAAATTATTATTAAAGTTGCGTAGTGGTTTTGAGTTTCTCTCATTTTCTGAGAGTAGGTTGATCGTTACAATCTACATTACTTTTTCTTTGTAACTTTGATTTAAAGTTACTAACTTCGGAAATATTTCAAGTGTAGACATACACAATTAATTTGTGCGTGCTTGTCAAAATTCTAACCCCATAGGCAGTAATGGATTCTAATATATTGATTTAGTGTCCCTTCTATGCAACAACAAATGGACCAAAAACCGGCGATGACCTTTCGACCAAAGCACACAAAAACGGCGGGAAGAACAATGGTCGACGATCGATCGCCAACTGATCGCCGACCGCTTGGCAATCAGTCGGCGACCGGTAGGCGATTACGGCCAAATTTGGTGGGGGGGGTCGGCAACCTGCTCTCTTAAAGTTATTCAAAAGCAATGAGTAGGAGCAAGCAACGTACAGATGTGCGAATTAAAAAATTCCAAAGGTTTCTGGCGTGGGTCGACACCAGTGGTTGCTATTGTGAAAAAATCAGTCACCAAGTGCTCGGCGACTGATTGCTGACCAATCACAATGGTGTTCTGGTCGCCGACCGCATGGCGACCAAAATGCCCCGTCTGAGTGCAACTGGTCCAGTCGCAAGCACTGAAAATGGTTTTGTTCACACGCAGGTTTTTGGTGCAGCAGCTGCTGCAACCACCTTGTGACCAGAATGATCACCCGGAGGTCGCCAACTGGCCATCAATCAATTGCTGACTGCTTGCATTCACTTGCGACCACTTTTCGACCTTCCCTTTTTGGTGGTCGCAAGCGATAGCAAGAGTAGTGTGACTGCGGTATTACTGAATGTATTTCATTTAATGCCTTCTTCACTTGTTTTCCTTGTCTTGTAGCGGGCCTGCCCACCCTGACAGGCCCGATCACACTACGTGCCAACCCGATCCAACAGGTGGCGTCTGGGGCCGTGAACCTGCGTCTGCCGCGTCCCGTGGGTGCTGCGCTGAACCTGCGGGTGGCGCCACGTAGCGCCGTCATGCTCAACACGCGTGGCCAGTTCCTGCCCAGCCTCCTGCCGCAGGGCACCAAGCTGGTTGCCACCCCGCAGCTCGGCAACGGCGGCTCAGTCACCCAGGTAGTCACCAAGGTGGGCCAACAGCCGCTCAAGGTAGCGGGCATGGCACACACAATGGCGCAGCCAATCATGACACTGGCAACAACGCTGGCTCTGACGACGAGGCCGTTGACGGTGTTGCCGGTGCCCGTCATGGCCCCTGTGATGACAGCCATGCCGGCTCACGGAATGCTCGCCTCGGTGCCTGGTAACTGCGCTGCCATCCCGCTGCCGGTTATTTCGAAGACGCCGACACCAATGCCACCACCGGCAGTACAACCTACAACGACGACAGTGGCAGCGACAACGACAGTGGTGATAAACATTCCTCCATCTACCCCAACCACCGCCGCCACCACCACCACCAGCACCACCACGTCCTCCAGCATCACCTCCTCCGTCATCACTTCCTCCACCTCCACAGAGGCACCAGCCAAAAGTGCCACTGATAACAATAACCTTGTCCCCACCACAGCGACGCCCCTGCCAACTCCTCCCAATAACAAAGACAATGTGGAACCACCTGTCGTGGAGACCAGCAGTTCCAGCACACCTCCGGCGGTAACAACGATCTCGAATCCGCCCATCACAGAGGCTTCTGTTGCCATATCTTCATCTGCCATGCTGTCTTGCCCATCAAGTGCACTTGGCCAGCCTCTCGAGCCGACCCAGCCCACTGAGTCAGACCAGTTGACTGAGCCGGCCCCACCTGCTGAGGCATCCCCAGGAGTCGTCCCGCCTTCCACTCAGAGTGAATCCATCTCGAAGGACACCGCTACTAAAACAGACGTACCAGCAGTTGTCAGCCCTGCGGATAGTGCGGACACTGTGAACACAGTAAACAGTGTGGACACTGCGAATACTGTGAACACCGCAAACACTGTGAATACTACAAACACTGTGAACACCACAAAACAGGATGGGGATGAAAACAGAACTAGCAAGCCTCAGAGCGAGGCTTCATCGGATAACAAGGTAACTGATCCCGCCACCCCGGGCGATGCCGAGGTCAAGGGGGTCACCAAGACGTCACCGGAAGAAGACAAGATGGTGGCCGAGACCACAGCTGACACATTTGACCCAGTCACCGTCATGGACTGGAGTGACGGCATTGGCAGCCTTCCTGGCAGCAGCCTTAAGGTATGTTTATTGTTCACAGCATTTGCTTATCTTTAAAGTTGCAGAAATCCGATGAAATTGTAATATTTTCAGAATCAAACAACTTTTCTAGATTTGATTCTTGGTTAGTTGTTGGAGTTTTAGGTCTTTGCAACATCTAAGGTCATATCATAACGAGTACTGAATTGTGACAGTGAGCACTCATGGTGAGTTTATAGTGCTGTCCCACTTGGAAATCAAGACGTCGGCACCATGACCTGATATCCCGCACAGTCACATTATCCTGATACTGTGCTAACTACGTCCTTGTCCTATCCTATTAATGCCGAGCGCCAGGCTCGGTAGAAACAAGTATCAATTTAATAAGTCATTGGTTTGACTGGGCTGCGATTCAAACTCCTGACCTTCCGCATGAGAAGCCTGCGCTCTACCAATTCAGCCACCGCGTCTCGTTGAGGTGCAAGGTTTTCTTTATCCAACGGGAACTGTCCGCCTACCAGGTCTAGTCTCCCAATAGAGCAGCTCTATAAAGTCGCCATGAGTGTGCATTCACAAGTCGGTACCCGTCCTGAGATGACCTTAGATGTTGCTAGGACATAAAACAACAAACAAACAAAAACCTTGCACTGACAATGTGGTGCTGGTAGCGATGACTCCTTTGTGTTTGAAAGTAAAGCGGTCTTCTTTTGAACCCTGTTTGACCTCAGTTCCGGGTGAATGAGTTCGGCCTGATGGAGGTGGTGACGGACGACTTCGGTGACGCTGATTCAACGGTTCCGGCTGTCAAAGACGAGCCCCACACTCCGAGTGACAGTTCATGCAACACTCTGCAGGAAGCCATCCCAGGTAATGCTAACTTCTTCTCCCGCCCCCCCCCCCCTCCCCCGTTTAAAAAAAAAGATGTCCGAAGTGGTAAGCAGACCTATGCACATTCTTGCATATTAAAGCTGCATAGTCTGATGAAGCATCAAATTTTCAAAACCAAAACAATTATCTAGATTTGATTCTACGTATCTAACTTCAATACTGATGCACTTTTTAAGCATTTGTTTCCAATTGGAAGGGAATATTGAGGCAATTTAATATAACCGATTATTCTAAAGTCTGTCATATTAGAGTTTGGCGTGTTTGCCGAAATTAATTTGACATGTTTGCACTTAAAATATTTCAAAACTTAGCCATTTAAAATAAGTTATTTCAATCTAAAGTAGGGTAGCCTTTTAAAATAAGTTATTTCAAACTAAAGTAGGGTAGATTATAACAATCAATTTAATATATTTATCTCAGAAAAATGACAGAAACTCAAGAACATCAGACGATGCAACTGTAAACTATTTGTTATGGAATCGAACACTGAATAGGGATTTGTTTGTTTCATTATGGAATCACTAACACTTTTACAGTGAAAAATAAACTATTATATGATGTGTGCTATAAAGTATCTTATGTAAATATTTTTCTAGGAACGTTCTAGATGTTGTTGGTTGGTACTTCAGGGTCTGTATGAGACCTGGAAAGTCTTGAAAAGAACTTCATTTGCCACATTTCAAGGCCTTGAAAAGCCTTGAATTTAACCTATTTTGGGTAATTAGTCTTGAAAAGCCTTGAATTCCATTAAACTGTCCCCACTGATCTAAATTAATCCAAAATCGCGATTCGCCATCGTTGGTTTTCCCTGGAATCCAAATGAAAGTACATGTAGTTTTGAATTCCTCTCAAAAACAGCCTTGAATTCCATATCTTCACATGTGTAGGACCCCTGGAATATGGATTTGTTTGTTTCATTATGAAATCGCTGTAGTGAAAATTAAACAAATACGTAATGTGTGGTATAAGGTATCTTATGCAAATATTATTCTAGGAACGTTCTAGAAGGTGTTGGTTGGTACTGGTGGAGCTGCCTGGAATGCATCTAGGTCTGTAGTAATGGAGGTGAATTGGTCAGCTTGGGTAGTGTATAACCTAAGCAAACTTTCCAAGCATCCCACAACAACGACAATGTAACATGATATTAAAATACTGTTTTGGGTTGTTTTGTTAAAACACGTCTACAGTATAGATGTTCAGTTACTCTGCTGGTAGATTGTTGCTTGATAATAAGCCTCGCCTCAGAGTGCTGCTGTGTGTTATGCTATAAGTGTCAGTGAAAGTCATTCAAGAATACTGAAAATAGCTTTGACAATAGTGAAAGCTGCAAGATTTGGTGCCCAGGTCTGCACGAGAAGCGATAGCAAGAGTAGGCTGTCTGTATGGAAGGTTATGGGACGGTTTGAATCATGCTAACCTCTGAACTACCCAATATTAGGCATCTTTTAAGAATCTTGTTCGCTAACCTCTGAACTAATTAATATCCGGCATCTTTTAACATGGTCGCTTACTTACCTCTGAACTAACCTATATTAGGCATCTTTAAAGACACTCGTTCACTAACCTGACTCGCTCGCTAACCTCTAAACTGGCATCTTTAAAGACACTTTCTCGCTAACCTCTGAACTAACCTATATTAGTCCTCTTTTAAGATGCTCGCTCACTAACCTCTGAACTAATTGATATACGGCATCTTTAAATACACTCGCTCGCTAACCTCTGAATTAACTGGCATCTTTAAAGACACTCACTCGCTAACCTCGGAACTAACCTATATGAGTCATCTTTTAAGACGCTCGCTCGCTAACCTCGGAACTGGTATCTTTTAAGACACTCGTTAAGCTCTGAACCAACCAATATTGGGCATCTTTAAAGACACTCACTCGCTAACCTTTGAATTAACTGGCATCTTTAAAGACACTCGCTAACCTTTGAATTAACTGGCCTCTTTAAAGACACTTGCTCGCTAACCTTTGAATTAACTGGCATCTTTAAAGACACTCGCTAACCTCTGAACTAACCGTGTGTGTGTTGTCTCAGAGCCGGACGTGGAGATGGCAAACCGGCTGACGGCTGCGGCTGCTGCGGCTCTGATCGCGGCCGAGACCGACGACCAGAAGCACACGCCCAGCCTGTGTCAGTGCGAGAACTGCGGCGTCTACGGAATGATCAACGAGTTCTGCGGGGGTGGCCGCTTCTGTAGCAAGACCTGCGTCGGGCAGTACGCGGCAAAGTGAGTGTCGTCTGCTTGTTTCAATCGATCAATCAATCAATAGGATACAACTGTAATAGGCCTTGAACCTGTTAGCAGATCTTAATTAATAGAAATCGAGACATCATCATCAGACCAGACGGGTTGGCTGAATGAGTTGAGCGTCCCACTCCCGTTTTGGTAGATCGTGGGATTCGAACCCACGGGTTCGAACCCTGGTCGAGTCAAACCAATGATTTATGAAATTGATACTTGTCGCTTCCTAGCCAAGTGCTCGGCATTATTTGGATAGGGCAAGGACTGGTTGGCTCAATGTCGGGATAATGTGATTGAGTGGGATATCAAGTCATGGTGCTGGCAGTGTGGTCTCCCAACGGGGCAGCATTATAAAGTCGCCATGCATGCGCGTATTCAACGCATTCAACGTATCATTCAATTTATCATTCAATGTATCATTCAATGTATCATTCAAAATATCATTCAATGTATCATTCAATATATTCATTCAATGTATTCATTAAATATATTTATTCAATATATTTATTCAATTTATTTATTCATTCAATTTATTTTGTCATTCTATATACAGTCGGAGGGCGTCCAAAAAGCCGACTGAGGGAAAAGTAAAAAAGACCAAAAAGCGCAAACCTGGAATTAATGGTGATATTGACTTCGACACAAAGGTCATCAAGTTGGAGACTGACGGAGGTGACCCTCAGAAGCTGCTCACCAGTAAGTGCCAGCCATGGTGACACATTTCCGATTTTCTACGGATATCCGATTTTTCCTTTTCTTTGTTATGGGACACTCTCTGAAACTGGGCACCACATATCTGGTTTCCACATAACGGTGGTGATAATTGGTTCATTCTTTTTCTGGTAGCAAGTCAAATAATTACTGTTGCCTCTGTATGTTAAGTATGTTAGCAATAGACTACATCACGGTTCCAGTGGCGCGGTGCATTGTGGGATGCGTCAGAGCAAAACAATCCCCCCAGAAGCACATGGCACATGCTAATACACTGGGTGCAGCTATTAAATGTGCTAGTTTCAGCTCAGCTCAGCTCTTGTTTGAAATATAGAATACCAACAACAAAAATATATATAATAAATTAAGATATTAATCTTTTATCCAGCATTGCATTTACATCAATATAATCAGCACATCTTACGCCATGTGCATTTAGATTTAGACAAATCTAAGCACTCAGACTAGTGTTAGAGCCATAGCCAGAGTCAGTTTTACTTATTTTATTCATGTTTTTATTTATATCCACACCACCTAGGCACAAACCGCTTGGAACACATATAGAAAACATGTTTAACAAAAAGATTATATTAAAATAATACGTTTAGGGTTTTGGATTTCTATTAATTTGAATAAAACTGACGTTTTTCACTGCGCATATTGGCAAACTCAATGGCCGTACGCCTTTGCTTTGCTCCCAATGCCGTTTTCATCGCATGCGCAGTCGGAACCGTGATGTAGTCTATACTACATGTATTTAATCGATTGCACAAAATGTATTCAAGGTATGCTGGAATGTTTTTGTGCTAAAGCGAAAATGTGAAGATTTACACATCGACACCCTGCATTTACCCAAACATTTTTACAAAACTTGTTGTTGTAAGACATAATCTTGTTTGCTTTAAACTGTAATTAATCAAATCTTGTTTGAATTTGTTGTGTATGTTAAAATGATGTTCTGGATGTTTGTTTGATTTATATGTTACACGAGTGATATTAACGTTTTGCTCAATTTATATCGGATCAAAATCAAAAAGTGAAATAGCTTTTTTGTCTGGCGCGCTGCATTATTAGGATAGGGAAAGGACTGGTATGCTCAGTGTCAGGATAATGTGACTGAGTGGGATATCAGGTCATGGTACCGGTGGCCTGGTCCACCACTGAGCTGTACTATAAAGTCGCCATGAGTGTGCAGTCACAAGTTGGTTCCCGTCCTGATATGACCTTAGATGTTGCAAGGACGTTTAAACCAACCAACCAATCCTGCAGTACAAAAGTTTTTCTTTAAGTGAGTTTGTCCACATCACGATAACAGGTACCAATATTAAGCCGTTTTATTTTCACAGCCAAAAAGTCGAAGGGTTTCTCGTGGACCATGTACTTGGAGCAGACACAGGCAGCCAGTGCTGCATCTAAGCTATTCAAAAATGTGAGTAACTTTGGCTCTTTTTTCTTCTTTTTTGGTGACAAGTTTTTATTCTGCCCATAACGTATAAGCTCCTGCGAGGGTGCTTGTTTTCAACGCTGGACAGCTGTGATACTGGATTGGTCTGGTCCCGCACTCATGAGTTTTACCTGATCTTTCTCGGGCCAACCTTTGTGGTTTTGGGTGTTAGTAGTTTCTATATTAGTTTTTTTGAATTTTCCAAACCGCAACCAGAAATTTACAGAAAGCTGCACAATCCAATGTAAACGTAATTTTGTTTAAACCAAAACACTCACCTAGATATGATGCTACAGATCCAATTTAGATAGTTGCGCACCCATTAAACATTTATTTCAGTTTCTAGGTGGCGTAAACAAAGCCCATCTCTAGAATTTCTAGTGTGCAAGTGCAACCTAAAGGGGTTACCCGACCTGTGGGGAACCATATTAGGTCATGTGATGAGGGAATCCCATCCGCGACATCATTCATACATTACATTCAAAGTTTGTTTATTGTCTCAGTTGCATATACCGGCCAACTTTAATAACTTCTGATTTTGTGGCGGGTGGAAAAAAGACCTACATTTGAACTACTCTTTTGTTCAGTGTCGCCTGCGCGCGCAGCCAATCCTACATATTTGGTCATTAGGGCTATATTAGATTATGATGCTCTGGACCACTGGGGTCATTCGAGTCGTCAGGATTTCAAATAGAACATCGCGAGGTGAAGCTAAATATACACGTGCCGTGTGCAAAAAGACCCGACCCCAGTGCACCACGGTTTGGCAGGGGGAGGTGAGGGTGTCAGGAGCAATAACTTCACATTTGTGCTGGTACCTGTAGGATAACGGCTACCAGTACAAGTCCTAGGTGTTTTTTTAATGTTTTTTTGTTTGTAATAACCCACATCAATGAAATGGACATATTTAAACTATGCAATCATAAAATACTTGAAATCCTATTTTGCTGTAGTTATATTGGTTATTAAAAAAGTTTTGGATTAAGTCACCATTTTTTCAACCCCGAGCGTGTTCGTTTATGCAACTCGAGGTTGGAGAGCCTGCGCATGCGCCAAAAAGTGCTTCGGATCACCCGAGTTGTTTAATCGAATACGGCCAAGGGGAGCCATATTAGGGTGACAAGGGACTCTCATCCACCACGTGATTCATACATTACATTCTGAGTTCATTTGTTGTCTCAGTCACGGGCGCCTTTAATAACTTGTGATTTTGTGACGGGTGGGGGAAAAAAAACCTTAGATCTGGGCCACTGTTTTGTTCGGTGTCACCTGTTCGCGCAGCAAATCCCACATGTTTGGTCATTCGGGGAACCATATTAGGTCATGTGATGAGGGAATCCCAGCTGAGATGTCATTCAAACATTACATTCAAAATTCATTTATTGTCTCAGTAGTGTATACCGGGCGACATTAATAACTTCTGATTTTGTGGCGGGTGGGAAAAAAGACTTACATCTGGACAACTCTTTTGTTCGGTGTCGCCTGTGCGCGCAGCCATTCCCAAGCAGCAAGAACGGGTTCAAGCCGGGCATGAAGCTGGAGGGCATCGACCCGCGCCACCCGTCTCTGTATTGCGTGTTGACTGTGGCCGAGGTGCGCGGCTACCGACTCCGGCTGCACTTTGACGGCTACTCCGAGTGCTATGACTACTGGACCAATGCCGACTCGCCCTTCATCTTCCCCAGTGGATGGGTGGAGAAGAACGGCAAGAAACTGCAGTTTCCGAAGGGTATGTGCATACGTGGCTTTTTGTTTGTTTGTTTGTTTGTTTGTTTGTTTGTTGTTATTTTCTACAGGCTCATCAAAGTGTTTGAAAATCGATATTTTCTTATAAGCTTTTGGACGTCAATATGGTGATGGTTTATGCCTTTCAGTTCCATGTATAATATTTTGTGCATTCTTTTTTTTAAAAGATGTAGGTGTAAATGATAACATTTAATAAAACTACATAAGTTTACAGAACTACGGTTTAAAAAAATACTGGAAAATGATAGATCATGGTCTTGGAAAAGTATGAGAAAATGGTGGTTTACGGTATTAGAACGTTATCGAGTTATGGTCAGCTAGAAGTGTAGGAACCCCTTTTTATGGTATTAGTAAATGTAACAAGTCAATACAATTAATAAATGTAACACAATTAGTAAATTAATAATGATGATAATAAAGTGTAACAAAGGGTCTCTGCTCTGACTCCTACTTATACAAGCCATTTCTGTTGTTATTTCCAGGGTTTACGTCGGAGTTGTTCAACTGGAATGATTACCTGAAACTCTCGAAAGCTCAAGCTGTCCCGAAGCACTTCTTTGTGAACCCCGTGGCTACCGTAAGTGCGCTACTATTTACTGTCGGCCTCTTATTCCAAAGTGAATGTCTTTCTTAAGGCATGGAAAGTCTAGAAAAGTCTTGAACTTCATTTTCCCCATTTCAAGACCTTGACAAAACTTGATTTAACCTATTTTGGGTAATTCATCTTGAAAAGCCTTGAATTCCATTAAACTGTCCGTCCCATTGATCTAAATTAGTCTGAAATCATTATTCCGAATAGCGAATTTGGACTAAATCCAAATGAAGATAGTCTTGAATTCCAATCAAAAACAGCCTTGAAAATCCTTGAATTCCATATCTTCACATATGTACTGACCTGTTACGGGGACATTTTCCCTCATTACGCCAAGCGATGAGATTACATATTTAGAGTGTAATTAAGTTTTTGTCCTGGTGAACATATGAACACATCCTTTGATGCCCTATCTACATTTTTTTTTTTTTTGTTCAAGTGTTTTTAATTCCTCTAAATAACATGTTGTCAGTGCTAATGCACTGGTCTTCCAGCCCTACTCACAATTGCCTCTACACAGTAAACAAATCTACAACAATATACAGATAGACAATTACAGGAAAATAAGCAAAACATCGGTACATGAATGATAGGTAAAGAACAAGATAAGAGAAAAAGAAACATATGCGGGGAGGTAACTATGTTAGACTAGTATGGTAGGCGTTAGTAGGGGGTGGTGGCATAACTGATTATCTTTTTAGTAGTAACATACTCGTTGAAAGGGTGATTCTGTCTGTCTCGTTGAAAGGGTGATTTCATGTAAATTTCAATGTCGGAACATGAATGTGGTTAACCATCAACAATCAATTGATCAATCGTGAACGTTGTCTTTCTATTAAATACCCATCGGACAAGATGGTCGAATCGGTAAGCTTCCGTGTGGCAGGTCGTGCGTTAGAACCCTAATTGGGTCAAACCAGTGACTTACAAGATGTAACCGGACGCATTGGCCTAATCAATAGAGCGCAGGCTTCCCCTGCGGGAGGTTGGGAGTTTCATTCCCGGTCGAGTCAAACTAATGACTTACAAAATTGATACTTTTCATTACCTAGCCTCTGGCACTCGGCATTACTGGGATAGGACATGGATTGGTTAGCTCAGTATCAGGATAATGTGACTGAGTGGGAAATTCAGTCATGGTGTCAGCAAGTTATTCTTGCTCACATTCGTTGCTAATTTCAATCGCGAACAATTGGTCTTTTGCATTCCACTGCTCCTTTCCCTATGCTAGTAATGCAAAGTGCCAGGCTAGGTAGCAACAAGTATCAATATTTTAAGTCATCGGTTTGACTTAGCGACGGTTCAAAACCCGCTTTTCTTCGAATCTCGCAACCTTCCCCCCTATGGGAAGCGGGAACTCAACTCATTCCGCCATGCCGTATGATATCGAATGAGACACTCTACCGGAGACGGGGTGGCCGAATCGGTAGAGCGCCGGCTTCCCATGCGGAATGTCGGGAGTTTGAATCCCAGCCGAGTCAAAGCAATGTCATTTTGAAATAATTTCTCATGGTTGCTACAGACAGACAATAATTTTGGACTGACCTTTTGGCTGTCCTCGAAAGATTACATTGGAATATTTCCCCACCTGATGGACAATAGGACTAGTGGAACACACTCAAAACCTGGAGTTATTATTGCATGCTGAAAAAGCTACAGAATTTCTTCATTTTTGTCCTTAAAAAAACAGTTTTAACGGTAATAAAAAGTACTTTAAAAGTCATTTTAAAAAAAAGAAGCCTGAAAAATAGCGAGAACCCTACAATCTCGAGTGAGACAAAACCCAAAATAAATGCGCTTCGATCCCCAGTCGGTGACGCCGCACTTGTTCCGGGTGGGCATGAAGCTGGAGGCTGTCGACAAGAAGAACACGGTGCTGACGTGTGTATCGACAGTGGGTGACGTGCTTGGAGAGCGCATCCTCATCCACTTCGACGGGTGGGAGGACTCGTACGACTACTGGTGCGACCCCTCATCCCCCTATATCCACCCAGTCGGCTGGTGCCAAGAGAATGGACGCCCGCTCTCACCACCGAACGGTAGGGCCACACCTGTACCCATGTGTTGTTTTTTTTGCGTTTTAAGCCGGGGTTTGCCGAATGTGAAAAGTTAAAATTGTATGCGCTCAAATAAAAATTTGGAAATACACAATTTTTTATTTAAAAAAATATTTATTGTTGTTGAAAGGACGCATTTAAAAAAAACTAAAAAACTGCAATACCCAAATAGGAAATTGGGGTGTGCAAGTTTTGTACCGGCTTAGGATTGCCAGATTTCGGTGTGCATACCTAAAATAAAGATAAAATAAAAAAATTTAAAAAACTTTTTTTTAAAGAAAGGATTTGTCCTGATATGACCTTAGATGTTGCTAGGACGTAAAACAACAACAAAACAACAATAACAAAATATAAATTAATTTGCATGTTTTCACTTCAAATATCTCCAAAATTAGCCATTTTTAAAGCAAAGTTACTCTAAATAATTGTACAAACAATTAACAAAAATGTAACGGATATTCGCTTAGGACTCGGAATGTTTGCTATGATTGTGTTATTGTGATTGTTTACTTTCTTACAGACTGGCCATAAAACCTGGGAAAACTATTTACAGACATCCAAATCCTCACCGATATCCTGTTATTGTGATTGTTTACTTGCTTACAGACTGGCCATAAAACCTGGGAAAACTATTTACAGACATCCAGTCCTCACCGATATCCTGTTCTTGTGATTGTTTACTTGCTTACAGACTGGCCATAAAACCTGGGGAAACTATTTACAGACATCCAAGTCCTCACCGATATCCTGTTATTGTGATTGTTTACTTGCTTACAGACTGGCCATAAAACCTGGGGAAACTATTTACAGACATCCAAGTGCTCACTGATACCCTGTTATTGTGATTGTTTACTTGCTTACAGACTGGCCAGATATTGCGGGATTCACATGGGAAAACTATCTACAAACAACCAAGTCCTCGCCGGTCCCTCCAAGAGCTTTCAAAAATGTAAGTTACCGTAAAGTCTGCACTGGTATAAGTGGACCTTAACTATTAATTGTCTTAATTACGTAATTCCAATGCATGGTTCCTATTTGTCCGATTTGTACACAATTTAACTAATGTCTACTGGGCAGCATGCTCTGTGGAAAAGGTCAATGCGTGCAGATTTTTCATTCATGAAATTTAATGCAAACTGCAGTGTACAATCGTTCAAAAGGCAGCTTGACAAGATGTTAACAGCAATACCAGATGAACCTCAGATTCCCGGATACACCCAGCTAACGCCATCAAATTCAAATTCAAATTCATCGCTGCACATGACAAAACTGAACAGGGCTTCCTCACCACATGTAGTGAGGCACTGATAGTGGAGTCTCTGACTCAGCCTAAGCATACAGCTCAAACAATGTAATCTAATCTAATTTAATGCGCATTGTGTGCCCTGTTGTGCTGGAGAGGGCCCTAATGGGGCAGTCTCCGACATTGCCTGAGCATACAGGTCAAACACTAATTTAATGTGCATTGCGCACCCCACTCTGCTGGATCTTGAAACAGCGGCCTCCTCACGGCTTCGAGGTTGGGATGGCGCTGGAGGCGGTGGACAAGCGCAACCCGGTGCTGATCCGAGTGGCGACCGTCAAGGATGTGCAGCCCCACTCTTTCCTACTGCACTTCGACAGCTGGTCTGAGGTCTATGACTACTGGGTGGATGATGACTGTCCGGACAACCACCCATGTGGGTGGTGCGCCAAGACGGGCCACCCACTGCAGCCTCCCCCCAGTAAGTAGTGCCACGGCTTCGGTTAAGGTTACTTTAATTCGATAAACGCATGCTAGCTAGCTGTTTTCTAACCCAATGCGCTGATCAAAATTTGATGTTACTTACCAAGCTTAGATACTGGTGCACGCATCAATCTACCGGACGCAGTAGCCAAATCAGTTAGAGAAACTCCCCATGTGGAAGGGTGGGGGTTCGAATCCCTGCAGTGTCAAACCAATGACATAAAAAATTAATACTTGTGGCTACCTAGCCTGGCGCTTGGCATTACTAGGATAGGGCAAGAACTGGCTAGCTCAGTATCAGGATAATATGACTGAGTGGGAAACCGGGTCATGGTGCTGGTGGCCTGGTCTCCCAATGGGGCAGCACTATGAAGTCGACATTGGTGTGCACTGTCACAAGTCGGTACCTATCCTGATATGACAACAGATGTTGCCAGGACGTAAAACTCAAATAAACAAACATCAGGACACCTGCTCATTGACACCTGCTCATTGACACCTGCCCATTGACACCTGCTCATTGACACCTGCTCATTGACACCTGCTCATTGACACCTGCCCATTGACACCTGCCCATTGACACCTGCCCATTGACACCTGCTCATTGACACCTGCCACTGACCACCCTTCCCCCTTCAGCGTTCCCTCTTCCTGTCCCATTGCAGGCATGGTTGTGGAGACTTCCGGTCCAGGGTGTCCCACCCCGGGGTGTACCGGTGTCGGGCACATTAAAGGTGCCAAGTACACCGGCCACTACAGCGCCTTCGGCTGTCCCTACTCGCAAGTGAACATGAACAAGGAGACAGCGCTGCAGGACCGCTTCGGGCCTTCGCGCTCAGAGTCCACGGATGGGTTTGGAATCCCGAAGGGTCTGGAGTACGGCTTTCCACCAGATATGAAGTGAGTATTGACTCATGCAGTCTCTTTTGGGGGAGCAAAGGATTTGTGGGAAAATGGGGGTGGGGGAGGGGGGGTCTGGAAATAAAAAATAAGTGGAAAATAGCAGGAAATGGTTGAAGTGATGACAGTGTAGTAGTCTGCACAGACCTCTCAGGCAAGTAACCACATAGACAGGTAGGCATGAGTAGTGTGTTGATATCAGGGAGCCTAGGTGCTGTAATTGTTAGCACACTGGCCCGGAATGCAAAGAGATATGGGTTCGAGTCCAGCTCTAGGCGCAATATTTCCCATTTTCATCACCCTGATAACAATAGTCATTCAAGGGTGAGAAATTAATATTTTTCGCCGATTTCGGATTTTTTTCTCTTGGTGATGTGGATCAGTTCCCCGCATAGGCTTAGCACGGTTTAATTTGCCAAAAGTGAGATTTCTACTTTTTGCTGTTAGAGGTGACTATCATCTCTGCTGGTTGCAATGCTCCGTTTATACAGCGTAGCTATGGCAAAGGGATGGAGTGGAGTGTAGCTGTGCCGAAGGGATGAATTGTAACTAAGCCAATGGGATAGGTATAGCTAGGGCATAGGGGTGGGTTGAAACTTTGCTGTAGGAGTTGCGTGTATTTGTGACTATGCCATAGGGATGGCTTGTAGTTACACCATTGGGATGAACTGTAACTATACTGTAGGAATGAATGGTAACTATGGCGTAGGGATATATGTAACTATGCTGTAGGGATATTTGTAGCTATAGTGTAGGGATATCATATTTGTAACTATGTCATAAGGGTACCCTATGCTGGAGGGATATCTATAACTATGCTGAGGGGATATCTGTAACTATGCTGGAGGGATATCTGTAACTATGCTGAGGGGATACCTGTAACTGCTGAGGGGATACGTGTAACTATGTTGGAGGGATATCTGTAATTATGCTGTAGTGGTACCTGTAACTATGCTGTAGTGATATCTGTAACTATGCTGTAGTGATATCCATAACCATGCTGTATGGCTGAACTGTAGCGATCCTGTAGTGATATCCGTAACCATGCTGTACGATTGAACTAGCTATGCTGTAGTGATATCTGTATCTATGCTGTAGTGATATCTGTAACTGCTGTAGTGATATCCATAACCATGCTGAATGGCTGAACTGTAGCTATGCTGTAGTGATATCAGTAACCATTCTGCATGGCTGAACTGTAGTTATGCTGTAGTGATATCCGTACCTATGCTCTGTAACCATGCTGTACGGCTGAACTGTAGCTATGCTGTAGTGATATCTGTAACCATGTTGTACGGCTGAACTGTAGCTATGCTGTAGTGATATCCGTAACTATGCTCTGTAACCATGCTGTATGGCTGAGCTGTAGCTATGCTGTTGTGATATCCGTAACCATGTTGTTTGGCTGAACTGTAGCTATGCTGTAGTGATATATGTAACCACGCTGTACGGCTGAGCTGTACCTATGCTGTAGTGATATCTGTAACCATGCTGTATGGCTGAACAGTAGATATGCTGTAGTGATATCTGTAACCATGCTGTATGGCTGAACTGTAGCTATGCTGTAGTGATATCTGTAACCATGCTGTACGGCTGAACTGTAGCTATGCTGTAGTGATATCTGTAACCATGCTGGACGGCTGAGCTGTAGCTATGCTGCAGGCTGGCTGGCTCCGCGCCCACATCCTATAACCCCCGTACTTATGAAGCAGTTCTGCCTTGTTTCCATTCAGGCAGTGCCCGACCCCGAACTGTGACGGGTCGGGTCACATTACCGGAAAGTACACAGCGCACCACAAAGTGTCGGGGTGCCCCCTGGCGGAGAGGAATGCTATCAAGGCGGGCTTCCACACGCCCTCAGTGAACGGCGACATCACCCCCACCCCCAGTCCCCCGAAGCCGCTGTTCGGGCCAGGCTCGGGTAGGGGCCGGAAAAAGTGAGTAAGCGCCACGTGTTGTCGCCAATAATAGTTTTATTTTGTTTAAAGTTGCTTAGTCCGATGGTTTTGAGTTTCTGTCATTTTTCGGAGATAAATATTTTAGGTTGATCCTTATAATCTACCTTACTTTAATTTGAAGTAACTTGAATTTTTAATGGCTAATTTTTTTTAGATATTTGAAGTGCAAACATGACAAATGTTTAATAAGTGTACCAGTTTCTAACTTAAATATGTACAATCAAATCTAAATAATTGAAAATTTGATGTTTTCGTCAGACTATGCCACTTTAAGTTCATTTTATTTATATTTTTATGTCGTTACATTTTTAAGCATTCAGATGCAAATGCTGAAAAACCATTTCAGTTGTTTTTTATTGTTGCGCTTTCCAGTTAAAGTCTTATCAATTTCATATTGAGTAGGGCATTATATAGGGGATGTGGCAGCTTCTGCAAAAAAAACCAGATTTGATTATTGGAATGAGGACAGTTTCAGCTCAGTGATTGTTTCATTTAGGCTCGAACAGCGTTTGTCGGTTTTTGCGCCTGAACCCTTCATTTGTTGATGAACAGTGATAAGAATGTTTTCCAACGGATTCGTGGATTTCTGAGTTGTTAATAATGAAATTGGTCATTCTTTTGGTTCGTGCAGATCCGGTGAAAAGGATATTTTGTATTTTATATAGATGGAAGGGGAGGGGGGGTATTTATTTAGGTCTTACTGTGTACAAAGAAAAAGGAAATGTATATTTTCCTGCTGAAAATACTATATTTAAGGCACTTAAAATACTTAAATTCTGTCAGCTTCTGGGGGTGCTTCCCCCTGGGGCCCATTGGAACTAACAAAATAGCTCTGTATACATGCAATAACATCAAAAGGTATAATATACTTATAGGTATTATACTTTATAGTAGTTCTTGTTTAGATTCCAACTTGAAGAGTTAATGATTATTACCCGCGGTATGAAGTGTGCGTTGCATCCGTTAAATAAGTTGTTTTTGTCTTCTTTTTACAGGCATAAACTATTGAAGCAGTATCAACAACACAAAGAGACCATGGCAGGTAGGTGTATATTCCATGCCGATACCCGACTCAGTCACATTATCCTGACACTGAACCAATCAGTCCATCTCATATCCCAGTGATTTTCAATGGGAGGAGATGGAAGTTTGTGTCGCCGTCTGCCTGCCAGACACGAGTGCTGGAGGGGGCGCGAGTGAGGTGGAGTGCGAGTGCGGTGACCTGTAAATGGCCTAAGCATAGACACGATGACCCCAAATCCGGTGGGAGGGTGCTGGCGGCTGTTTCGAGGTACGCAGGGATGAAAGATCTCCGCGATTTCGCGGATTACCGGGATTTTTCCTGTAACTATAAGTGTATACTAATACATTGGTCCGTCCTGATATGACCTTAGATGTTGCCAGGATGTAAAACTCCACCAACCAACCAATACATTGTTTCACGCTGCAGCACCATCAGCGTATTTTAATATGTGGTGCAAACACCGCAGCACTAGCAGCGTATACTAGTACTACTAATACATGCTTCAAACGGCGCAGCACTATCAGCGTATACTACTAATACATGCTTCTAACGCCACATCACTATCAGCGTATACCGATATGTTGTGCAAACGCCGCAGCACTAGCAGCATATACTACTAATACATGCTTGAAACGCTGCAGCACTATCAGCGTATACCAATATGTATGAAACCCGACTTCCGGGAATTTTCAGCGATTCCCTGACAATGCTAAGCCTATGGGAGAATATCAGCATTTCCGCTTTTTTTCCCGGAGACCACTTTCATCCCTGAGGTATGGGTCTCCTCCCCTGCAAGTCACCCGCAATTCTGACATATTACGAACCAATGCAGAGCACCAGGCAATATAGCAAAAATTATATAATTATAATTGTTATTTGAACTATAAAAATAAATTGGATGCATCACTGAGAATTGGCTCTTTTTTCTTACAAATGGTGGAAAATGTGAAAATTGTGACCTTTAAAAGTTTATATTCGTCGATATGACAAAAATTTAATCAGCGTTGTTTTGTATTTAAAGTGATTTTTGTATTTTTAATCCTGCCTCTTGATTTTGATATTAAAACTATACATAGGTTCATTGTTTATTTTTTTACACTTATTTACACTTCACATCTTACACAGTGAATCGACTATGAATATGGCCATGTTTCCGGGTACTTTAATTTAGTAAATGTTGCGTAAACATCTTTAAAACGTCCTGGAATTTTATACTGAAAGTCCCTGGAATTTGATACGTCAAAATGGGTATTAACTCCATAGTGATTCGCCTAACTCAGTGCGGTTTCATCCTTCGCGGCCCACAGCAGCTGAGTATGAGGCGATTGGCCAACTGCACCACGGCATCCACCAGTCAGTCTTCATGTCGTCGATGGTGATGCCACCGGTGAAGGACCTGCCTCTGTGTTGGGAGCAGCACGCCAAGCTGCTCCCCGGTATCCACAAGCACACAATGGACGAGGTGTCGGGCTGGAACGTCCACATGGTCGCCGACTTCATCTCCTCGCTGCCCGGCTGCAAGGACCTCGTCCGGGTCTTCCTCGAAGAGGTAGTTTTACGCTTTTAAAGTTAATTTTTGTAATGTTTTTTAAAGGTAATTTTTGTAGTTTTTAATAAATACATGTTCAGGTCTTCCTCAAAGGTAGTTTTACTCTTTAAACAAAATTGTATGATTTATTTTGTAAGTACTTTTTTTTTTTAAAGTGAGCAGAATGATCATTGGCTCATGGCATAGAGGAGGTGGGGAAGAGAGAATGCCCCCTCCACAGTGAATATATTGGAGGTTAAGGTGGTTAGAGAGAAACATTAAGAGGGTTGCCTTTATTTATATCCATATAATAAATTATATAATACATTTTTAAGGGTAATTATGGGGGGTTATTTATAAATACACTTTTGGGTCTAACTCGATTAGGTGGTCTTACACTTTCTTTTTAATTGTATGCTTTTTGTGTAAGTTAATTATCTTTTTATATATGTTTTTTTTAAAGGTCGTTTTTGGGGTTATTAAAAAATACATGTTTGGGTCCTTCTCGAAGAGGTAATTTCACTCTTAAAAGTTTTATACTTTTTTGTAAGTTAATTTATGTATATATGTGTGTCTGTTTTAAGGTGCAAAATCTTTTTGTTATTTTAAAATAAACGTTTGGCTCTCCTTCAAAGAGGTCATTTTGCTCTTTTGAAAATGTTGCTTTTTAATATATGTAATTTTGTTATGGTATTTATTTTTTGTTATTCTTAAGTACAGCTTTGAATATTAAACTACAGTAAAACCTCTCTAAATCGACCGACATTGGGACCGACTATAAGTGCTCCATTTAGGGAGGTGGTCGGTTTTGGGAGTTCTAATATGGTTACAATGGTATTGTTGGGACCCAAATAAAGCGATCGATATAGGGGAGTGGTCCATCTGTGGAGGTGGTCGGTTAGGGAGGTTTTACTGTAATCATAAAGTTGGTAAGTCCCGATGAAAAGTGTTGCATCGGGTTTGAACTCGAGGCCATGCTTGGAACCCGATGCAACGACAGTGTACAGCAAAGCCTTTTTATATATAAACATACATGATTCTATATAGAATGTTCACACAGGTTAGGGATTCATTATCTTTTTTTTTCACTAGTTCTAATTCCTTTTTCGGTTTTCCTTTCTAGCAAATCGATGGCGAGGCTTTCTTGCTGTTGAGTCAGGCGGATATTGTTAATATTATGTCGGTGAAGCTTGGGCCGGCTCTGAAGATCTACAACTCGATCTTGATGTTCAAGGCGCACTGTGAGGTATAACCTCACAGGCTGCCCGCACACCATCGCGTGCACTCCCCACACTGCATATTTCACACATGGATGTCTATCGCAGAAAGATCCATCACGCGGTACATCGGGAAATTATGTGTCTAATGCTAAACAGAGCAGAAAGTGCTTTGTCTGGTTGTGGCGCTAGCACTTGCGTGGGCCAATTAGCAGTCAGGACAGCAGTCACGTGATATGGAAATAATGTCAAAGTACGGTGTCATTTGAACTTTAGCTAAAGGAGTTTGGGGCTTTGCACTGATACGTACACACGTGGACCAATCAGCAATCAGGGTAGCGGTCCCGTGGTATGGTATGGAATGGAAAGTTTGTATGACTCAGCAAGTCCTGTACCCCTGGGCCTATATGCAGGAGTCGGCGGTATTCGGTGGTAGCGAGCCGAAACGGTGGTAGCCGGGAATTTCCCGGGTAGCGGCGAAAAGTTGGATGCGCGAGTCGGTGATAGGCCTGACACCAAAGGCTTACCCAGTGGTACCTTACCTCTGATAGATAGGAGGTATAGCGAGTTTATTAGGGGGGTAAGGAGGGGGGGGCAGCTGGTAAGTGAGCGCCCCCTGCTGGGCGGGGGGCGTCCCGGTGATGGGTGACGCAGGGCGAGCCATGTGTGTATCTGTGTCTGTGTGTGTGTGTCTGTGTGTGTGTGTCTCTGTGTTTCTGTGTGTGTGTCTGTGTGTGTGTGTCTCTGTGTCTGTGTGTGTGTCTCTGTGACTGTGTCTCTGTGTGTGTTTCTGTGTCTGTGTGTGTATGTCTGTGTGTGTGTGTCTGTGTGTTGTGTCTCTGTGTGTGTCTCTGTATGTGTATCTGTGTCTCTGTGTGTGTGTCTCTGTGTGTGTGTCTGTGTGTGTGTATCTGTGTGTGTGTCTCTGTGTTTCTGTGTGTGTGTTTCTGTGTGTGTCTGTGTGTGTGTCTCTGTGTCTGTGTGTGTCTCTGTGTGTGTTTCTGTGTCTGTGTGTGTGTGTTTCTGTGTGTGTGTCTGTGTGTGTGTCTCTGTGTCTGTGTGTGTTTGTGTCTCTGTGTGTGTTTCTGTGTCTGTGTGTCTCTGTGTCTCTGTGTGTGTCTCTGTGTGTGTCTGTGTGTGTCTATATGTGTGTCTGTGTCTGACAAAGAGACACACACAGACACATATACACACACAGACACACACAGACACACAGAAACACACACAGACACATATCCACACACAGATACACAGATACACACACAGAGACACACACAGAGACACACACACAGAGACACACACACAGACACACACACACAGACACACACACAGAGACACACACACAGACACACAGACACACACAGACACTCACAGACACACACACAGACACACACACAGACACACACACAGACACACACAGACACACGCACAGAGACACAGATACACACACAGAGACACACAGACACACACAGAGACACAACACAGAGACACACACAGAGACACAACACACAGACACACACACATAAACACACACAGATTTGGGTCAAATCACTCGCTATACCAGTGAATAGATTTAAGCCTAATATATGGGTACAGATACAGAGGGATTTCCCAAATCTATAAATAAATTCACGGGTAGCTATAATCAAAGTGTTGCACGCTTCTGCCTACGACTTGACACAGTTCTCGACGTCGGCGATAGCTACCCGGTAATAGGCTGTACCACCAAAACCCGGTATCACCGACTCCTGCATATAGGCCCTGGTGTGGAGTTTGCGAACTAAATGAGTTTGGGGCTTTGTACTGATAACATACGCACGTGAGCCAATTAACAGTGAAAGAACCAAGCGGTGGAAGTGGTATTGCATATCTGGATCGCTCGTCAAGTTCTAGTCCCCTGGTGTGGAGTTGCTGAACTATAAGGGAGCTTGAGGCTTTGCACTCTGTAACATATGCACACGGGCCAATCAGCAGTCAGGGAATCAGTCACATGGTATTGCAATTCCGTATGGCTCGGCAAGTCCTAGTCTCCTGGAGTTGCTGAATTATAGAGGATGTTGGGGCTTTGCGCTCCGTAACATACGCTCCCAGTGTTCATATCAAACGCCGGCTTAATGTTTGACACACAATTATGAACTCTGTGAGCTGGGACTGTGGATTGTACCAGAAACAGTAACCAACGCCAACTGCAGACGATACTGGAGCACGGCGTTTCCATGGAAACCACACGGTTGGTGCGGATCTCGTGCTTGGCTCTGGTCTGTGATAATAATCCTGCTGCTTGGAGCAGAATGTCCCCAACCACTTGTTATCTGTCTGTCTATCCGTCTATTTGTCTATCTATCACAGTCTACACACATCGAACACATAGTACCAAGTCTGGTGTCTTTTTGATGTTCAGGCCTCGCCTCTGGGGCGGCCACTCCCTTACAGTGGACAATATCTACTGAGACGCAGCCTCGTTCAGTGCAGTTTGTCACTTCCGGTTGGTTCCGCTTCGGAACTTAGCTTATACCGTACTGTGCCAGGCAGGACCCCGGTGACCTTGACCTTTCTTGACCTTCAGACTAGTACTATAGAACCTCCACCTACCACAAGAAAAAGACGAAAAGGAAAGGGGAGAAAAAGAAGTAAATTAAAAGAAGTCCTAGATGAGGACCTGGTGCTTGGTCTTATCATTTCCTCCTGTCCCCAGCCCCTCTGGCTCCAGGAGGAATATGGCTGTTCTATAGGGTAACACAGTAATGGGGCTGGTGTAATGGACTAGCAGGCTGTGAGTAGTGATGAGTGAATAAATTACTTGTTATTACTAATGTATTCCTTATCAACGCTAAATTGATATTCCTCATGGCCATATTTGTTTATTGAGTGAGTGTCAGTACAGATGTTCACATCGTTCAGTGAGATTTAAATGATTACATTTGTTGTTAATAATCAAACCTTTGATTATGTAATTGATCGATGTAGATTATCGTTAAAAAGGTGTTGTGTATATAGTATATATATATAACGATAGCACTTTGGGTATTTCCTAGGAGGGTTGTAATCGTGGCTTGGTAGAAATTTAATGATTAATGAAAGCGTTAGGGGTCATCCAAAGTTGTCAATATTTTCAGTCATACAAAAAGTACTACTTTACAGACCCCCCCCCCCCCCCCCCCCATCTCACTCCCCACAAAGTAGTACAAGTGAACATTGTAGATGTTATTTACACTATTAGTGTAAATTAAATATAAATATTACTGACCCCCTCTCCGTACAACCCCATCATACGCGATGTACTGCCCTGAAAATGATGACAACTTTGGACGGCCCTTTAAGCTCTCAATGAATGAACCAATTCAATTATATGCATTTATAAATTTCTGGTGACCGTTTCAGCCACCATGTAAAAGAAGAATGAATTGGTGTGATGTAAACTTGATTGTTGTCCCAATAAGAATGTGTTTTAATGATCATGGAAATAGAACTAGGATGAGAAATTCTCAACTCCAATGAAAGCTTGTTTGTATTGTCTGTGTACCCAATGTTGTTAATATGGCGGCACAGCAAACTTTGAATATATACCATCTTTAGTTCTTCATTGCATCACCATTTCTGAATAGAACTGTTTTCAGTGCTCTATGAGATGGTCAGTCGTTCTCTCCTAATGGTATCTATACCGCTTAACCGGTACTATTTTCAATTTAGGTCAGTTGGGACAAGAAACAAGAACAGAAATGCGAGAAGAATGTAGTCCGTCTTCTTTCAATTTAAATGGACCCAGTATAGGCTGCTGAGACACGAACTGTCTCCATACCGTTGCAGGTTTTCAGTTTATGCAACTGTATATGTTGGGGGAGAGTGCTGAAATTGGTTGCTCCTGTTGTGTTGTAGTTAGTCCAGCAGCACTGACAAGGCTTTTAGACATAGAGAAAAATGTTAGAATTTGCAATCTAAAATGCTAAATATGAAGTTCAAATGTTTATTTCTCATAACCAGCTACTTTTTGTGTGAATAATTGATTAAATCATATAGATTAATAGACTTTAAAAGTTGAATTGAGAGTTTTCTGTGGCTGCCATCTTGGATCCCTCTAGGTCATGTGATGAGGGAATCCCACCTATGATGTCATTCATACATCACAGACCTCAACACTCTCCTCCCATATGTTCAGTTGCATGAAGTGAAAAAACTAAGCAAAGGTATGTTTGGAGAGCTTTTGATGCTGGATTCATTTGTTTCTGGGTGAGGTATACCAGGCGACTTTAAATATTCAATCCAAAATAAATTATTACAAATGTTGGTATTTTAAACTATTAATGAACATAAATAATGTTATGGTGTTGTAATAAATAATTAACATCGTCTTCTCACCATTAAGGTTACAAGACTTCGCCTCCAGTGGAGTAATATCAAACTAGACTCGGCCACTATATGGTTTCGTCTAGTTTTATATCAATCCGCGATATGTGTGACCTGTAACCCTCACGGTGAAAAGACAACATTAAGTTTACATACACAGAAGCACTTTGGCAGATCCATATTTCTTCGAAATATCATAACTGATTTGTATTTGAGTATCGAGCTAACAGTGAGATAATTTATCCATCTAAACACAAGAAAAAGAAACTACAAAATAAATATTTTTTTAAATATCAGAAACTGCATGGTGATACCTGAGAGTAGGCCTACTTGTGATCATTCCTATGTAATAAACATGTCTTAGAGTATTCCTAACACATGTTTGGTTATATAGACAAAACAAGTGTGCGAGCCTTTGTCAGCGTACAGTAATGGTCACTAGTCCATATCGAACACCTTTGCATGTACCTGCTTGTTATTGAATTAAAATGTATACGTGTATATTGGCATGTTTTTAAGAATAAGAAAGGCATTTGTTTGCTGGAATAAATGGTTGGTGTCATACGTCAATGGTTGGTTACATGCCATGTACATTTTTGTTAAAGTTGCCTAGTCCGATAAAAGCATAAGATTTTCTCAAGCAAAACCATTATCTTGATTTGAACCTACATATTACTTAGTTATTACAGGTTAATACAACAGTAGACATATGTAGCTGGATTGAGTAGACGCTCTAGCTGGCACAAAATACCTACCGTTTATTAAACACAACAATTTTTAAAGCTCGAGTTCAGAACCAAATGCGCCCACCGGAGGGGAAAACCGTTGGGCGCTGGAGAAAGCGTGCCAAACTCTTCCCCCCCCCCCCCCCCCCCCCGGCTCAAGCATCTGTCCGGGCTGCTGTAGCTGCTCTACCCACATAACCGGTGTGAGGGTCGTGGGTTCGAATCTAGCCAAGACCAGTTAATGGATGACGGGTTGCATTAAAAATAATATTTCTATAAATGCTTATACTACAGATATCTAACTTAGATACTGGTGCATTTATTAAGCATTTGTTGCCACATAGAAGGGAATACTAAGTCAATTTAATAGAATATGTTTGCTGAAACCTATGGGGTCATGAGGTTTGACAAGTAAGGCAACATTAATTTTGTATACTTACACTTAAAGTATCTCCAAAGTTTAGATAAGATAGCGACGAATGTCTCCTAAAATAGGAACTAATTGGGTAAAGGCTATTCATGGAATCACTATTAGTATTTTATAGCTTTGACATCACTTGTCCTGTGGCCATATGTGAACAGATTACATGCATATATACATATAGGGACATCTCATTCTCGGTAAACATTTCAATTGCCAATTTGTTGCAAAAATATATGTTGCATAAGTATGAACTTTAATTTAATGTAACATTAGCCTTAACCCATTCTGAGCATCGGTTAAGGCTATGCTCCTCATCAATCCTTGGGTCAATATTGTGTTAAGGCGGTCACAATGACAGTCTGGTCGAAGTGACCAAAGTTAGTCAAAACTATCAAAGTTAATATGAAATGTTTGGCACAAAACAACATGCTATTAACAACCCATACATGGTGAATCATCAGTGGAGTATGATGATGCGCGTTGGCAGCGCCAATTAACAGAGGAGTAGATGCGTGTTGGCAGCGCCAATTAACAGAGGAGTAGTGATCAGAACGACCGTCAAACATAACCACCATTCGGTATTACATATATAATTGGTTGCTTAGCTAGATCACCCCCTTTGAGAGTAAATAAAGTCTTAAAGTAAGGTAGATTATAACGATCAACTTAATATATTTATTTATATACAAACAAATTAAAAAGACAAACTATCGGACTATGTAACTTTAAAGCGCCACATACAAAGCCACCATATTGTTGATGATGCAATGGTGAAACAGGGCCGCGCTCAGGGTATGCCTCCGAGATGTCTCGGAGATGCATTTTGGCTTATTTCCATTCAGGGTACGCCTCCGAGTTGTCTCACTTTTCAGACTGGAGACAAAAAGCGCCTCAAAATTGGCCGCCATATTCAGTAATTTCAGGCAATCAGAGCTCTTCTTTTCCATTGCAAATGGCTTCCCCCCCCCCCCCCCCCCTATAGGGGTGGCCATTTTCGAGGTGACCAACTGCTTTTGCTGTTCAGACTAGCGTGACATCAGGAATTTCTCTGAGACAACTCGGAGGCGAACCCTGAGCGCGGCCCAGGTGAGCTGCATTGTGGGTGATGGGTGCTTCCGCTCGCCGCGGCTAAGTAGGTCAGACAGGCGTGGATTTTCATTAAATGTCGGCTGCGTGATGTCCTGTCTCGTCCTATTCTACCAATTTCTAGCGAGTAAGTCTTAAAGCTGCATAATCCGATGAAAGCATCACACTTTCAAAACCGAAGCGCGTAACTAGATTTGATCCTACATGCTGGTCCTCATTTAAAATTGATTGTCGCCTGGTGTTCCTGTGCTATGCTGCTACATTTAAAAATAGGTAAACAAAGTCTTAGGTCCCGCATTTCGGTGTAGACACTGAAATTAATTTGCAATGTTTTCATTTCAAATACTTAAATAACCTTATCTATTTTTCTTTCTTTTTTTTTAGAGAAGGAAAAAAGACTTGCAGAAACTAAAAGCTATTGGATTATACAACTTTAATTTAAATAACAAGATTACCTTTGATTGATTGATTGATTGTTGGTGGTTTGACGCTGTATTGAAGCAAAGGTCATATCCACACATATTCACAGTGAAAAGTGAGGAGTTTATTGTCAGAGATTTTAGACAAAAGTGTAAATGTATTTCAGTATGTATGTTCAAACATATAGCGAAGGTAATCCTGCTTCAGGATAAAAGAAATTCCAACATAACAGAATAAGCTCTACTCACTTTTCGCTGCGAACACCGCGTACAATCACAATCAATCAATCAATCAATCTTCAGTGACAAAATGGCTGACATGGACAAAACATTTCATTTGCCATAGAGGGACTCAGTTTATTTGTAAACCACGTTGATGAATGTATATATACATATATTTGTAACTTAGATCTAGTTTGTCGCATACAGAATCACGATTACGAGGTTCCGTGGATGTGACATAATGCCATAGTAACTCCACAAATCTGTCAAAGAAGTTTTGATTGATTGATTGATTGGTGGTTGCTTTACGCCGTGTCTACAGCAGGGGCCATATTCACGGCGAGTGTCAGAAGCATTTAGTCAAATACAGTATGCGAGCGTCCCTATATATATCAGAGAAGCATTTAGTCAAATATAGGGACGCTCGCATCCTGTATACAGGGATGTGATTGCCCATCAAAAACACTCAGAAATTCAGGCCAGCCATGAGTTTGGATGGGCGCCCAAAACCCCAAGTGTGGGGGGGGGGGGCATGGGCAGCACCTCTGAAAGCTCATGCACTTTAAGCATTTCAAGGGCATTAAAGGGACCAGATATAGGTCGCTGAGACCATACCCATACTCCGACAAATGCTCTCCAAGCATACGTTTGCCAGTTTTCAGTTTATGCAACTACATATGTTGGGGGAGAGTGCTGACATTGGTTGCTTCTGTTGTGTTCTATTTAGTCCAGCAGCACTGACACTTTTAGACAACCATATAGAGACATTTTTTTTTATAAATTGCAATCTAAGATGATAAATATAAAGTTCAAACGTTTATTTATCATAACCAGCTACTTTTTGTGTGAATAATTGATTAAATCATGTAGATTAATAGATTTTAAAAGTTGAATTGAGAGCTTTCTGTGGCTGCCATCTTGGTGGTTGCCATGGTTTCCCCTGTGTGTGGGGAACCCCTCTAGGTCATGTGATGAGCGAATCCCACCTATGATGTCATTAATACATCACAGACCTCAATTCTCCTCCCACATGTTCAGTGGCATGAACTGAACAAAACTAAGCAAAGGTATGTTTGGAGAGCTTTTGATGCTGGATTCGTTTCTATCTGGGTGAGGTATAGCCATATTTTCAGCCAGAAAATATACTTTTTTGCCTTTCTATATTATACACTTAAGAAGAATAAGCTTTTGGTGGTAGGTATATATGTAACAATGAGGAATATTCTAATTATGGAAATGGAATGAATCTCCAGAGAATTCTAATATCATTTATTTGTTGCATCAAGGCTATAAAACGTCATGCCCTTACTCCCCCCTATATAAAACCAGATATGTTTTCATCGGATCTGCACGAATCACACAAATTACCAATTTCATTATTAAAAACTGGGAAATGCGCGGGTGTGGAGGGGGGGGGGGGGCTGCAGGGGCAGAAATCACATCCCTGTGAATAGGATGCATTGTCTGTAGTAGGGTACTAAGGACGCAGTGTCATGGCAATGAGCATGAGGAGTTAAAATGTGATTAGTTCTACTGAATCCAGCCTTGATATTATTAATATTATTACGTGGATTGTGATTTAACGTGGCCGTGAGCTGTCGTCATTCTTGTTATTATCATTGTTAATGGGTCGCATATATAAACGTATATGTGTAATCATATCAGAGCCGTTTTGGTCATACATTATAGTGGTTTTCTACATGACGTTCGCTATGTGTCTTTACTTCTATTACAGGGTGAGTAAAGCTCCAGTCACACTACAACTTGTGACCACTGGCGACCACTTTGCGACCAAAAGGCCGACTGGTTGCTGATCGGTTACAAACACTGAAAGTGGTTGACAAGCTCCTTGTGACCATTTTGGTGCATCATCTGCAACCTTCTTGCAACCAAAATGGCTGCTGAGCCGCCGGCGACTGGCCACGAACCGATTGCCGACCATTGTTTTTCCCACCTTTTTGTTTTGCTTTGGTCACAAGGAGGGTGCCGGCTTTTGGTCACAAAGTAGTCGCAAGCTGTGGTGTGACTGAGGCCTTAGATGAAAGCAATGGAAGCATTCGACTGGGCCCTTTCTAGCCCCAAGATTTACGGATGGATCGGATGGAGCCACAACACATATCCGAATCATACGTATAGTAACCCACTTCCGGTCCCAGTCGAATAGGAATTTGTAAGGAAATATTTTGATATTCGCATAGAGAGGCCCAGTCGAATGCCTCCATTGTTACTGTATATATACATGACGGGCTGACGTCACTTGGGGGTTCAGTGCAACTAGCGGTGAGAAGTGCTATGCAAAACAGTGGTAACCAGAAAGTCGGGAGCATAAAATAAAGCCTCCAAACTCATACATGGTCTTTATCTTCTTTTATTCACAGTGTCGGCGGTGCAGTTTTGAAGTTTAAAATGTTCATCTGGCTTGCGATTTATAAACAATAGAGCGTCTGTTTCCTGTGTGGCATGTTGGGTGTTCAAACGCTGGCCAAGTCAAACAAATGAATTAAAATATTATTTTGTTTGCTACCCTAGTATTACTAGGATATGGCAAGGTGCTGTGGGATCTAGTATTACTAGGATATGGCAAGGTGCTATGGAATGGATAAGACCAATTTCTCCTGCTTAATGAATGTAGTAACAAGTTGTAGTTGTAGTGGGAGGGGAAGATCTGTATAGTTATTTGGAACAAATATATTTATGTAATCTCCACTGATGGGGATGGCTGAATCTAAAAGCACTGGTTGACTTCCGGTATGGCAGGTCATGTGTATGGCAGGTCAAGGATAGAGAAAGGGCTAGTTTGCTCAGCATCATGATAATGTCACTGAATGGGATATCAGGTCATGGCACAGGATGTAAAATCCTAACAATGTTGTTGGATGGAGTTTTACGTCCTGGCAACATCTAAGGTCATACCAGGATGGGTACCGACTTGTGACAGTGCACTCATGGTCACGTTATAGTGCTGCCACACTGGGAGACCAGGCCACTGATACCATAACCTGATATCCCACTCAGTCACATTATCCTGACACTGAGCTAACCAGTCCTTCCCCTATCCTAATAATGGAGAGTGCCTAGCTAGAATGTCAAATACAAAGTTTTAAGTCATTGGCTTGACTCGACCACCGTTCGAATCCCACTATCTACCAAACCCACATTTAGATCTACATATTCCCTGTACTTGTTCTGAACAAAACAGGATAAATTGACTGAAAGTAAATGGTATTCTCGAGCTAAATATAGGCTTTTCTAGATGCAAATTTAGCTTGATTGATTACTGATGATTTAATGCTGTGTCAGCAGCAATGGCCATATTCATGGTGAAAAGCTTGGGGTATTTATTGTCATTCACATTCACAAATCTACACAACATTCTGAAATGTTCATATCTGTATGAAGTGATAGCAAAAACCATTCCTGATGCAATTTTGAAGGACTTGTGTCAACTGACTTAAAAAACAGGCAAAATTACAGGAGGCGACACAGCCCAGTTTTCCACAGTTCAATTTTCCTTTGTTTAATCACTGGCTGTAATAAAGGAAACCAGAGAAATTTTACTTATTGTTTAAAAAATGTTTGGTGTATGTGGAAATTTATTTATATTTTTAAACAGGAATCAATCTCTGCCGTGTCACCCCTCTACCCTTAACTAGATTTAGTTAAAGCTGCATAGTCCGATGAAGTTTCAAATTTTCAAAACCAAAACAATTATCTAGATTTTATTCCTCATATGTAAGTAACTTATGGCCGGTACACACCTACCGTTTGTGCACGCACACCTCCCGTTTACGATCGAAAACTGCCCGTTTCGCGCACAAAAATCGCTAGGTGTGCACCCCCCGCGCACACCTAGCGATTGCGATTCGCGCATAAAACTCAGTTTTTAGGGCTAAAACGGTAGGTGTGCGCTAGCCTTACGATTGCAATTCGCGATTCGAAAAATGAATCGGCCCGTTTTCAGTTTTAAGCGGATCGGGAGTTTTAGTGCGTGAATCGTAAACGGTAGGTGTGTACCGGCCATTAGATACTGATGCATTTATTAAGCATTTGTTGTTACATAGAAGTGAACACTCAATGTAACAGAAGCTCTTACGGCAGAAGTCTATGGGGTCAGTTTTGGCATGCTTGCTGAAACTAATTTGACATATTTGCGCTTCAAATATCTCAAAAGTTTACCATTTCGAATAAAAGTTGCTTCAAACTAAAGTAAAGTAGATAATAATGATCTACCTAATGTATTTATCTCAGAAAAATGAGAGAAACTCAAAAGCATCGGACTACGCAACTTAAAACCTTTGAATTGACAACAAAGTACCTGTATTTATGAACATTCTTAGTTTTATTATACAGTAAATTGGTAGCGCATTAACTACTGTTTTGGCATGGTTAATATAAATCTCACTGACAAGAATCACGTTATTTAAATCAAGTACCATATGTAATATCGTTATTTAAATCAATCTAAGTACCATATGTAATGTATATATATGACTATCATTCATTATTGGTCAGTTATTCCAATGTTCGAAGTACAATAATATATAGCACAATATAGGAACACAAGCGGATAAATATCATACATCCATAGCAATACAATTCGTCCGCTTATTTATACTTATATTATTAATATTTATACTTATATTATTAATAGACAGATAGGAGGAGGGGGACAAGGAGCCACCTGGCGGGCAGGAGGGGAGGCGAGTAGGGAGCTGCTTGAAGGCAGACCTACTCCGGGCCACATCCCAGCCTGCAGTAAGCCAAGTACAAAGGAGGTTACAGGAGCAGCACTATAATATAATAAGATAGCAAATAATTGGCAAGAGAATTACATACATGAATAATATATGTATAAGTACTTTATTCCTCACGTAATACCTTATATATCACATAAATTGGCACATGGCCGGAATACCAGTGTCTCGGCGCTGACCAAAAAAAGAATTATTGAATGAATAAACTATATTTAAACCAATTAAAAAAATACAAAGAAAGTAGTTGGCTGGACATAGCGTAAATCTTACTACAATATAAATAACACAATGCACTCTGGGTAAAGAATGTTGGCCAGGCAATAATATATGTATAAGTACTTTATTCGTCATGTAATACCTTGTATATCACATAAATTGGCACATGGCCGATGTCTCGGCGCTGACCAAAAAAAGAATTATTGAATAAATAAACTATATTTACAACAATTAAAAAAATACAAAGAAAGTAGTAGTCTGGACATAGCGTAATTCTTACGACAATATAAATAACACAATGCACTCTGGGTAAAGAATGTTGGCCAGGCCCCTGTATTATTATACATTACACATCACTGTTTGAAATACAAAATATACTACTATAATGTAGTTGAAAATAAAATAAATTCATAACATAGTTAATACCCTTATTTATAGCGCCATCTGTTCATTGGCACACAACTGTATAAATTATACCAGCATACATTATACAATCAGTAAATATGGTCAGTGTAAAGCATAAATACAGTATATATTATACAATAAGTAAATTATACAATCACTATACATCATAATAATAGTGCAAATTACATAATATGTATATATTTTGCAAATGTTGGAATAGCTTTGACACATTTAGACATTAATTACAGTAATGGTCTTTTAGTAAAAGAAGTTATAAATAAAACCAGTGAAAAGTATAATATTTCCTACACCAGACAAGATGGCTGAATTGGTAAGGGTGCTGGTTGGCTTCCCATGTGGTGGGTCATGGGTTCAAACCCCGACCTAATCAAATCAATCGCCTACAAAATTGATACTTGTCGCTACCTAGCCTGGTACTGGATATTAATAGGATAGAGCAAGGACTGGTGTACCCAGTATTAGGATAACGTTACTGAGTGGGATATCTGGTCATGGTGCCAGTGGCCTCGTCTCTCACTGGGGCAGCAGTATAAAGTCATCATGAGTGCACCTTGTCACAAGTCGGTTCCTGTCCTGAGTTTGTTTGTTGTTTTACGTCCTAGCAACATCTAAGTTCATATCATGACGGTCCTGTCCTGATATGACCTTTGATGTTGCTAGGATGTAAAGCCACAACAGACAATACCTCCTGCATCAGTCGCCCATCTCTTCTTACAGGCATGTGATTGGGTGCAGGGAAAAAACCCTGAATTCTTTTGTAGGTTATCGTGGGGACACAGCATCCCACTGAGTCACGAGAGGGATACAAATAGTGTATTTCAGAGGTGTTTCAGCGGTCAGGGAAACAAATAGAATTTAAAAAAAACGGAATTCCGGTTTCAGCGGCCAGAAAACCCCCTGGAATTCCGGTTAAAACCGGAGAAATCACATGTCTGCTTCTTAGTGCTGAAGCACCAGATAACTATGAGATGGCATGGCTGAATGAGTTGAGTGCCCACTTTCCATGTGACAGGTCGTGCGATTCAAACGCTGGCTTAGCCAAACCAATCCTCTGTCACTACCTAGCCTGGTGCTCGGTATCACTAGGATAGAGCAGGGAGCATTTGAATACCAATTGTCTGCGATTGAAATTTGCCATGCTTAATCAATGAATTTTATAACATATAAACAAAATAATGTTAAAAAAAGATAATAACATTGTCTCCAAGGCATTTATATGAATTGATTGATTGATTGATTGGTGGTTGGTTACTTAGCGCTGTGTCAGCAGCAAAGGCCATAATCACAGCAAAATATGTTCAACTTGTATTCTGTCATATTTTTATTCAACAATCGCTTTTATGCAGAATGTAAAAAATACAATCAAATATGTGTCAAAAGACACTATGAAGTTAAAAGCTTTCAATTATAATCATACTTATAAAAATTGTTGCCAAGGAATAGAATTGTGTGAGGGGAGGAGAGAGTCGAATGCACCCTTCAAAGGACCCCCCCCCCCCCCCCTGGGCACCAAGCAGGTGTATAAAGAAAAAGGACCTTTCAATGTTGAATGTTTTTAATCCACACTATTCTTGGCATTCTTAGTATACATGTGCATTGCTTAAAATCAACCTTGCTATATCAAATACAAATCAGATATGGACGTTCTTATTATGGTCAAATATGACTGATATTGGGAGTTCTATTCCCGCTCAAGTCAAACCATGGCATATCAAATTGATACTTGTTGCTACCTAGCCTAGTGCTCAGTACTAATAGGATAGGACAAGGGCTGGTTAGCACTGTATCAGGAGGATAGGACAAGGGCTGGTTAGCACAGTATCAGGATAATGTGACTGTGTGGCATATCGGGTCATGGTGCAGGTGGCATGGTCTCCCAGTGGGGCAGCACTATATAAGTCGCCATGAGCGTGCACTGTCACAAGTCGGTACCCATCCTGATTTGACCGTAGATGTTCTCTGGTGTTCTGGTCGTGGTGTTCTTTGTGGCGGAGTGGGTAGAGTGTCTGACTTTTTTCTAGGTCAGACTCCTAATCTGAAGGTCGGTGGTTCGATTCCCCATACCCCCCACCTCTGCCAATTTAGATTTCCACCGCTGTGGATAACTTACAGCCAGTTGCTCTCATACCATGTCTATGTGGTGTGGAAGGTTAAAAATCCCTTGGGTCAGTAAAAGTGTAGGCTCGGGCTTTCTATCGACAAACTGTCTAATGGTGAAAACAAGTCTATTCAGGCTTATCCATAATAGGCAGTATAAATCTTCAAGAAGAAAAAGATGTTACCAGGACATAAAACTCCAACAAACAAACAAAATCAAATATGACTAGTTATAATTTGTAGAGCGTGAAACAACCTACCCTCTAGAAGTTATTCAGGGCCCGACAATGGTCTGCATGTTTCTAAGGTCAGGCTGTCACTGTCATTGTCAGTGTCATTCAGTCTGTACTCAGTAATCTAAGCTAAGGATTACATTCAGTTACAGTTGAGGGTAAATATAACAAATTATGTGAGGAATATATCTTACTTGTTAGATTAAGAATTTAGGTGCTCATTTCATTTACCCACAACTTCTCCACTTTTTCTAATGGGTTGTTCTTCACTCCTACTCAGGCTACTGTAATACTGGGTGAATCCTTTATCTAAGGCAATAGAAAAGAGACCTCAAACAACACAGGGTAAATACATAATAATATGCGCATAACAGTATTTATACATTCCCATATTTCTAATGGGTTTGAAGGACACATATTTGTAAACTCCTACCCACATTTAACAATAAAGCTTTAGAAGTATTAACCCTTTAAAATGTTACATTAAAGTCAAGTAGAGAGCCAGACGGGATGGCCGAATAAGTTGAGCTTCCGTCTCCCGTTTTGGGAGATCGTGGGATTCGAACCAATGACTTAAAAATTGATACTAGTCTTGTCGCTTCCTGGTAAGGTGCTAGGCATTAATAAGATAGGACAAAGACTGGTTAGCTCAGTGTTAGGATAATGTGACTGAGTGGGATATTCGGTCGTGGTGTCAGTGGCCTGATTTCCTAATGGGGCAGCACCATGAGTGCGCACTGTCACAAGTTGGTACCCGTCCTGATATGACCTTAGCTGTTGTGAGGATGTAAAGCTCCAACAAGCAACCAACGTGTCTATATTTGATCGTACATATCTAACTTAGATACCGTTGCACTCATTAAACATTTATTGTAGTTAGGTGATCGTGTGCTGCGCTGCTATGCTTGAAAATGGGTAAACAAAACCCATGTCCAGCATTTCAGTGTGACACCAACATTAACTTGGCATGCTTTTTCATAGATAAAAGATTCACCCCGTACTGACAGTACAGGGGTGAAAACCAAACCATTAGAAAAGCTGGCGAAGAATTTCGACATGCTGGGGAAATTAATTGAGTGAATAATGTCTTAATTTAAGAAGCAATATTTATTCTTTATATATGTTTTTATATTTCCCCGCTATCTTTGAGTTGAAAAATGTAATAAAACATGCAGTTTAATAGACTTTAAAAGTGAAATCGATGGCGTTCTATGGCTGCCATCTTGTCTTTTTGCATTCTCTCCCAATTCACCAATTCTGTGCCAATATAAGTAACCATTTGACACTGGTACAAGGCATTCTAGTTCCTGTTCCATACTAAAGCTATTTTCACCCGTATTTAGACTATGTTGTCGTTCACCCCTGTACTGTAAGTACGGGGTGAATCTTTTATCTAGCTTTTTCACTGCAAAATATCTCTAAACCTAAGTCTTAACCCTTTATATAATATGTTACATTAAAGTAAAGTAGATCACAGCGATCAGTTTAATATATATTTATCTAAGAAGTAAAAGCCATCGGATTATGCAACTTTAATAAAGCATGTGAACAGCTTGGCGAGGAGTCTTAAGCCGTGTTCACACACAACTTTAGGCCGAACTAGATAAGGCGAACTAGATGAGGCGAACTAGTGTCGTGTCCACACATGCAGTATTCAGGGCGGTTTAAAGGCGGAAATCGATATCTGCGCATGAGCAAGTCCATACTAACCAGCGCCACTTTCGATTAGTCGACGTCGCCACGAGAGAGTGTGGGTTCGACCTAGATATGTATGGACTGAATCGTATTGGTTTGGAACAGTCAAAACTTCTGCTGGGCAGTGAAAACCTAAAAATAAATGATGAAAAAAATATTTGTGCACCTCTAGCCGATTCATAGACCAAATTATATTATATAGTGTGACATGCTTAATCCGCCTCAAGTAAACCGCTACTGTCCACACAGGGAAGGTGGGCCGACTTAAGCTAGTTCGCTTCATATATACTACCTCGCGAAGCGGTTTACTTGAGGCGAACTAGTTGAGGCGACTCATCCCTAATCCGCCTCAGTGTCGCTTTCACACTGCCAATGTGAGTCGACTTAGATAAGGCGAACTAGTTGAGGCAACTTAACGCCCAGGTGTGAACACGGCTTTAATGTAAACATATCAAACTTCAACATGTTGAAGGCACTTCAGGAAGCTTATAATATATATTTTGTTAATGATGTAGCGGCATGCATGCCAACATTTCCTGCACAAATGTGAAGTGCATGGGTACTAATGCTGTTATAAAAGAGCGCGCATTTTGAAGTAGGTACTAATATTGTTGCAAAAGAGTATAATTTGAGATATGTACTAATGCTGTTGTAAAATATGGCACATTTTTAGATAGATACTAGTGCTGTTGTAAAAGAGGACATATTTTGAGTAAAAGAAGGCACATTTTGATATGGAGACTTATATTGTTGTAAAAGGCACATTTTGAAATGCGTACTAATGCTGTTGCAAGAGGGTACATTTCGAGGTAGGTACTTATACTGTTGTAAAAGAGGGTATATTTTGAGATGGGTACTAATGCTGTTGTACAAGAGGGTACATTTTGAGATAGGTACTTAATGCAGTTGTAAAAGGCACATTTTGAGATGGGTACTAATGCTGTTGTAAGAGGGTATATTTTGAGGTAGGTACTTAATGCTGTTGTAAAGGAGGGTATATTTTGAGAGGGTACTAATGCTGTTGTAAGAGGGTACATTTCGAGGTAGGTACTTAATGCTGTTGTAAAAGAGGGTATATTTTGAAATGGGTACTAATGCTGTTGTAAGAGGGTACATTTTGAGATAGCTACTTAATGCTGTTGTAAAAGAGGGTATATTTTGAGATATGTACTAATGCTGTTGTACAAGAGGGTACATTTTGAGATAGGTACTTAATGCAGTTGTAAAAGGCACATTTTGAGATATGTATTTAATGCAGTTGTAAAAGAGGGTACAATTTAAGATGGGTACTAATGCTGTTGTAAGAGGGTACATTTTGAGATAGGTACTTAATGCAGTTGTAAAAGAGGGTACATGAGAACTGATGCGGTTGGAAAACTATCTCAGTATCTCAAATTCTGGTAAATTAGAAAGGCATGATCAACTGAGCGAATACATAGCTGTCGTCTTTACACTGTGCTATAGTGAACAGTGAAATATATTTTCAATATGGAATTTTAGCAGTCACAGTGGGATTCACTACAACACATCTGAAACCCTGCAACGCCCGCCGAATACACTGGAAAGTGAAACTTGACAAACAACAATCCATGTTACCTTAGACCACTTAGTCTTACAGTAGGACCTGTCTTCAGCGACCCCTGTGATATGCGAACCCCTGCTAAGTGCAAGAAACTTTTCTACATAATGTACCATAAGTCTGTTTAATATTATTCTTCCCCCCCCCCCCCCCCCGCTGACAGGACACCAGGTACTAGGACAACATTGGTCTGGATACAGAGCTGTCCTTTGAAGACAGGTAATAGGCCTACTGCAAGACCGAGCAGCTTTATCTCCTTTGGAAATTCATCTTAAAAATTTATTTTAAATGTTTTCACATGTAAATACTAATGTCAACTAAAAGACCAAATATAACTCAATACTTTTCATGAGAAAAGACAAACCTCCACACATATTATGTGATTAAGCTATTTATGCATCACATATTTTTCATCCTTAAGGATATGATGTTACCACCCTCCGTTATTGCAATCAGCGTCTGTTTGGCCGTTACCATGGCTACATCTGTTGGGGTGGTGTGGGTGTAGAAGCTGGACTTCCGGTTGCCCTGTTCGACGTTCCATACAGCTAGTGTTTTGTCACTGGACGCGGACGCCACCAAGCGGGCATCGGCGGAAATATCCACAGCCAGTATCTGTTGGGTAGATTGGCATCCAGAATTATAATTTAGACATTCGTTTAATTAGAATCTAGAAGGGTATTTACCTCTCACTGACAATAGACAGACCCTGTACAGAATAGCTTTATAGTAAGTGTACCAGTACCTAAGATGGCTATGTTGCATAACATTTAAATAAGTGTTTTAGTTTAGTAAAGTTTGCTGCCTTAAAGTTGCAAAGACCGATCAAAGCGTCACATTCTCGAAACAAAAATATTTATCTAGATCTGACCCTACATATCCAACTTGGATTACAGTGCATTCATTAAGTATGTTTTGCTCCGCAGAAGGGAATACTAAGTCAATTTAATTTTTTTAAACCTGTTACTGCTGGGTCAGAGTTTTGACAAGCACGCCAACATTAATTTAGCATATTTACACTCCAAATAGGAATTTTATATCAAAGTTACTTCAAACTTAAAGTTGGATAGTCCGATGGTTTTGAATTTCTGAGTTTTTTCTGAGATAAATATATTAGATCGATCACTAGTATCTACTGTACATTAGTTCAAAGTTACTTTAATTTTAAATGGTGAACTTTTGAAATATTTTGAGTGCAAACATGGAAAATTAGATTTGACAAGCTTGCCAAAATGCTTACACCATAGACTTCTGCAGTAACGGGTTCTGTTAAATTGACTCAATATTGCCTTCTACGCAGCGAGAAATGCTTAATAAGTGCATCAGTATCTAAGTTAGATATGTAAAATCAAATCTAGATAATTGGTTTGGTTTTGAAAATTTGATATTTGATCGGACTATGCAGCTTTAAGTACTGGACGCGGTTGCTGAATCGGTAGAGTGCAGGCCTCCCGTGTGGAAGGTCTGGAGTTCAATTCCATTTTGAGCCAAACTAACACTGTACCAAATTTATACTTGTCGCTTCCTAGCCAGGCTCTCATCATTATTAGGATAGGGCAATGACTGGTTGCCTCGGTGTCAAGATAATGTGACCGAGTGGGATATAAGGTCATGGTGCTAGAAGCCTGGTCTCCCAGTGGGGCAGCACTATAAAGTCACCATGAGTGCACACTGTCACAAGTGAGTACCCATCCTGATATGACCTCAAACGTTGCCAGGATGTACAACTCCAACAACCAACCAACCAACCAATCAAAATTAAAGTTGCATGGTCCGATGGTTTTGGGTTTCTGACATTTTCAGGGATAACTACATTAGGTTGGTCATTATAATATACCTTACTTTAGCATGAAGTAACTTTTATTTTAAATGGCTAGGTTTTGAGATATTTGAAGTGCAACCATCCAAAATTAATTTTGTCAAGCATGCCAAAACTCTGAGACCATAGCTTTCTATGGTAGCAGGTTGTGTGCAGTTGCCTCAGTATTCCCTTCTATATGCAGACAACTGTTTAATAAGTAAAGTAGTATCCAAGTTAGATATGTTGAATCAAATTTAGATAATTGTTTTGGTTTTGAAAATTTCATGTTTTCATCGGACTATGCAGCTTTAAGTAAGATACATTATAACGATCAACCTATTCTATTTATCTTATAAAATTAAATGAGAGAATCTCAAAACCATTGGACATTAGTCCGATGGTTTTGAGCTTCTGAGATAAGTACATTAGACTGGTCGTTATAATCTACTTTACTTTAGTTTAAAGTAACTTTTACTATAAATGGCTGACGTGGAAACATACTAAATTAATTTTGGCAAACATGCCAAAACTCTGACACCATAGGCTTCAGCAGTAACAGGTTCTATTAAATTGACTCAGTGTTCCCTTCTATATGACAACAAATTCTTAATAAGTGAACCAATATTCTAAATTAGATATGTATGATCAAATCTAAATAATTGTTTTCTTTTTTTTTAATTGTATGCATTCATCAGACTATGCAGCTTTAAGTTAGATATATAGAATCAAATCTAGGTATATAGAATCAAATCTAGGCTTTGAAATGTCAATTCATCTGACTATGCAGCTTTAAAATTGCAGTCCGATGGTGTTTGAATTTTTGTCTTATTTTTTAGATGAATATATCAAATTGATTGGTAAGACCCTAATCATTAGTCAGAGCCAGTTTGATGAAAAATTGCTAGTTTTGAAGCAATTTGAGCTGACAGAATCCAAAATACTTTCGACAAGCTTTCCAAAAGTCCTCTCACTATGACCTGTATTGACATCTCTCGATGACCACGCGTTGTGGGATGACCTAAATGAAATATAACCATATAGTCATACTGGCATACAAGGAATCGAACGAGCTGATCGGGCTGCGAAGAAGGCCCTGAACTGTAATCTTGAACCGTGTCTGATCCCTCACTCTGATCTGAAACCACTAATAGCCACCCACATAAAATCCAAATGGCAACATGAGTGGGATGAAAACATTAATAAACTTAAAAGAAATTGAACCATCTGTGGGAAAACCACCAGACTCATGCGGGATGTCGGCAGGACCAAGTCGTCCTTAGCCGCTGCCGTATTGGCCACTCGTGGCTTACACATGCTTTTCAGCTCAAGGGGGAACCTTCCCCTGAATGTATTGGGTGTCAGTCCCTGCTGACACTCAAACACATTTTACTAAGTTGCGTTGATTTTTTGGCCCTGCGCCAACAATTCTACACTGCAGACAGTATGCATGACCTATTTACTAAAGTAAAACAATAAAACATTTGAGCCTTTTTGAGGCCAGCTGGACTGTACCACCTCATATAGTTTACTAAATAAATTCTATCAATTATTAATAAAACTTTTCTTTTTCTATGGAATTTGTTTCCCTTGACCACAAATATATGACTGTGAGCTTTCTAATTTAATGAGTGTCTATTGGCACATAATTGATTGTCTGCTTTTACATGTAAAAGCGATGGTTTGAACAAAAAACAAACATTTCTCGCCGTGAATATGGCCTATGTTGCCGACACGGCGTAAAGCAACCACCAATCAATCAATCAATCAATATAACCTGAGCCTGGAATGATGGTCAAGGCTAATGAGACTACGAGATTGATCTAATTGGTTAATGGTGTTCCTCCTTGATGGCAGTAGGTGTCCAAAGGGATGGGGTAAAAAATTCACTAATTATTCTGTATGTGCTGACACAAATCCTTAGCTAATGCACCAGCATCTAAGTTGGATATATAGAATCAAATTTAAGTAAATGTTTTGGTTTTGAAAAAAAATATGTTTCATCGGACCATGCAACTTTAATTAAAAAGTCAACACCCACCGCGCCGACGTGGCCTGCCAGCACGCTAACCAGCGCCGCCCGCGCTACGTTCCACACCTTCACCGCCATGTCGACGCCGCCCGACACCAGGTGGCGGTTATCACCGGTGAGACGCAGACACGTGACCGGGCCGTCGTGCGCCGGCTGGCCGGTAGCCGTCGGATGGCGGAGGCGGCCGTCCCTAGCCGCCGTCACCAGCGCAGGGTCGGCCAGGTTGCCGAGCACGGTGTGGGCCCCCACGTCCCACACGACAATGGAGCCGTCCACGGCGCCGCTCAGCCCCACCGTGCCGGCCGCCAGAGCCGTGCAGCCCGGGGACCGGGTGTCCAGCTGCAGAGGCTCGTGCCGGTCCATCGACAGCCGGTCCTCGGCGAGCACAAAGGTGAAGAAGTAGGACACGTCGCGCGCCGGCAGGTAATCGAGCACGGCGTAGGTGACGGTGCGCCCGGCGCACGCCGCGGCGGTCGTCGCTGTGGTCGCCGCCGCTGCCAGTCTCTCGCCGCCGCCGTCCTGCGTTATGGAGACGCAGCCGAGCAGACGCAGGTTGGTGTAGTCCATGTTTCCGTAAATGTTACACATCAGACTGGTCACCAGGCCCGGCTCGTACAGGTCGTACACGCCCAGAAGAATGCCTGCAATAGCAGTAAGGGGAAATTGCTTAGTTCCATTTTAATTTTTTTTAAATAAAATAATATAACATTGAGAAGGTACTGAATACATATGACAGGACGCGGTGCCCGAATCGATAGAGCACAATGAGTTTGATTCCCGGCCGAGTCACCACCAATGACGTACACAATTTATACTTGTCGCTTCCTTGTTTGGCGCTCGGCATTAATAAGATAGGGAAAGGACTTGTTAGTTCAATGTCAGGATAATGTGACTGAGTGGGATAACGGGTCGGGTCATGGTCGGGTCATGGTGCTGGCAGTCTGTTTTCCCAATGCGGCAGCACTATAAAGTCGCCATGAGTGCACAATATCACAAGTCTGTACCCATCCTGTTATGACCTTAGATGGTGCCAGGACGTAAAACCGTGATATACACCGTGATATACAAAGTCGTATTTTATCTAATGTAAAAATATTTGCTAGGATAATTTCACTATAATCTGCATAAGAAACCAATGTATGGCAATACTCCTCCTCCCAGGTTTAATTATCAGCAGGCATTTGGTTATAGGGGTAAATTGAGTCTATAGTGCAAGGATGAAACTTGAAAGTGGGCCTGGAGGAGAAAGGTAGAAATCGACTATAATTATAAGGTGAGTGATAGTCATAATAATGACAGCAGAACATTTTATGCGATTCCTGGATAATGCTTAATATCCGAGAATTTCCGCGTTCTCCCGGAAATTCCTCACTTGTTAAAGTTGCATAGTCCGATGGTCTTGAGTTTCTCACATTTTTATCAGATAAATGTATTAAATTGATCATTATTATCTACCTTAGTTTAGTTTGAAGTAACTTTTAATTGAAATGGCTACCTTTTGAGATATTTGAAATTCAAACATGTGAAAATAATGTTGGCAAGCACGCCAAAACTCTGATACCATAGGCTTCTGCAGTAACAGGTCCCATTAAATCGACTCAGCGTTCCCTTCTATGTGGCAACAAATACTTAATAAGTGCATCAGTATCTAAGTTAGATATGTAGAATCAAATCTAGATAATTGTTTCGATTTTGAAAATTTGATGCCTCATCAGACTATGCAGCTTTAACTAAATGATTGGAATTCCCTGACAATGCAAAGCCTGAGAGGCTTTCCGTATATTCGTGAAAATTCACTCTGTACATTTGTTTGGGTTTTACCTCCTGGCAGCATTTCAGGTAAAATTGGGACTACATGTTTATGATAGTTAATCAGCGATAATCAAAAATCCCGAAAATCCGCGAAATCCAAAGATCTTTCATCCTTGAATTAGTGAAAGAGGACTAGGAGGGTCACAATCCCACCGTCTGCTGTGTAAGCTGAAGCTGTGACCTGGCGTGCTGGGTCGCAGCTTCAGTACTTCCTGGGCGTAATCGATTAATCAACTCGGGTCACCCGAGCCACTTTTTGACGCATGCGCACATCCTGCAGACTCAGGTCGAATAGTCGAATACGCTTCTCCACGTCCGGGGTGGAAAAATGATGATTTTTTAAAGTAACCGATAAAACTACAGCAAAATAGGATTTAAAGTATTTTATGATGGCCTAGTTTAGCTATATTTCCATTTTATTAATCTAGGTTATTCTTTTTTTTAAAGACCTGTATGTCTGGACTGATGGCTATTATCCTGCAGGACGGTACCAGCGCAAATGTGATGTCATCGCTCGTAGCCAACCCCAGCCACGAGGTGGGTTACTGGGGTCGGATCGTTTTGCACACGGAACGTGTATTTGTCGACTCGACTCGCGGTGTTCGATTTGAAATTCTGACAATTCGGGTGACCTGAGTCGCCCGGGTCGTGTTAATCGATTACGGCCCCTGAGGGACCAGCAGAAGTCGGACTACCCGGCATGCTGGGTCACAGCTTCAGTCCTTCCTGAGGAACCAGCAGAACTTGGAATACTACTACTAGTACTAGGCCGTATTCGATTAACACGACCCAGGCCACTCGGGTCACCCGAGTTGCTAGAATTTCAATTCTAACACCGTGAGTGGAGTCGAAAAATACACGTGCCATGTGCAAAATGTCCCGACCCCAGTAACCCACCTCTTGGCTGGGGCTGTGCTGGTACCATCCTGTAGAGTACAAGCCCTCTACGTGAGTTTTTTTGGGGTTTAAACAAAAAAAAATTCAGATTAATGAAATGGAAATATAACTAAACTATGCAATAAAAAAATACTTTAAATCCTATTTTGCTGTAGTTATATCGGTTATTTTAAAAAAAGAACAAGTTTTGGATTAAGCCACCATTTTTTCCACCTCGAACATGGAGAAGAGTGTTCGTTTATTCAACCGGAGTCTGGAGGATGTGCGCATGCGCCAAAAAGTAGCTCGAGTGACCCGAGTTGATTAATCGAATACGCCCCTGGTGTTCTGGAAGAAGTGAGTTGCATTGGAGGCATTCGACTGGGACCTTTCTATCCACAAGATTTATGGATGGAGCGGATGGGGCCACAACACACATCCGAATCATACATATAGAAACCCACTTCTGGTCCCAGTCGAATAGGAATTTGTAAGGAAATATTTTGATATTTGCATAGTCGAATGCCTCCAATCTCTCACACCAGCCCACCCACTAGCCTGGTCCCCTGGCCTTTGTTTCAACAGAGGCCGCCACTGTGGATGCACTTAGACGGCACCTGGTGGCCACTATGTGTACTGGAACCGGACTACCGACCCACCGACCCACCTACCCCCGCGTACTCTGTGTAATAAGTAGTGACGTGCATTTTCTCACCGGATGCCTTCCTTTTTGACGGTGACACAGTGAAGATTCGGGACCCTGTCGGTGTTTCACAACTTGTAATTGCCAGTATTGGTTTGTCACTTAACTGGACTACCTTGCCGTTGTCCCGCCTCCACACCTGAAAACGAGACCAATCAATCAATAGGCCTACTCAACACAAGTCTCCAGTCAATCAGCCGTATGACATAGGTTTACTCAATCAATCTATATATATAATACCAACAGGTGGTTAAGTTTTGAGGTCGTTCTGATCACGACTCCACTTTTAATCAGCGCTGTCCACACGCATCATCATACGTCACTGATGCTTTGCCCTGTATGGGTTGTTAATAGCATGCTTTTTTTGCCTATCAATCATACACATTTCATATTAATTTTGATGGTTTTACTTGTTTTCTTTACTAACTTTGGTCACTTTGACTAGAGTGGCATCCATTTTGAGCCACTTAACCGCGAGTGTTGTTAACTCCATTATTAGATAGTGTTTTGGTTTTGAAAATTTGATATTTTCATCGGACTATGCAGCTTTAAACTATACTTAAGCCTATGGGTCCAGCATTTTGGTGTGCATGCAAAATTAGTATACATATTTATACTTCAACTACATCCAAAAGTTAGCCATCTTTAAATCAGTTACTCCAAACAAAAGTAGAAGCGATTATGATGTACAATGAAACCCCGTTATAACGACGCGATCGTTGGGGTCCATAAAATGTCATTGCGAAAAATAGCGGGATCGTGCTAAATAGAGCTTTGGTTGATTAAATTCCCTTTGAATTAAAGCTGCATAGTCCGATGAAATATCAAATTTTCAAAACCAAACCAATTATCTAGATTTGATTTTACATAGCTAACTTAGATACTGATGCACTTATTAAGCATTTGTTTCTGCGTAGAAGGCAATACTGAGTCAATGTAACATAACCTGTTACTGCAGAAATCTATGGTGTCAGAGTTTTGGCAAGCTTGCCAAAACTAATTTTCCATGTTTTCACTAAAAAATATCTCAAAAGTTTACCATTTAAAATAAAAGTAACTTTGAACTAATGCATAGTAGGTACTAGTGATCAATCTAATATATTTATCTCAGAAAAAATACAGAAATTCAAAACCATCGGACTATGCAACTTTAAGGAACTCTCGGTCCAATGAATCATTGCATGATATCAGAAAATCACATTAAATAAGGGCGCGTCATAATGGGGTTTCCCCGGATTTATCTTAAAATATAACAGAAACTCACAACCAATGGATTGTGCACCTTTAAATAAACGCTCCACATAACCAACCTGTAGAATGCTAGTGGTGCACGACGATGCAGAAGTATTGCAGTGTGCGACTATGAACTGGTCCTTGTAGGCCAAGTAGACATGGCAAGCACCGTGCCGGCAGCCCTCAGTGAACGTCCTCACAAGTTGTCCTGTCGCATAGTCCAATGAAAATATCAAATTTTCTAAAACAAAACACTTATCTAGATTTGATCTTACATACCTAACTTTGTTTAACGACCCGCCCCCCCCCCCCCACCCACCCCCAGCACAAAAGGTAAATATCAGCTATTTTGGGAGTGTTTACCCAACTTACGTACTGTGCACTTATTAAAGTTGCATAGTCCGATGGTTTCGGGTTTCTGTAATTTTCCGAGATAAATATATTGAATTGATTGTTGCAATTTACCTTACTTTAGTTTTAAGTAACTTTTGTTTTTAATGGCTAAGTTTTTAGATATTTTAAGTGCAAAAATGCTAGATTAGTTTTGGCAAGCACGCCAAAGCTTTGACACCATAGGCTTCTGCAGTAACAGCTTCTATTAAATTGCCTCAGTGTTCACTTCTGTGTGGCAACAAAATACTTAATAAGCGCATCAGTATCTAAGTTAGATAGGTAGAATCAATTCTAGATAACTGTTTTGCTTTTGAAAATTTGATGCTTCATTGGACTATGCAGCTTTAAGCATTTGTTGCTGCATAGAACCTGTTACTGGTGCATCTAATAGACCTATTTCATATGACGTCAGCATAGGTATTTAGGTCAGTTGGTGCAGGATGACACGTCACTGCATCTGCTGGCCTCTGCAGTGATGAGGGGCACGCCGTGTCGCAGCACCTCACGGCGAAATTCCCAGCCAATTGTGCATATGTAGCAATAGCCTTCATATATGAGAAAAAGAGAAATATCTCCAAAACTACACCACCTAGAAACAAACTGCTTGGAACACATATAGAAAACATATTCAACTATGAGATTATATTAAATTTATAAGGTTCAGGTTCTGCATTTCAATTAATTTTGAATAAAATTGACATTTTGAGCTGCGCGTATTGCCAAACTCAATGCATTGTCAATGGCTGTGAGCAATCTTCATACAGAAAAAGGTAAATATCTCTAAAACCACACCATCTAGAAACAAACCGCTGGGAAAACATAGAAAACATATTCAATGAACAGATTATATTAAATTCATAAGGGTGGGGTTCTGCATTTCTATTAATTTTGAATAAAATTGACGTTTTGAACTGCGTGTATCAGCAAACTCAATGAGTCAATGCATTGTCAATGGCCATGAGCAATCTTCATACAGAAAAAGTGAAATCTCTCTAAAACTACACCACCTAGAACAAACCGCTTGGAAGACATATAGAAAACTTATTCAATGACCAGATTATATTAAATTTATACGGTGAGGGTTCTGCATTTCTATTAATTTTGAATAAAATTGACATTTTGAACTGTGTGTATCAGCATATTCAATGCATTGTCAATGGCCCTGAGCAATCTTCATACAGAAAAAGTAAAATATCTCTAAAACCACACCACCTAGCAACAAACCGTTTGGAACACATATAGAAAACATGTTTAACAAACAGATTATATAAAATTTATATGGTTAGGGTTCTGAATTTCTATTAATTTTGAATAAAATTGACGTTTTGAACTGCACGTATCAGCAAACTTAATGTATTGTCAATGGCCGTGAGCAATCTTCATACAGAAAAAGTGAATGCTCTCTATAAAACCACATCACCTAGAAACAAACCGCTTAGAATACATATAGAAAACATGTTTAACACACAGATTATATTAAATTTATAAGGTTATGGTTCTGCATTTCTATTAATTTTGAATAAAATACACGTTTTGCACTGCGCGTACCGGCAAACTCAATGGCAGTGTGCATTCGTTCTGCAGCCAAGCTGCGTGTGCATACACAATGTTTATAAACATTGAAAGGGGTCTATAGTGTCAAAATTTGTATGTGCATGCCAACATTATTTTTAATGTTTTCACTTCAAATATCTAATAAATAAACCGTTGATAATAAAATATATACACTTCAAACTAAATTTTTGTTTGGTAGCATGTCAAATAGTTATTGTTGCCTCTAAGTTTATTAGCAATGCTACATGTAGTTAATCTATTCCCAAAAATGTATCAAAAGTACTCTTGTATGATTTTGTGCTCAGTGAAAATGTGAAAATTTACACATCGACACCATGCATTTACCTAAACTTAAAAAAATATATTTTTTTAAACATTTTAAAAACTTTTTTCTTACAAGACATACTCCTCTTTTGCATTTATAACTGTAATCAATAACATATTGTTTGAATTTGTTATGTATATTAAAATGATGTTCTGGATGCATGTTTGATTTCCATGTTACATGAGTGATTTTTAATGCATTACTCAATTTTTATAGATTCAAATAAAAAAATGAACTACCTTCTTTTTTTTCAACTCTGACATATGCACATGTAAACCGTCATAATGACATGGATTCTGCTATTATTTGGAATGTTTTCTGCTATTATTTGACAGGTTTTCATATTTGGTCTCCATGTGACACATTAGTGCCCAGCTTCAGAGAGTTACCCTATTGTGTGTATATATTTACAAATGAATGTACGGTATTAAATGAATATGCAAATACAGTGAACTGTAACAACAAACAAATTGTGTCAAGATTGTTACCCTGGGGCAAATAGACCCAATGAGTAACGATAATATATTTACAATTTTAACCACAGAATTTGTCTGTCGATGAACATGTCCTGGTGTCATCATATGTTTTTCTAACATGTGTTTGGTTTCCTCAAAGAGCAGTTTGTAGGTTATTTATATATCAGCTCCCAGGATCATGATGTTGCATTACATATTATCGGTTTATAAGGGCAGTGGAAGACAACCATTAGTGGTTACACTGTTCCTACAATTTCTATTATTGTCAATAGGTTAATTTATGTTTGTATACTGTGTATTACACTCTTCCTACAATTTCTATTATTCAACAGGTTAATTTCTGTTTGTGTACTGTGTATGGAAATTGTAAATAAAAATGTCTTAATTTCTTATTCAGTTGACCATTCACAGACTTACCGCTTTCAACTGACCATGTCTTGACTGGGTGAGAAGAAGAAGCCGTTACAAAATACTCTCCTTTTGAGGTGATAACAATTGCCAGGACCTGCTCCCTCTCTGTAGGGTGGGAGATGTTGCTGTCGCTGCCTGCCTCGACATCCTCTTCACTGCTGGCGCCTGTCTCAAACTGCTTCACACCATCCCATCCCTCAATATCCGCTTTGGAGAAACGCGCCCTATACCGAGCCAAGATCCCTTCCACCTGCCACACCTTTGAGGTGCCATCATCAGAAGCAGAATGCAGAAAAGGATGACTGTCAAACTGCAAGGTGTTGATTCCCTTTGTGTGCCCGTTCAGTGTGTCCACGTAGTCCCCAGTAGCAATGTTGTAGATTTTGATGGCTCCATTCCAGCAGCCAATGAATAAAAAGTGTTCTTCATCATCAAGCGCTATTTGGCTTGGAATGGGCAGAGTCACCGGAAGTCCCCCATTTGAAGGACGCTGGGTGAACTGGACCATCTCACCGATGGCTCTCAACTGGGTCGCTGATACCAGGTTGATGATAACAACACCATGGTGTCTGGTGCCCAGTAGGACGTGCACGGCCATGTAGGTCAAGTACATTGATGAGAAACCAATGTAGTTTGCGCTGTAAAGCTTCTCTTTAATCATCCCGTCCTGCAAGTTTACAATTATCACTGCACCTGCGTCACTACTGCCCAAAACTGCCATGTTATCCTCAGCCACCACCTTGACCTGGTCGACATAGCAATCCAACATCAAATGGAAACACAACTGCTCATTCGCTATATCCCAGAAGGCAATGTCATTCGAGAGTTTGGATCCAATGGTAAGCAAGTTGTTGTACTCTTCTTTACCATTGCCTACAAAGATGATCTTTGCAATGCCGTCTTTGTGGACATCCTCAACAACAATAGTTTTTATTACTTCTTGCGTATGAATATCCACACAAAGGATACTTCGCTTTGCACTCCCATTTTCATGGTCATTCTCCTTCACAGTGGCTATCATTAATTGCCTGTCCAATGGGTCTAGTATAATTGCTTCAAATTTAAAGTCAAAGCATGCTTGCATCGCCTGAACCCCTGTCTCTATTTCCCACATGCTAAGTTCCGTCCTGTGCTTCAGGTGTGAGTAATGTGCGACAATGATGTGCTCCTCATTTTTCATTGGGAATACGTTGTTGACATCTTGTTCGGAACTCACCATGAAGCGATGTAAGAGTTCGCCTGTGTCCAACGTCCATATGTCAACACTAAATTGGTGACAGAAGAAGACACACATATTCCTGTCGGGCAGAAACTGGATCAGGTGAGTGGGATCTTTGAAGAAAAAGCGCAGTAGACTGCCAGGCTGTGTGAGACAGGCATAGACGGGAGACAGGAAAGGTGACTCAGTCTCACTGAGCCATGTGTGTGCTTGAGCCACGAGCGAGGCTACAGTAGGATACTGATTAGTGAGGTCTGGCAGTCGAGCCAGGACCTCCTGAGTGATTGCCTCAGGGTGCCTGACAAGGGCATCTTGTGCAAGTTGTAGAAACTCCAGCATAAGCCTCAACTCATTGATCATTTGAACATTTTCAATAATTTCCTCATCAAGAAACTGTGTCGATAATAAGATGACCGAGATGAGATCGCTGAGGACTGCGTGAATGGAGATAGACATCAGCTTGGTCTTCAGCCAGGAGAGCGAACCGAACATAATGTCGATAAGCCGCTGAAGTCCCCCTATAGGAATGAGCATTAGGAGGTGGATGGGAAGATTTTGTAGCTTGAGGACATTGTGAATGTTGGTTGGCTGTGGCGAGAGTAATGTGGTATTTTCAAGATGTGAGTGTGTTGGCGTATCAGTTGCCGTATGCATTGTACTCTGCGTACGTTCCAGATCTGGTACATCCCAGTTAGATATAAGGGTGGAATAGTGCTCAGGACTGCTTTGCATGTACATGTTGCTGATGCATTCATGCAGTGCAAGTGTTATTAATGTCTGTTCAGTTGTAACGTCTGTCTCCCGAATGCCTGGACAGATGATGCCTAGCCTATTGGCCAAGGCGGAGCTGTACAGGTCATGACTCCAGCCAAGGACTGTTATCCCATAGTTGCTCTGTTCCGCGAGGAAGTCTTGCAGTTCAATCTTAATGGCAGCCCACAGAAGATGTGGGAAAGCCGCTACACCATCTGGGTGCTGGATGTATACATGACTCACCTCCTCCATCACCTCCTCATCACAGAGCAACAAATCCAGCAACTCCTTCTCGTGAATTCCCACACCACAGATACATAAATAGCATAGGATGTTTTGGATGGTTTTTCGACCATATTTGTCCTGAAGTATCTGGACGGAGTCATCGAATAATTGCTCAAGACTTGCTTGCGCAGTTGCCTCCCCTATATCAAATGATTTCATATGCTGGGCACTTTGGGCCAACACTTTGAGATAGAGTGGATTTGGGTTTGCTTCATAAGATTCCAGCAGCCTGTTTTCTTGTATCGAGGTGATCTTTCGTTCACAGCTTTGCAAAGCAGTGGAGATTATAGCCATTGCATCTACAGAAGTAAGTGGTTCCATGGCAGCTAAATTGTCATCTCCGCCCACAAAATTTTGGAAGGCTTTGATGAGACTGACCTTTCCAATCTGTTCTGTGGTTGATAAAATGAGATGAACGTTGTAGGGCAGATCAGATAGTCCCCAAAATATCCTCATAATTTCATTCATTGCTCCTATTTGATTGAGCCCGTCTAACAAAATGTACAGTGGCTGTTGGCTTGTCCATTTTACTGACACTTCATCAAGCACATCACGGAAGGTGCGTATTGCCTTGTACAGCGTATTCATGTGGATATCCAACTTGGGCACATGGAGTCTATAGGCGAGGCATATCTGTATTGTTATGCTAACAAGTACCTGGAAAATATTGGAGCTATTGGCGGATGTCCCTAAGAAGCGCAGGATAATGACACTGCTTCCCGTCGAGGAAGCGCGAAGCTTCTCTGCCAAGTGAGCCATGGTTGCAGTCTTCCCAGAACCCGATGGTCCATAAATGACGAACGGCTTCATCTTACGATGCGGATCCTTCAAGAAGTTATCGATCTTACCAATCAGGACTTTCTGGCCATGGAAGTAAGCTGACTTGGATGAGCATAAATGACTTTGGTACAAGACTTCCGGGTAAACGGATAACTTGCCTGACTGGCTCTTTTCAATTCGATCCAATTCCTGCAGCACCAAGTGCTTACAGTCAGTTACAAAGTCTGTGCATAAGCAGTCAAGGTACTTCTGAAACTGAGGTGTGGGCGCCCATGTTCGACCAGCATCTTCGTTCCATTTCAGATAGTATGACTTGCAGGCGGATGAACCCAAATGCTTTTGGACTCGCTCCACTAACGACTGGTTTCGCCTTTGTGATTCTGTGTTGCGTACTTCCTTACCGTTGGCATTCAAAGTTGTGTCGATGATGCTCGAGGCTTCTGGGTGCGTCTCATCAACATGTTGCCACTCCCTGCGGTACAGAAGGCAGTGGTGCCGTGGGTCTTTCATTGGAAATACCCCTTGCTCAATCTCTTCCTGAAGAACTGAAATAGAATAGTTCATTCGCATTGTAATTAAGGGCGTGTTTCTATGAGAACATGTGTTTGTATGTTTTACATGTGTGAAGAGAATTAGAAGCGAACTGAAGCAAGTTATCTTATTTATGAATATCATTGCCATGAGTATCAGTATGCATGTTTGTATGTATGTATGTGTAGTTCTGCGCAGACAAGGAAGACAGTAATGATAATGGCTGACACGGATTTATTCAAACAACAATCGGATAATGACATCCCAACAATTGAACCGTATCTGGCTGGGACTAAACGCCCTACCATGTGCTTTCGTCTGTGTCGGAACGGTAATGGCTGTATCGACCACCACGCCCACACCTTGCCTGGCGCCGCAGCGCCATCTGGCGAGTCCAGGTGGCAATAATCAGAACCATATATAGTTGTAGCAACTAGACAACAGAGGGAGACTCTGTGCCATCATCAGACCAGTTCTCAAGCTCCCAGACCATAAGTCAGGGGAGGGGGAGGAGTGAGAAGGGGGGAGGGGAGTCCACGCCATCCCTACACCAGGATATAGGATATATCCCAGCTATATATGTATGTATGTATGCATGTATCTATGTATGAATGTAATGTATGCATGTGCGTATATTGGTCTGTTTGTGTATATTTGTCTATATGTGTGTATGTATGTGTGTATGTATATATGAATGATCAGGGGAGAGGTCAAGCCCGCGCAGACCGGATGTAGCCTCAGTTTTCTAAGTTGGAGGGGAGTAAAAAACCTAAAACCAAGATCAGCAAGCCCCTACCCTGTACCCTTTAACCCAATCTTTTAATTCTTATTTACCCTCGAGTAATTGTAATTTTAGGTTCAAAAGGTGTGGGTGGGCAGGCACCTGATCCTGACCTTCGTATTCGTAGATTCGTAAGAATCTTAGTAATATGTCAACTTACAAGTAAGTCTAGTAATACTGTTATATTCTTACTTCATCTTCCGAATATCGGAAGTTAAGTACCCGGGGAGTCTTCGAAGCATGGTTTTTTACGACCCAACCAGCCATATTCCATCCTTCCCTCTCTTGTCCCATGTACTCCTTCCACCTTCTCATCAATCATGTCATTCATCTGCAAATATATTACTGGCACTGGTGCATATATATTGTAGAGTTTTCAACAACGTTATTTCTTGTCCCGTTTGAACACATGTTTTGAATAGACTTAATCAAAGAGTATTTCTATTTTCACTCCGTTTATTTTTTAACAAAATTAACAACTTGTGAAATCTTTTTGGGGATTTTTGTATTGTTCCCAATTCTCGTATTTTTCGTAATATTTGGTATTATAACCGTGACCTTTGTGACACCAGTTTGTTACCCTTGGTCTTCTTAAATACTAGTTTTTCACATTATTCATACCATCGTGTATCTCTTTAATGTCAACAACAAACTGTTGCCTTCACTAACCATGTCATTACCTTATCACCTTCTTGACTTAGAATCAACCTCTGCGTTTCCCTTGGATGTTCCAGGGACTTATGATAAAAGAGCGCAAAGTTCTTGCTGTCCCTCCATGAATCATTGTGCATGATTGCATTGAGATTTGCTCCCATGGATTTCGCCGAAGAGGCCGAAGCCCCCCTTGTACTGTGCCCCTTGTATCGCTGCGTATCGATACCTGCCAAGTTTAACACATTATGAGTCCATCTGGCCAACGTGGCCCTTAAAATTGGGTCATGAGGACCAATGTAGGAGATCAATAGCTGAGTATTTTTTCTCCGGATCTTGACTGTTCTAGCAATGTATCTTTTCAGGGTTCTAACAACACATAATGCCTTGTTTTCATTATATGAATAAAACCTTATCGAATCCAACGGTTGTCCCAGTTGGTTATGTTTTAACAATGTACCTATTTTTTAATTTTTTTTGGGTACATTAGTTGTTTAAGCAGGGAGAATTTCAGTCGCAGACGACTGGTCTTCCTAATAATGCCGAGGATCTGGCTAGGAAGCAACAAGTATAAACTTTTAAGTCATTGGTTTGACTCGACCAGGATTCGAACCCACGATCCTACGATCTACAAACACGGGAGACGGATGCTCTAACTCATTCGGCCATCCCGTCTGGTCTTAAAGACTATTGCATCCCCTTCAATCATATATCTGTCGACAGACAGATTTAAGATTGTCTGGCCTCTTTGTGACGAGACTAAGAGTAGCAAAATGGTAAGCTTATACGATAAAAACCCAATTTGCTTGCAGTCTAAGTCACCAATTTAAAATTACCTCCACACTCCAGAAACTGTTGTATCTGGGCTGTGGGGGTCGCTGTTCATGACAGCTCTTACACAACCATTTTAGTAAGTAGTGCTCCCCTATGGAGCGTCCATTAAACCTTGAAAGAATTAGGCTTAATGCACAATGTGCTGAATTAATTGCCCTGTAACCTACTCCCGTTTCAAAATATGTTTGTAGGTATTTTAGAATGTCTGCTAATTTAGAATTTAACACTCTTACATCATGTTCAATTGCCCAAAGTGCCCACTTATTTATGTGTGTTAAATAGTTTCTCCTCATAGAGACCCTGCAGGTGTGCTTGAAATACTAGAGGGTTTTATTGTCTATTTCATAACTTTCTAATGTTCGGGCTAGAAGAGGTAAGCTGTCAATCTTACTTCTTAATGCAAGTAACATGCACAACCTTTTCACAAGGGTAAAACAAGAAAACATTGTAGCCTTTTTAAGAGCAGCTGGTCTATATCATCACATATAGTCCATTAAACCAATTAGATCAATTAATAAACTTTAACTTTTATCTTAATTCTATTTCCTTTAGCCACAAATTATGTAACTGTGAGCTTTTTGGGTCCACAGTGTACTGGTGGAAAATTGATTCTGTGCTTTTGCATTCTGTAAAAGCGATGGTTGAATGAAAAACTAACAATTCTCGCCATGAATATGGCCTATGCTGCCGACACGGCGTAAAGAAACCACCAATCAATCAATCAAGCCTGGTGGTCTTCCCTCCTACTTTCTGGAGTCCTGTCCCAGAGAGGTTCCCAAACTTGCTTGGAAACTCTAGCTGTGCTCTTGCCCCTTCCTGAAGAAGCGGGTGCCAGGGCTGAGCTGGCCAGTGGGGTGCTACGACAATCACCCTCGGTCCGTCCCCCTAGATTTTCCTTGTTACCCGTGATAAGAGGCTGAATGGTGGAAAACAATAAATGAATTTACTTGACCAGTTAAGCGTAAACGCGTCTGTTTCTCAGTTATCTGGCTCTGGTTCCCAACTAACATAACCGTCTAGCTGAGCAGTTAATCTGGAGGCGAACATATCTACCTCCGGTTTTCCCCAGACTGAGCAAATATGTCTGAAAATAATTGGATTTAACATCTTCTCTAAATGATCTGTGAATTTTCTTGAGCGTAGATCCACCAGTACATTTTCCACCCCAGGTATATGTGTAATCGTTAACCAATTGTTTGTTTCTTGTGCCCAAGACCAAATGTTTACTGCTTGTATCAGACAGTCTTCTGTCTTCGTACCTCCCATATTATTTACATATGCCAAAGCTATCATCCAAATAAGGGAAACAAATATGTCCCTTCTCCCCCATCTCCGAGTAAATGGGTTTTTAATAATTTTGTGAAAATTCTAGGTCCTGGAGCTAACCCATTGGGTAGGACCTGATACTCGAGCAAATCTTCCGCCAATCCTTTGGGATTGTTGGATTCTAACAGAATAATAATCAACCGTTAAATCGGCACTTGTCATCCACGTGCCCACTTCTAACAGGTCCAACGCTGTTTTTAAATTAAACATTATAAAATGTTTGTAATGTATTGATTTGTTTAGTTCTGTAAGGTCTAGTATCATTCTAAACTTGCCATTAGGCTTAGGGTGTAAGAAAATATTTCAAATCCATTCCCCTGGCACTGATTTAACTAGTTTTAACACCTCTTTTCTTTGTAAGTTTAAGACCTCTGTCATTACAAATTTTCTCTCTTCAGAACTCATTCTGAAAGGGAAAGGTTCCTTCTCCTGAGCTGGAGTATTTACAAATGGTATCGTAATTCCTACCACACATTTCAAAATCCATTTATCAGAGGTAATGTTCTTCCAGTCTGACAAATGATTACTTATATTTCCTGCTTTATGAGGTTTAGTTTGAGACAATTTATTGTAATTAGTTTTACCAGCATCTACAATTGTAGCAGAGGCACACCTGGTCAGGGCGCCTCACTTCTGAAAACCCTTCGACTGGTTTCCCCTGCCACGCCCACCTCTCGGAAATGAAGGCATGTTACCATACTGTGCATAGACTTCATTAGTACGGCCGAATCGCTTCTTGACTGGGGCAGGGCGTGTCCCCCATTTAGACAAGGTCTTCATGGCACGCCCCCTCGCACGGCCATTGCCACGGAACTTGTTATACGGGGTGCCTGCTCGTCCCTGGAAGTCACTGTTGAATCTGCGCTTCCCACGGTATCTAAAGTTTGTGTTCATACAATTGTCTGAAGGCCGCACCGACTTCATGAGGTTCTTCTTTCGTTCTCCCAGGTTCTCCCAAGTAGGAACTCCGTTGGCTCCGGCGAATCAGTTCATTCCCCCAGCCTTGAGGTTACCACCTTCCCCACGCTGAGTTTTCTATCAACTCTCACCTGACTATGAGTAGCGACCAGCATCTTAATAGCATTGAGCATGTGTATGCCTTATGCGTCCAACTCAGGATCTGCTGAACCTCTATAGAGAATTATGTCCATCGTAGGAACAATCGCCGTGAGTGCACCCAAGATCCCTTTCGACGCCGTCAAGAGGGAGCTTTCTCCAACTTTCCTCCCCTCTGCGAATCTAATTTCCTCACTCAACCTTTGAATCCTAGCCGCAGCTATGTCTACCAGACCTGTGTAGCCTCTCGCTACCTCCCGTATTGTCTTCAAATAATTAGGGGCCCCACCAGCTGGGCTATTGTAGTAATAGTGAATCGCCCCACCCATACTCTCACTAATGGTAATCTGTGGTATCACCGGTTTCCTCAGCTTCTTATACACCTCTTGTAATTCTGTCAACAGAGTGTCACTCTGTAAGCCCTCTGCCAATTTAAACTTGCAATGTTTTTGTACCTTTGCGGTCGACATGGTCACAGCTGTCGACGCACTAGTCGCCGGTGTTCACAGCCCCCCCTGCCGCTTCTTCCGGCTGAGGCTTAAGTTGCGGTGGTGCTCTAAAGTTGCCGAACAGTGATATTTTTGGGACGGACGAAACACTTTTCGCTGCACTCGCTTCACTGATTTTTACACCCAACTTCAATGCCAACAATTGATCATGTGTACTTAGTAATCCGAGTGACTCAACCTCTTCATCGTCCTCCCAATCTTCATAAATCTCTTCATCCTCATCAATGGCTTCCATTGCGTCAGGCCGCGTGTCATCACCATACTGACCCACATATCAGTCACGTCCACCCAGACCCGCTTGGTGCCATTCATCTCTAGCATTGTCTCGTAACTTTTCAGTTTCTGCTCTTCGCACTCTGGCTTCTTCTCTCAGAGTCGACATATCTTCAAACATCCATTTGAACTCCAGAAAATCTGGTTGAGAGGTATTGGCAGGAGACTGAGCTTTGGTCGAAGTATCAGACTTGACAGATCTCGACTTTGTTCTTGGCTTGGCATCTGCCACCATCTTCTTTTTCGGCTTGGATTTACTGAGTCTAGAAGGCTCTGGGGCACCACTGTCCGAATCCCTAGCCATTAGTGCTGTCGGCGTATGATCTTCTCTGGTCATCATTTTTGCCATTTGAACCACTTTCAGTGACCACTCCGTCTAATTACACGACAGCACATGTTTTCGATCGGCCGGGAGTAGTGTCAACACACATGCTCTCGCAGTCTACATGCTCGTTCTGAAACGATAGCATTAAGGTGTATTACAATGGGTGTCACAGCGACCCAAGACATCATCATCATCACACACAACATCACGACATGTAGTACCATAATATAAACCAATATAAATATCTATCAACTAAGGTAATCCTCTTTTATTACTTACCTAAATTGTTCCACCTCCAACTCGCTGTTACTCCACCGCTGCCGAGTTGCTAACTGAGGCTACATCCAGTCTGCGCGGGCTTGACCTCTCCCCGGGTAATTAACTTCCAGTATTCGGAAGATGAAGTAAGAACATACATACATACACATATACATTCATAGACACATACATACACACATATAGACAAATATACACACACAGACAAATATACACTAGTATGTATATGTGTATGCTAGTATGTATGTACATATATAATATATATGTATGTATCTATGTATGTATGAAACATATTTAGATATTAAAATGTTTAAAAGTGAACATAACAAGCCTTAGATACGCAATGTCTTAGCTATATAAATATACTGTCTCGTTACGCTAGGCAACTATGCAATCTTGAAGATGTATCTGCATGTGTGTCCCCATATTGCACCACTTGGGAACATAAGAAATTCAAGCTGCATAGTCCGATGAAAGCATCAGATTTTCAAAACCAGGACAATTATCTAGATTTGATTGTACATATCTAAGTTAGATACTGGTGCACTTATAAAACATTTATCGCTACATAGAATGGCATACTGATGCAATTTAATAGAATCGGTTACTGCAGAAGCATATGATGGTGTCAGAGTTTTGGCATGCTTGCCAAAATTAATTTTGCATGTCCACACTTCAGATATCTCAAAAGTTAGCCATTTAAAATAAAAGTTGCTTCAAACTAAAGTATTGTAGATTATAACGATTAAGCTAGTATATTGATCTCAGAAAATGACAGAAATTCCAAACCATCGGACCATGCAACTTTAATGTTATTAATTTTTTTAAACCAGCTCATTTGGAATTGCGAAGTACACATACACATAGTTTGACATTCTATCAGAATTACCATATTGTATACAAGTGTTTCGGTACCATTTCTTCATTATTCAAAGTTTTCATAATATTACTGCAATGTTTTCTTTTAACCTGACATTAAAGTTGCACAGTCCGATGGTCTTGACTTCCTACCATTATTTAACGATAAATATAGTTGGTTGATCATTATTATTTACATTTCTTTATATGTAGAATAACATCTAAATAATTGTATTAGTTTTTTTAATTGTTATGCTTTCATCGAACTATGCAGCTTTAATGCGGGTGACATTGACCAGAAAAGTACATTTGAAGTCAGTGGTGGTCTTATGCGAAGAGCCTTACTTGAAACAGTGAGTTGCTCATATTGTTCCTGGGTGAACTTCTTAATGTGCAATGCTGCAGAGGCACTTTCCTTCAACACGTGGTTTAGGATGGTTAGTTCATCTAGCTTCTTGCTACACTGAAATGAACATTTATCAACATCAAGTACCAAAATGCAGTGTTCTCTGTGGCAGAGTGGTATAGAGTGTCTGACTTTTTTCTAGGTCGGACTCCTAATTTGAAGGTCAGTGGTTCGATTCCATGTGCCCCCCTCCCCACCTGGGCCAATTTGGATTTCCACTGCGGTGTATAACTTAATTACAGTGTCATCAAAGGCCAGTTGCTCTCATACCATGTCTATGTGGTGTCGGAGGTTAACAATCCATTGGGTCGGTAAAAGTGTAGGCTCGGGCTTTCTATCAACAAACTGTCTAATGGTGAAAACAAGTCTATTCAGACTTATCCATGATAGGCAGTATAAATCTTCAAGAGAAAAAAAACACTGGCCAAATACAGATATCCATTCTTATAGACTATCTGTGTTGAAATTTTACATGTTACTGGTAAATGCCCATTTACACTTTTGACAGCGTAACACGGCGCAAGCCAACGTTCCCATTTAGACTTTACATCGACGCTTGATGGCGCAACATGGCGCAAGCGTTGACCAGAGTTCAACTATGTTGAACTTTCAAGGTCAGCGCTTCCATACATCGGCAGTTCAGACTGACACTCAGAATATCCCAACTTTCACTGTTATCTCTGCTTTTGAATCCTTTCAAAGAAAATTGCTCTTAGGTTAAATTAAATACTTCAGATCTTCCTTTTGAATCACACATTAAGATCTTTTTAATCGACCCAAGGAAAGCTTTTAAATTTATTTAGCAAAAAATATATGCTCAGCATAGGCATAGTATTGCTGCAGCACTAATTTTTTTACTGCCTTGTTTTACCCATTCGCGAGTAGTTGCCAGGGCTGTGATGTCACGCCGACATCGAGAATAGGTCGACGTTTTTTTGGGGGAAATATTTTTATTCATCTGAATACATATTTTGTCAACACCGAGGAACTGGTCTTCCAGTGTTGGCGACCATGTGTGTCAAAGCATTCAGACTTTCACGGCCACGTTCCACTTGCAGCACTCCCCACCGTTTTGCGCCGTTACACGGCCCCAACCGGCGTAAAGTTGACGGCGTCACACGCCGTCAAAACTATAAACGGGTAATTCACGGTGTGGCAAAGAGGCAATCGAACCGCCATCTTACGGTTTAAAGAACCGACACTACTGGTGCCACGTAGCGAAATTTCTCACACTGTTTCGCCGCCTCATGACTTTGAACCCAAACCGTCGCTACTGTTGCCATCTAGTGATATGTCCTACTCCTCCAGGTACTCTGACGTCACAACCACCTCCCGGGTTCAAGCTGTCATTCGCCGCCTCGACACGAACCCATGAGGTCAGGCCGACTCCAGTTTTTGTCACCACCAACCCCACAAGTATAAGGAAGAGACTGTTAATTCATAGGGTTGAGCGGCTGACTATTTCCATTCGATCATGAGCTCTGTCACTTTACTGTTAACTTGAACTCAGAATAAAAGCACTATTATACCACTCTTTGCCTCGTCCTGAATCAAAGTTACACAGTCCAATGGTTTTGGGTTTTTGTCATTTTCTGAGATAAATATATTATGTTGATCATTATAATTTACCTTACTTTAGTTTGAAGTAACTTTGATTTAAAATGCCTAACTTGGGAGATATTTGAAGCGTAAACATGCCAAATTAATTTCAGCATCGTATTCAAAACTGACCCCACAGGATTCAGCAGTAACAGGTTCTATAACATTGACTTAGTACACCCTTCTATGTAGCAACAAATACTTAATAAGTGCACCAGCATCTAAGGTAGATATGTAAGTTCAATTTTGGCAAGCATGCCAAAGCTCTGACACCATAGGCTTATGCAGTAATGGGTTCGGTTAAATTGACCCAGTATACCCTTCTACATGGCAACAAATATTTACAAAGTGCATCAATATCTAAGTTAGATATGTAGATTCAAATCTAGGTGAGTGTCTTTGTTTTGAAAATTTGATGCTTCATTGGCCCATAATTTCCAAATTGTGGTTGATCCGGCGGGAAGCCCGAGACGGTCACATCCCCATGCACCGGATCGGACTTGTAATCTGGATTTGGGGGGTGCAATCCCCCATTGCTTCTTTACCTTTTACATTTTAACAAAATAATGTTTTCCCCCTACAAGCATTTCTGAATAATCACTGTATGTAAAGTATGCAATGAAATTGTACTAACACGTATTTTACATTATAGCAAATATATTTCCTGTATATACTACTCTATGAAATTTAAATGCCTAACTTTTACTCTCCCTTCTCCCCACGCACCCAGCCTTTTTCAAAACAGCAGCTGAAGTACCAACCTCAGCACTCCCCACATATCTGGTCATGAAAACGGGAAAAGTAAGCCAAGTTGTGCTTGAGGAGCACTGACCTCAGCACTCTCCCTGACCCAGTTTAGGTGAAGTGACTACCACTCTCCCCCACATATCTGGTTATATAAACATCAAAACTAAGCAAAGTTGTGCATGAAGAGCATTTGTCGTAGTATGGTTCCCGTTGCCACGAGGTATACCGGGCCACTTTAAATTTCAGGGATGAAAGTGGTATCTGGCAAAAAAGCGGAAATGCAGAAATTCTCCCATAGGCTTATCAAGGTAATAACTTTAAAGTTAACACCGTATTACTATCCAGTCCAACACTGTCCCCACATTCCAGAATGTTCTATTCATATCTGGGTTGTGGCGGTATCTTTTCATGACAACTCTTGCAGAATCATTTAACCAGGTAGTGATCTCCTACTGTTGATCCATCTACCCTCGGAAGGATCAGGCTCAGGGCGCATCTAGCTGCATTTATGGCCCCATACACTACTCCCGACTCAAAATATATACGTAAATATTTTAGCACTTCTGCTAGCGGGGGTTTCATAATGCTTACCCCTCTCTCTAAAGCCCATAATGCCCATCTGTTAATATGGGTCTTATAACACTTCCTAGTTGAGGGCCTCCACGTATGTGTAAAATATTGCAATGTTTTCTTGTCTAAATTGAACCCCTCTAGTGTGCGTGCTAGAAGCAGTACGCTGTCAATCTTGATGACATTAGCCCCTCTTCTTCTGCCGACTCTTGTCTTGGGCTGCATGTTCCAATTAGGTTCCCAACGCTCTTTGGAAAGTGGATCTTTCCTCGGGCTTCCCGTTGAAGTAGTGGTGGCCAGGGTTGCACTGGCCAATGTGGAGCCACCACTATGGCCTTTGGTGCATCCTTCTATATTTTGCGCGCTATTCTGGGGACTAGACAGAATGGAGGAAAGCAATAAATAAATAGTCCTGACCTCTTAAATGAGAACGCATCTGTTCTGACATAAACTTGCAATTTTGTGTTCAACCTTGACGCAAACATGTCTACTTGTGGTCTTCCCCAAGCCTAGCAAATGCTCTCGAAAATCTCATTGTTAAGGGACCATTCTAAATGGTCTTTGAATTTTCTTGACCTTAAATCCGCCAGGACATTGTCTACCCCTGGTATGTGAGTAATTGTCAACCAAATGTTTTGTTTCTGGGCCCATTCCCAGATGTCTAATGCTTCCCAGAGACAATCCTCTGACTTTGTACCTCCCATGTTCTTCACGTAAGCTAGGGCTGTCTTACTATCCGTCCTTATTCTCATGGGTCTATCCCTAGTTATACACAGGCTTTTAAGCCCAAACCCAATAGCTCTTAGTGCTAAAGCATTGATATGTGTAAGTTCATCTGGGTGCCATCTACCACCCGTCTGATCTGACTCAGTGTGAGCTCCCCATCCCTGGTGGGAAGCATCTGTGAATAACTCTATATCTGGTTCTTCTCTTCTAATCTTCCTAGGGTTGTTTAAATTTTCTTTCCACCAGACCATGTCTCTATATCCCTGTTCGGAGATCCACATGTGGTCTTCGAAGTTTCCTTTACTTCTCTTCAGAATTTTAATCTTGTCCCTTTCTAGGCTTTTGAAATGGATCCCCGCATACTCCACTGCCGGTGCATATGCTACCATCAGTCCAATCAGGCCCGCTACCTGCCTGATGACCAGCTTCTCCTTATCTTTTCAAACTTCTTCTATTACCTATAGAATTGTTATCTTCTTGTCGTCTGTTAGAGAGACCTGCATCTTGATCTAATTTATCTTGAATCCCAAAAATACTAACTGTTGAGTCGGTGTGAGTGCTGATTTATCGCTATTCACTTTAAATCCCAACCAGTGTCGAGATCGCATCCTGGCATTCATTTTTGCTTCTTCCAATAACAAAAGTGTCATCTAAATACAGGAATCCCACATGTCCCCTATCTCCCAAATTTGCATAAATAGGTTTTAGCAGTTTGGTGAATATTCTGGGTCCCGGTGACAACCCATTTGGGAGTACTTGAAATTCGAGTAAAGTGTCTTCAAAGCGGAATCTTAAGTATTTCCTTTGTGATACAGTTATAGCCACTGAGTAGTAGGCATCCGTCAGATCGGCACTGGCCATCCACAATATCTGGCTGAATTAAATCTAACGCTGTTTTTAAATTAAACATTTTGAAATGTTGATATTCTACTATCTTATTTAGTTCTGTTAAATCTAGAATCATTTAGGTCTCAGAAAAATGTTCGACACCCACTCGTGTGGGGTTTCATTTACTACTGTCAACACTCCTTTTTCTATTAAGCTAGAAATCTCTGATCTGATGAAAGCTCTTTCTTCTCTATCCATTTTGAATGGGAATGGCACCCTCTCCTGTACTGGAGTCTTCACGAAGGGGATTATTAAACCTTTAACACAGTTTAGAATCCATGGGTCTGATGTCAACAATCTCCAGCTAACCATGTAATTAACTATATTGCCAGCTACAAATTTTACATTTGAAATTGTTATTTCTTACCAGGTTTCAAAATTGCCAGGTCACCCACCTGGACAGGGTGGCTCACTTCTGAAAACCCCATTGTGGGGTTCCCTGGCCCCGTCCCCCGGTGTTGTTGCTCGGGGCATTCCCATAGTGTGTGTAATCCTCATTGGTACATCCAAACTTCTTTTCTGGGGCCTGAAACTTGGCACCCCAATTACTTGAGCCTATGCCACAACTTCCTCTGGAGCGACCATTACCTCTAAATTTGTTGTAAGGGGCACCTCCCTGTGGCTGGTGATCAAAGAAGGATCTTCTCTTCCCTCTGTAAGCTAGGTTTGTATGCATGCAATTGTCTGACGCCCTGACGGATTTCATGAGTTGTTTATTTCTATCCGCCAAATTATCCCCGAGTAGATAATCACTCGGTTCGGGTAAATCACCGTATACATCTCGCTTGTCTTTTATGAGCTCCTTGCCCAGTCATGAAGTGACCACCTTTTTCATGCTGCGTTTCCTGATGATTCTTATCTAACTATGTGTGCATAGCAGAAGCTTAATGGCTTTGAGCATATCCAGGGCATGCTTGTTTAGCTCAGGATCCGCGGATCCTCTCTGAAGGATGATATCCATTATCGGCGCCACCGCCGTCAAGGCTCCTACAATTCCTTTCGTTGCTGTTAGTAGTGAGCCTTCTCCCTCTCTTCTACTTTCCGCGAAACGAATTTCCTCATTAAGCGCCTATACCCTCGCGTCTGGTACGTCTGCTAGGCCACTATACTGGTGAGAAATTTCCCTGATAGTTTTCAGAGGTTTGGGTCCTCCTTGTTGAGGTCCCTCCTAATAGTGGCTCATCACTCCCGCCATCAATTCACTGATCGTAATTTTCTCTGCAACGGGCTTCTTAAGTTTCTTGTAAACTTCTTGGATCTCTGTGAGCAAAGCTCCCTCATGTAAATTTTCGGCTAACTTATTAAACTCTCTGCGTTTAGTTTTCTGTACCATTGTCTGACTTTTCTGACCCGTAGTATTCTGAGCAGTGAGCAGTGTTAGAAGTCTTAGAATTAACTGAATCATCCACCAAGGGTTTAGGCGGGGGCGGAGCCTTAAAGCTGCTAAATGGCGAAGCAATGGGCGCTGCCACGTCTGCTGTGTTGTTCGAGAGCTTCGAAGACGCTGACGGCGAATCTTGTCCCGAGAACTTTGCTTTCAGTACGGCCAACTGGTCAGCTACTGACAACACTTCTCCTGAATCAGCCTCGCTGATATCATCCAAATACGTCAAATCCTCCTCGTATTCCTCATCCTCGTACTCCCAGGCCTCGCGGCACGCGCCACCATGTTGGCCTGCATAGGCCACGTCCTCCCTCTGGTCGCCAGCAGTGCCATGGTGATCTACATACATCTTCTCGACGTCTTGTTCATAATGATACGCTGAACGTGCTTCCTGGAAGAGCCCTAGTGCCTCACCTTTTTCGCGTTGTACTTCAAGGTTTAACGCCAGCATTTCTTCATATATGCGCTTCATGTCTGATACTTCTGATGTAATCAAATTTTCCGGCGCTAGCAGTCGACTGTGTCGCCTCAGGTTGTTTTACGCAGGGTTTTGCTTTTGCTTCCTTAGTGTCTCCCGCCAACTTCTTTCTTTTCACTTTGTGCGTGTGTCCAAAATATCGGGTTCAACTTCACTCAGTGAGCGTGGTAATGTCGACTCAGTTTGTAGATCATCCACTGACACCATCCTAGCCATTTGCACAATATGGGCTAGTTCAGCGACCACTCCACTTGCTCACCACGGTATGATCGGGATTCTTGCACAGTAGACGAGAGCATGTGCCAGGCAACACTCCTCGCAGTCTTAACGATCTGGAACGACAGAGCATTAGAATCGTTTTAATAATTAACCCAAACGCACTACACAAATCGAATAATCAATTTGACTATACATCCATAGAACAATCTAACATAGTTTCCTAATAACTTACCTGAAACAATGTCCCTCCTCCACTCGTTGCTGCTCCTTTTCTGCCGAGTTACGTACTGAGGCTACTTCCGGGGCTGCGCGAGCTTATCCTCTCCCCGGGTAATTAACTTCCGGTATTCAGAAGATGAAGTAAGAATTAGTAGTATACGCTGATAGTGCTGCGGTGTTTAACGTATTACTATACACTGACATTGTGGCATTCCGGTAGGGCCCTATAGGAAAAATCCCGGAAATCCGCGAAATCGTGGAGATCTTTAATCCCTGTTTAATGTAACTTACACTGAGTACATGGCGGGGTGGGATGGCGTTGTTGTCCCTGCTGTAGGACGACTTGAGCAGGTCCAAGTGGTCAGCACTCACCACAGACGTGAGCACCTCAAACTCAAACAGCGACAGGCTCGTCGGAACAGACGGCGGCCCGTACTTGTCTCCCAGAAGCATCTGGAAATAGGTAATAGATTGATTGATTGATTGGTTGTTGTTTAAAGCCAGGTCGGAAGCATAGGCCATATTCACGGCGAGAAGTGTTTATTTTTGTTCAACCAGGAAATAGGTAATTAGCTTTTTATGTAAACCCCAGTTGGTGTGAACAGTTTGTTCAGTGGTACTTTGGGAACTGCAATACAGGTTACATAGGCGGCTGCGCTGAAGTGCCTCGTGTAAAATGGGGACTAAGTGTGGGTGGGTGTGGTTGCAGGTGTGAATGGGTGTGGGTGTGGATGAGGGTTCATACACATTCATTTTGACATCAAATTCCAGGACTTTCAAGGACACTTTCAGTCCTAAATTCCAGGATATTTTAAAGACATTTATTGAATTAAAATACCCCGAAACATGGCCGTATTCAGTCAATTCACTGTGTAAGGTGTGCAGGGATGAAAGTGGTCTCCGGGAAAAAAAGCGGAAATGCTGATATTCTCCCATAGGTTTAGCATTGTGAGGAAATCGCGGAAAATTCCCGTAAGTCGGGTTTCATATATATTGGTATATGCTGATAGTGCTGCACCATTTGAAGCATGTATTAGTAGTGTACACTGATAGTGCTGCGGCACTTGGAGCATTTATTAGTAGTATACACTGATAGTGCTGCGGAGTCTGCACCACATATTACTATACGCTGATGGTGCTGCGGGATTGACAAATCCTGGAAATCCGCGGAATCGCGGAAATCTTTCATCCCTGGATGTGAAGTGTAAAAAGCATTAAAAAAAACAATGAACATCACTGTTACAAAACATCACTGATTAAAGTTTGGGCATATTGGCAAATAAATATAAGCTATAAAAAATATAGTCATGATTTTTCCATTTCTAAGGATTTTCAAGGATCTTTAGACCAATTTCATGACTTTCCAGGTCTGGAATGCTGAATTATCAAATTCCAGGACTTTCAAGGTTTTCAAGGACACAGACAAACCTTGTTATGGTATGTAATTTTGTTTGAAGTAGCTTACCACGAATGCTGGTCCGAGCGACAGTCGCTGGCAGGTGTTGATCTCCTTCGTTCGCAGCTCTCTGGAGGAGTCCAGGTTGTGGGCACCACCCACGACGGCCCAGTGCAGGTCGACAAGCTGGAAGTGCAGGCCACACTCACCGCAGAACCTCTGCAGCTCAGGCACAGCTATCTTCGTCAGGATTGCTCGCTCAGCTTTCATGTCTACACAAAACAAGCGCACCGCTATGTCACCATCAAGCAGGACTATTTATTAAATTATTGCAACCAGACGGGGTGGCCGAATGAGTTGAGTGTTCGCATCATGTGTGGGAGAGGTGGGATTCCAATTCCAATTTTCAAACCCTGGCCGAGTCAAACTAATGAGTTAAGAATTGATACATGTCGCTGCCTAGCCTGGTGCTAGCCCCCAGCAATAGTAGAAATGGACAATAAATAATAACTAAATATATGACATGCAATAAATAATCTCAGCTATTTTATGTGTATTATAATGGATTATAATAATATAAAGAACGAAGCTGAATCCAAGGTTAATTATTATTACTTGTATATGTTCTTCGATATCTAGTATTAAGATTCGCGCACCTACCTTGTTTATGCGCGCGTTTTATGGGGCGCTACCTGTGTCGCGCGGAAATATCGCTGAAACGGTCTCACTTCTGCTACTGTTTTCCTTTTTTAGGTGGGGCACATTTATATTCATATATGAAGAAAAATTCCCCGACGCGAGTGATGTATTCAGGGTAGGCAGGTACCGGGCAGTGCCGGGGGTGGCGCCACCAGTCGCGACGTGGAGGAGGCAGTACAGTATATCGTGTAATATTAACAATAATTAGGACATGATAATAATAAAAGGAGTTAATTCCCTTCCGCGCCTTTATACTCGCAAAATGCGTTATACATCACATATATTATTATGGTCTACATATATAGGCCTAATAAATAAATAAAAGCTACAGCACCATAACCATAACCGAGCTTCTAATACTATTGGCTATATTTATACTAGTTTCTTTTCTGCCAACCACGCAATGCGCAAGTTCAGGAATTCTATGATATTATAAACACTCAAAGACTTACCGTCATAGCTCGAGCAGAGATAGACCCTGACGGTGCTGGCGGCCTCTGGTGGCAGGTCCACGAACTGACCGGACATGACGTACTGCAGGGTGGAGGACGGCTCAATGGTGGGGCTTGTGATACCCGGAAGTACTGGGCGGAAAGGAGGATGTGTGAATGGAGGTTAGAATAGGTCAGTTCCCGAATGAGGGTCATCCAAAGCTTTCAACATTTTCACCGTCCGCGACCGGGGGGGTGGGGGGGAGGGGTGTCAGTCAAGTATGACTTTTATCATTTAATAAAATGCTGGTATATTTCAGCGATTTTTTGTTGTTGTGCATTAGTTGATTAAAGTTGCATAGTCCGATGGTTTTGAATTTCTGTATTTTTTCCGAGATAAGTATATTAGATCGATCACTAGTATCTACTTTACATTAGTTCAAAGTTATTTTTATTTTAAATGGTAAACTTTTGAGATATTTTGAGTACAAACATGGAAAATTAGTGTTGGCAAGCTTGCCAAATCTCCATAGACTTCTGCAGTAACCGGTTCTGTTAAATTGACCCAGTATTGCCTTCTACGCAGAAACAACTGCTTAATAAGTGCATCAGTATCTAAGTTAGATATGTAAAATCAAATCTAGATAATTGGTTTGGTTTTGAAAATTTGATATTTCATCGGACTCTGCATCTTTAAGCTGGGGAATTTTCAATCATGGACAATTGGTCTTCCTCATTCCACTGCTTCTTTCCCTATCTTAGTACTGCTGAGTGCCTGGCTAGGTATCGACACGTATCAAGACTCGGCCATGGGTTCGAAAATCATGACGGCAGGTGGGTGCTCAATTCATTCAGCCACCCCTTCTGGGTCTGTAGTAAAATGTTTATGTGTACTACATTCGGGGGAAGAGGAGAGAAGAATTGGGGGGGGGGGTCTATTTACAGATGAGGGTGGGATGATAGGTGCACGCTTGACATTATTATTATTATGTAATAATGAGGATTATCACTAGACACATACATTACAAATGTCGGATTGCGAATTAATTAATAAGGAAATGAACAACTGAATAAATGAACTTCATAGTGTGAGCATGCCACTCAGTGAATAGCACACTTAAAGTTAAACGTGGTAACAATGATGTTATTACAAAGCAATTAAGACAAACGGAATCATTGATTGTCATCAAAATGATATTGCGTCAATAGTCACCTTTTCGGGCGCCATAGTTCGGGAGGAGGTTCCTGGGAAACAGAAAGAGACAATCAAGACTGAGGATCTCTGTGATCAATTCTCCAAATGACCTCATACCCCGACCTCACAAAGTCACAGTGTAAACTAAATGTTGCAAATGTGGCACTAATTCTTTTAAAATGGGAACAGCTAAGATGACAAGGCTGCTACCAAATTTAGACTATTGTTACTCAGCGATAAAAACAAGCCGCGATGCGACTTACTCGTTATGAATAGGGTAAATAAACCATCCCCCCCACCCAAAGAAAAAAGGAAAAAAAGGCTGTAACTATTCAGGTCACTGAGCCTGCCTCAGCTTTCTTGAGTGACTGACGTAGGTCATGGAATGCCTACACAGTCTTCGGAGAGGCGTTCTCTATGGATTAGAACTAAAATGAAATAGAACTTTAATGAAAGTTAGATGCCTGCTCCTTTTCTTCTCTTTATTGTTATCACAGATGATATTATGTTTGAATTTCTTTAGTGTTTTTACTTCAATTTTACTACACAAATATAATTGAGCTGTTTCATCATCCATACTGAAGAATATTGTAAGATAGGAAGGGGAAGCTACTCAACTTACCCGACTGCATTGTTTTTGAAAAGTGGCTTCAGCTTACCGCCGGGCAGAGCTGTCTTTTTCCACCCTCCCTTCTGATGGGTCTGCAACATTTAAAACCACTTAAAGATGCATAATCCCCTGAGTTTAAAAACAAATCTTATTTAAGTTGCCATGTTTTAATTTATATTAGGTTATATTGTTCAAATCTACTTTAGAGAGGTGGAGTAAATGTAAATGTAAACGTGTGTGTGTGTGTGTGTGTGGTTGTGTGTGTGTGTGTGTGTGTGTGGGTGTGTGTGTGTGTGTGTGTGGTGTGTGTGTGTGTGTGTGTGTGTGTGTGTGAAAACAATTTATTCATCAGAATAGACTTGTTTTTCAGTACCGAGGCACTGGTCTTTAGGCCATATGCATTACATTGTAATTGGTAAATAGGTGTCTGAGCAGATATCTAGGTAGTGCGTATTAGTTCAAATAAGATGGAGGCTTAGTGGGTTAGCTACCGGGTAAGTTTGGCATTATGAGTTAAAGCTGCATAGTTCAATGAAATATCAAATTGTCAAAACCAAACCAATTATCTAGATTTGATTTTACATTACATATCTAACTTAGATCATCATCATCATCATGCTGTCGGTCGCGATGCGACAAAGACTGCTTTCATTACTTGACTGCCGCTCTCCATTTAGCTCTCTGCTGTGAGAGTTGCGTCCATGAGTCGGTCTTAATGTCTCTCAGCTTCAGGTTTCTCTTGATGGTATCCCTGAACCGGAGGCGGGGGCGCCCTCTCTTTCTGTAGCCAGAAGACAGTTGAGAATAAAGGATCTGCTTTGGTAGCCTGTCTGATGACATCCTCATGAGGTGTCCAGTCGACCAGAGATTCTTTTTGATCAGAAGATCTTCCATAGAGGGCAGCCCCATCTGTTCGAGTATTTCCTTATTCGTCACTTTGTCCTTCCAGGTTAGCCTCATGATTGAACGCAGATGTCGCATCATGAAGGCATGCAGCTTTTTCACCTGCCGTCTGTACACTGTCCAGGCCTCGGCTCCGTATAGTAGGGTGGATAGCACGATTGCGCGGTAGATCTTACCTTTGACCCGAATGGACACATGGTGGTTGTTCCAGAGTCTCTGGCGTAGTCGGCCGAAAGATGCGCTAGCCTTGGCCATCCTCCTCTGTATCTCAGCATCAATGCGTCCATCACTTGATATAGTGCTTCCGAGATAGGTGAATTCCGGAACAGAGTTCAGCTTGTTTCCGTCAACCATGATCTCCTCCTCTCGGGTTCTTGTAGAGTTGGGTTGGTACAGCACCTCCATCTTCTTGATGTTAATTTTCAGGCCAAACTTCTTTGATGCATCGGAGAAAGCGTCCACTATTTTCTGGGTCTCTTCAGCAGAGTGGGCAACCAGTGCACTGTCATCTGCGAATAGTAGCTCTCTCACCAGTATCTGAGTAGTCTTGCTCTTCGCTCTGAAGTGTGCGACATTGAATAGGTCAGCGCTCTGTCTGGACTGTATATAGATGCCATCCCCCATGTCTCGGAAGGCCTCGTCTAGCATTGCTGATAGGAAGATGGAGAAGAGCGTGGGGGCCAGTACACAACCTTGCTTGACCCCATTGGTAACCCCGAACGATTCCGAGACTTCCCCTCCAGGACTAACGTTCGCCATCATTCCTGTATGTAGAGCCTCGATCATAGTTGTGAACTTCTCTGGGCATCCGTACTTCCTCAGGAGCTGCCATAGCCCGGTCCTCCCGACTGTATCAAATGCCTTAGTGAAATCGACAAATACCATGTACAGTGGTCGGTCCTGCTCAATGCAGACTTAGATACTGATGCACTTATTAAGCATTTGTTTCTGCGTAGAAGGCAATACTGAGTCTGAACCTGTTACTGCAGAAGTCAATGGTGTCAGAGTTTTGGCAAGGTTGCCAAAACTAATTTTCCATGTTTGCACTCAAAATATCTCAAAAGTTTACCATGTAAAATAACAGTAACTTTGAACTAATGTAAAGTAGATACTAGTGATCGATCTAATATATTTATCTCAGAAAAAATACCGAAATTCAAAACCATCGGACTAGGCAACTTTAAGGTGGTGGGTTGTGTAAACTGTGCTGTTGTTATGGGGTGAGGTGCATGTATTATCAGAAATCATATTCTTTCAAAATCAATGACGAAATAAACATTAATAAAACAATGTTAGTTGAACTATGTCAGTTAGTTAATAAATTACTCCGTGTCCATGAACTACAATATTTATCTTGTGTTATCTAGAGAACAGTTATCGTGACGACCTACCCAACGCTAAAGCAGGAAGGCCTTTGCTCATACAGTTAGAACCTAGTGGTCATTCAATATGAAAGGAAACGCGCGCACTGAATCATTCATGGTACATGCACACTGAGATACAGTGGAATATCGTACGTATCGTCCTATTGGCAAACTACCAGCGCCAAATAACCGATTGAATTATAGGACTAGAAAACTGGCCGAGTCAAACCGATGACTTAAATGTTTGTACTTGTCGCTACCTAGCCTGGAGTTTGGCATTACTGTGATAGGGCAAGGAGCGATATAATGAGGAAGACCAATTGTCCACGATTGAAATTCCCCATGCATAATCAAATAATATACAAAAAAAATATCAAATGCAATCGCTCTTTTTTTAAATAGGTTTAAATTTCAAAGGCTAGTCCTGAAAAAAAGCAGGTCATGGTGCTGGTGGCCTGGTCTCCCAGTGGGGCAGCACTATAAAGTCGCCATGAGTGCGCACTGTCACAAGTCGGTACCTGTCCTGATATGACCTTAGATGTTACCCGGACGTAAAACTCCAACAACCAAGCAACTACATACATAATATATATTTACCAAAGTGAGCTGCCTGAATGCTTGGATGGCTCCCGAGTTCTCCTGCTGGTGCCAGAACTCTGTAAAGAAAGGTGAGACGCGGTCAGTGAAGCGTGACCGGAAGGCGGTAACACAGCCTTTAGCCGGTCACGGCTCATTAATAAATCACCCATGACCGGTGTTGCTTCCTGTCACCAGGGGCACCACGTAGTAACACGCCACCCCTTGTGTCTCCCTGAACATGTGACTCATCCCATCGAATTGGGTACTAAGTAAGGGTTTTGGACATATTTTTTTCGGTAATAAATAAGCTTTGTTTTGATACTACTTTTATCTCTTATCGGTTCTGTGGTAAAGTAAATGATAACAATTAACTAAAGGAAATGATAACAATTAACCACATATATGTATTTTTTTTAATATGGCAGAAAGTCAAGACCATTGGATTTTGAAACTTTAAATTAAAGTAATAATTACAATTAGTCTGTTTATTAACGGTACTTGTGATATATGCGTAAGAGATGTCTAGATGGCTAGACACGTCTGTAATATATGCAAATGAGATATGTCACATGACTAATTGTGCCGAATGTATAGACCCCTGGATGCGGAATAAAGCATTCAGTATCCAAAAGTCAAAGTGTTCAGACGTCGTACTTTCACAATGTGTCAGATGTGGAGGCAATGGTGCTTTTAGGCCCATTGCTTCAGGCTACCAACAAAGACAGTGTCGTATAGCTGTGGTTCACCAGGCAGCAACTCCCTGGTAACCAAATGAAGCAGCATTAACAAGTTACTGTGAGTTTGCTCTACCACAGACAAGCAAGCAGAACGCCATATCTGAATGGACAGATTGGAGGACAGGGCCCGAAGTGATGGCCCACAAATGCACAGATGCCTGGAAAGATGGCACACGGATGCACGGATGCCTAGAGGCACATACACAACTGCACAGATGCCAACAACCACAGATGCACAGATCGTCGACAGAGACTACCGGCTGTAATGAAAACGGCCAGGATGAAGATGCACAGAACGTCAGGCCAGCTAAGCAACAGGTGAGGCAGCGAGCAGTGAACACGGAGCACCGAGATGCAAGCATCGGATGCCAGGCCACTGATATTGATATATAATTCCATCATAATATTGCTATGGACTAGTTATTAGTGATGGTAATTGTTTTGTGGAGGCTAAGCAGCTGGACAGTTCAAAGGACTTCAGTGCCATAGTGCGCTCGGACACTAGCTAAACCTGTGGGTTAAGTTAATTACTTACTTACGCCTACTCGCTTAAGTTAAGTGCTTGTATATTTTATTGTATTACTGTATGATGAATGAGTAAACCTGGTATGTTTTATGGGGATTTTGAAACATTTCATGTCTCACAAATACTTTGAGGGGGGGGGATGTGATATATGCGTAAGAGACGTCTAGACGGCTAGATGTCTAGACACGTCTGTAATATATGCAAATGAGATACGTCACATGACTAAGTGTGCCGTAGGTATAGACCCCTGGATGGGGAATAAAGCATTCAGTATCCAGAAGTCAAAGTGTTCAGACGTCGTACTTTCACAGTACTAGGCCGATTTTACGCTTAAATTGTGTTATTGTTGGTACATTAGTTGATTAAGCCGTGGAAATCTCAATCATAACCATCTTCCACATTCCATTGCACCTTGCCCTATCCTAGTAATGCCGAACGCCACGATACTGATAGGTAGTGATAAGTATCAATGTTTAAGTCATTGCTTTGACGCGGCCATGGGTTTGAATCCCACAAGCTACCAAAACCCGAGGCGTGCACTCAACTCATTCAGCCATCCTGTCTAGTATATTACTACATTATTGATGGTTCCAGCCCACTGACCGTGCCAACTAACGTGGGGCTGTTACTATATGGGTCGTTCTCAGAAACTGTACCACTTTTGTGACATGGAAACCAAAAGTGAAAACATTCCAAATAATAACAGAAAACATTCCAAATAATAGCAGAATCCATATTGATATGAAGGTTTATATGTTGTGCATATGGCAGAGTTAATTTTTAGTAATACCGCTTGAAATAACGAAATGAGTAGGGAAAATATGGTTAGTACTCAAATAACACCTTACTTGAAATCAATAAATGTATAAGCGGCGCTAATATTAGCAGTAATACCAATAGCTGACAAAAGATCATATTTGCACACTTCCAATCGCAGGTGGCGCCACCATAGTATCAGAATGCGGAACTAGAGTAATGCATTTGGGAGGTCGTTCTCCCTTCAGTGCTCTCTAAAATGAATAATATAAATGTGTATGGTGATGGAGTACATGCGAAATGTAGCAGTGAGACATAACATGGGGTGGGGGTGGGCTGTATCTACATAAAACATTCAATGATTGATTGATGGTGGCTTAATGCCGTGTCGGCAGAAAATGTGATATTGATGACGACATAATACATTTGATATCGCATATATATACATACATGCATAGATCTTTTAGACAATAATTACCTTACTGCAATTGAAGCATAACTGATGTTTCACCAAGGCATAGCTGAGGATAGCAAAGACAGTTATATCCGTCGATTGAACCTTTGACTCTTTAAAAGGTTGTTACTGCTATTATTTTAATATAATAACTCCAACATGACCATGACCGTATTTCTGGAGGCCACTTCTCCACATGTATCACATCAAGAAGTGGGTGGGAGGTCTTGTTGGATTCATCTAACTACTTTGGTGAATTTAAAGGGACTGTCACACTATAGTCGTGTTCACACGGGCAAAATGTGAGGCGAATCACACAAATCGAATCAGGTGAGTCGAATTAGCCGCCCGTTCACACGAGCACTACTTGGGCCGGAAGTCGATATCTGCGCATGAGCAAGTCCAGTGTGACCAGCGCCACCACGAGAGAGTGGATTCGACCTAGATATGTATTTAATGAATCGTATTGGTTTGGAACGGTCAAAACTTCTGCTGGGCAGTGAAACCCTAAAAATAAATGATGAAAAAAATATCTGTGCACCTCTAAGAGGTCCATAGACAAAATTATATAATATGCGCTTTTGATCGACCGGAAAGTCAACAAACTGAGGTGTCGACTGCGCATGCATGTGAGGTGCTTAATCCGCCTCAGTGCGTCCACACGGGCAAAATAAATCGAATCACAGAAATCGCCTCACGTAAACTACCTCGAGAGGTGGTTTACAGTATCCGCATCACGTGAATCGATTCAGCCCTAATCCGCCTCAGACGTCCGTTCACACGAGAAATGTGAGGCGAACTAGGCAAGTCGCTTTCTACGAATCGATTTACATTGTCCGTGTGAACATGGCTTATGAGATATGGCCTTAGCGTATGCGAACCTATGCGATTTTCGACCAACACGTCGGCATACGGCGTCATAGGTTACGTATACGTTGGGCATACGTTATGCACACGTTAGTGGTAGGTCGGGATAGGTTGGAACACGTTAGCCGTACGTTCAGACTGTTGGGAACATGCAGTCTGCGTACAGCCAATGGATGCATAATGTACTCCAAACATACTTCGAAGGTATGCCTGCCACATCTCCAGGGTACTTAACATTTGCGCCGTACTTCTAGCGATGGAGTAACATACGTAACGTTGGTCAGCGTACCGTCAGAATATGCGAACGTTTTGTGAGGCAAATGAACGCTCTCAATAGGTCAGAGATACGTTCTGCATACATTACATACATTGTGTGTATGTTGTGTGTACGCCCATTTTTATCCCTCGCAGCACAAAAAGTTTGGCGTATGCCGACCTATTTTGATTTGAAATTTATTTCAACACATTACGCACACGCCGGCGCCATATGTCGTAGTGTGACAGGGCCTTAAGTGACATATCAAATGGATATTGTTTCTATCTATTGTGGGTTTTTTGGTGGTGTATGTAGCTCTTTATTGTTCCATGCATGGCTGGGTTATTAATAATTTAAGTATTGTTGTAAAAAGAATAAGTATTTTTAGTGTTCATTAAGTTGAAGTCGTTTAACAACATCACAACTATTTAAATCGTTCATGAATTCGCATTCATTTCTACGGTACTCATGCATGCATGCATTGTCAACCATGTGCAATCAGAGAATCCTAATCTGTTGCAGTAACTTTGGTTGATGTTGGCCTTAGAAATCAAATGCATCTTCTAATAAAAGGAATAAAGCATAATCAAGCAACAACGGCCTAATTAAAATAGGTCATGTTGATCACACAGCGATACACAGTAATAAGCAATGGCAAAACTGCCTTTACAAAAATTAATTAGTTTAAATATGTTACTTGTTAGTATATAAAAACACGCCAGGACCTTTCCTTCTGGTGAACATGGTTCCTGTGTGTTTACGATCAGTAGCTTGTAAGGAAAACTATATTGCATTCTGAAATAAAAGAGGACAAACTTGGGAGATCGAGATGAGGGCCTCACACTGTAGTTCCCAAACGAAATATAAGCTTTAAACACACTACATTGTTTATTATTTACTTCTTTTGTTAATTATCTACAATGTAGTGGTCATGGCTCTTCTCACATATATCTCCTGTGTGTGTGGCGCGAGGGGGCCCCTCCCAACCAATTACCCCAACAACTTGGGGGGAGGGGCACTCCACCAATGCGCCACGGAGGAATAGATATATAAAGTGTATGTTCCCCTTGCATGCATACTGTTATAATGCACTATACATCACATATGATATATCTAGATATAAAAAGAATATATATGTAGGGGTCTATATAGGTCAGAGTTCATACAAAACGTTGGCCACCAGGTTGAACATTCAAGAAGTTTTCCAATGAAATGCATAACCTTTTTGCTATCAAAATGTTGGACAATAATAATAATAACAATAATAATAATAGAAATAATAAGCGAGAAACACTTTTAGGTTGAAGTAACTTTTATTTTAAGCCGTGTTTACACGGGGAATTGTGAAACGTTCTAGACAAAGCGATTTATATGAAGCGTTTCAGAGGCGCGTTTACACGGACAGAGTTTGAAAGTGTTTTGTCACCGGGAACAAGCAGCCTAGTTCCGCCTGAGCCGGCACGCACGCTATTGTTAGTTACACATGCGATTCGATGCAGATGTAGCTGCAACGTAATACCGCTGGAATTAAGGTAATTTAATTAAATTTCATTATTTGAGTCTGTAATTCTGTTAAATATGATCGCATTCACTAGATTTCGGCCTAATCGGGCCCTAACACTGCCGGGCACCAGCGATTAGTTACTGCTCCCCCTGTTTCCGGCACGCACTACTATTTTATACTACCGCCGCCCGGGAACCAGCTGAATCGCTTCAAATAAACCACCTAGCAGGTGGTATAGATGAACCGTTTCATATGAAGCGATTCAGCCCTAAAACGCCACAGCGTCGCATCTACACGGGAAATGTGAGTCGATCTAGGCAAGTCATTTCATATGAAACGTTTTAAATCGCCCGTGTAAACAGGGCTATAGATGATCAACTTCGTAGATATTTGAAGTGAAGACTTGCTCAATTGAATTTGATGTCCTTACCAAAATGCTGGGCATAGGCTTTGTTTGCCCGTTTTCAAGTGCAGCAGAGGAGCACTAAACCATAATGAATAGACTACATCACCATTCCAGCGGCGCAGTGCATTATGGGATGCATGGAAGAAAAAACAAACCCATGAGAAGCACATGGCACATGCTAACACACTGGGTGCAGCTATGAAACGTGCTAGTTTCAGCTCATCTCAACTCCTTTTTGAAACATAGAATATCAACCAAAAAAATATATATAATAAATTAAGATATTAATCTTTTATCCAGCATTGCCTTTATATGAATATAATCAGCACATATTATGCCATGTCTGTTTAGATTTAGACAAATATGGGCACTCAGACTAGTGTTAGAGCCATAGCCAGAGTATGTCAGTTTTACTTATTTGATTCATGTTTTTATTTATATCCTATGGTTAATGACATATGTAGAAATAGAAAATGAGTAGGGTTAATCAGATATTGGTTATATATTTCTTTGAAACAAGTTTTTGTTGACACATTTAACATTTTAATGTTTAGAACAAGAATTACTTATGTCTAATCAATGGTGATGTAAACACCAGCCTGTAAAGTGACTGAAATTGTATGTTTCTGAGCTCAAAATGCTTAATAATGGAGAGTTGTGTCTTAAACATATTCATTATATTATTATATTGCATCCATCCAGCCATGTTTGTGCCAAATTGTTATGTATTCTTTATTAATTTTGAATAAAATCGAAGTTTTGCCCTATGCTTATCGGCAAACTCAATGGCCATAAGCATTTGCTTTGCTGCCAATGCCGTTTTCAGCGCATGCGCAGTCGGAACGGTGATCTCGTCTATTTAAATTAGATATGTAGGATCAAATCTCGGTAAGTGCTTTGATTTCGAAATTTGGATTATTTTCTCAAATTAAGCAGCTTTAAATTATTACCTCTCCCTGGCAAAATTGATGTATTCTTCCACCACCACCTTATATAATTAAACATGCAACTTAAGCTGTATTCACACGGGCGAGTTAAAACGCCTCACGCGAAACGCCTCGCGTACTGCGACTCACATTTGCCGTGTGAACGCGACGGTGAGGCGTTTTAGGGCTGAATCGATTCATATAAATCGCCTACTGTAAAACGCATCGCGAGGTGGTCTACCCGAAGCGATTTACTCTGAGGCGTTCTACCCTGTCCGTGTGAACGCATATGAAGCGATTTAGGACGTCACACGCATGCGCAGTCGACACCTCAGTTTGTTGACTTTCCGTTCGATCAAAAGTGCATATTATATAATTTAATTAATGAAACTGCTATCTATGCACAGATATTTTTTTCATCATTTATTTTTAGGGTTTCACTGCCCAGCAGAAGTTTTGACCGTTCCAAACCAATACGATTAATTAAATACATATCTAGGTCGAACCCACACTCTCTGGTGCCTTCGTCGTCGAACCCAAAATGGCGCTGGTTAGCCCGGACTTGCTCATGCGCAGATATCCACTTCCGCCTCACGCAGTGTCCGTGTGAACGGGCGCCTAATTCGCCTCACCTGATTCGATTTGTGTGATACGCCTCACATTTTGTCCGTGTGAACACGGCTATAGTGCCATTATGTTATCAAGAAATAAAGAAAGATTGCGCCGGCCTAAATGAGGTTCGCACCTCTGTTCTTGGACTGAATATACACTATATATATGTAAGATTGCTACTCACCAGCCTGGGAACTTACTCGCACCACTGGAACTTTTGGTAGTTTCTGCGATAAAAAGGTGCAAACATAAAATCATTTACCAATGAATATTAACTTTGAAAAAGAACTAACCCATTTTAAGGTGTTTCATGAATCCTAGTAGGTATTATTGGAATAGTGGACACATAGAACTATTTGCTCTGGGTTTCCCATTCTTAACAAAAAAGTAATCATGAAATCATATAATATGCACATATTTATTTGTCTCCCTTTCTATTTATAGATGGCATCCTGGGGTAGGTTAACGATAATGATATATACTCACTAGGCTCCCCCATGCACAGAGAATCCACACTTTATAACTCAAGAAGTTTGAGTATTGCTTGAAATCTTGACAACACATCACAACACATCTCCAGATCTTTACCTCACGCAAATCAGTTTAGAAGTAACTTAGGGCGTGGTACCAAATCTACCCAGAGGGAGCACGGCTTTAGCATATGGGGTTCAAGCCAGATCATCATTTCTCATAAATGATACATAATTTATAACTTAAATGTTATTTCTTGCGGAGAAGTTTATTGGCTTGAAATACACCTTCGAGCTACAGTGAAATGATCATGTTGTTGGAATAATGCATTTATGAACTTATATTTGTTTAAGAATATACCAGAACATACTAGCTCTGCTGTTCAGCATTAAGGGTGATGAAAATTGGAACTATTGTGCCGAGAGCAGGATTCGATCCAACACTTCTTGCCATACCGGGGCTGGCGTGCTAATTATTACACTACCTAGGATCCCTGAAGCAATCACCCTATCTATGTATACCTGTCTATGTGGCTCCCTGTTTGAGAGGTCAGTGCAGACTACTACATTATTTTCTTTTTCAGATTATATAGGACATACCGTACCTGGTTTCTTACTTGATCCATTTTCGGCTAGTCCGTTCCACTCTTCATCTATTTAGTCTGAAACGGGCACAGTTATCAATTGTTTTGATTAAAACTATGTGAAATAGTTGTTTCTTGTATATATTTGTATAAGGGGCCATCCAAAGTTGTCAACATTTTCACGGTCGTACAAAGTGTTGATATTTTTCGATGATTTTGTGTGTGTGTATGTGTGTGTGTGTGTGTGTGTGTGTGTGTGTGTGTGTATGTGTGTGTGTGTACATTAGTTCATTAAGGAAGGGAATTTTCAAGTACGACAAATTGGTCTTCCTCATCCCACTGCTCCTTGCCCTATCATAAGCTGTGTTTACATGGGCAATTGTAAAGCAAATTAGACAAAGCGATTTATATGAAGCGAAGTAGTGGCGCGTTTACACAATGAGCTGTTTAAGGCGGAAATCGATATCTGCGCATGAGCAAGTCCAGACTAACCAGCGCCAGTTTCGGTTAGTCGACGTCACCACGAGAGAGTGTGGGTTCGACCTAGATATGTATGGACTGAATCGTATTGGTTTAGAATGGTCAAAACTTCTGCTGGGCAGTGAAAACCTTAAAATAAATCATGAAAAAAATATCTGTGCACAGCTAGCGGTTTCATAGACCAAATTTACCGGAAAGTCAACAAACTCAGGTCTCGACTGTGACGTCCTTAATCCGCCTCAACTAATTCGCTTGCATCTACACATGCAAGATAGGCCGACTCAAGTTAGATCACTTCATATAAACTACCTCGCAACGTGGTTTACTTGAAGCGAATTAGTTGAGGCGAATCAGCCCTAATCCGCCTTAAGTCGTGTTTACACGGCGAATGTAAACCGAACTAGACAAGGCGATTTATATGACGCGGCTTAACTCGCCCGTGTAAACAGGGCTATAGTCATGCCAAATGCAACGACAAGTATAAATTTTAAAGGTATTAGTTGGATTCGATCAGGGTTCGAACCCATGGGTTCGAATCCCATGACTACAAAACGGGAGGTGGACATTCGACTCATTTGGCCACCCCATCTGGGTGTGTAGTAAAATGTATATATATGTGTACTACGTTGGAGGGAGGGGGAGGTCTGGAAAATTAGTAATTTGTACTTCCTTGAAGATGTTGACAACTTTGACCCCTAAGAGTAGTTTGGGAAGGGTAATGTGCAGTGATAAATAAGTAGCTCGCAATGATAAGGGTTTGGGTATTTGAAGTATCCACACTTGCGACTTACTCTGCAGATATCTTTGTCCACACTCCATGTTCACTCTGTTGTGGTAAAAAAAAAAACAGGAATCGGTAGAGCGCAAGCCTCATGTGCGGGAGATCGGGAGTTCAATTCCCGGTCAAGTCAAACCAATGACGTACAAAATTGATACTTGTCTAGCTTAGCACTCTGCATTAATAGGATAGGGCAAGGACTGGTTAGCTCAGTGTCAGGATAATGTGACTGAGTGGGATATTGGGTCATGGTGCTGGCAACCTGGTCTCCCAGTGGGGCTGCAGTATAAAGTGGCTATGAGTGTGCACTGTACCAGTCGGTACCCGTTCTGTTATGACCTTAGGTGTTGCTAGGATGTAAAACAACAAATAAACAAACAATCTGATCAAATAATAACGAGTATGTTTTGCTTCATACAAAGCCTATTTGATAGTACCATGACTAGTAATATCATTTTGCTACACAGCTGTTTGAAATATTTTTTTTAATTGAAGTCCCCTATGTTTTTTTATGTCCCCTCCTATTGTGTTATGTCAGCAACTCAAAATTGGGATGAATATAACTTCCCTGTACAGATATTTTTATATTCCAGTTGTATACTTAGGGTGTCACAGCATAAAAATTAATTGTTTCATTCAATAAATTTTCTTAAATAATTGTTGTTATTAATAAATCATATGTTACATCCACACTTGAGGTTGTCTACTCAATTAACCTAAACTATCTTTTCCTTCACATTAGTAGTATATGTATGGACAAGACTTGACTACTCGGTGGGAAAAAAGGGGAAATACACAATATTAATTTTAACCCTCATATAACAGTTTGGCCCCATATACCATGAAAAGAATCCGATAAATGTGTGCTAAGTATATTCCTCATACCATTATGTTGCACGGGGGTATCAATACTTATGTCATATTGTTAGATTTTATTGAGGATAACACATATCGGAGCTTTTTGCAGAGGCATCAATTCACATATTGTGTGTGTATTTGCTTTGCTTCTGCAACCATTTTCAGTGCATGCGCAATTAAAGTTGCATGGTCCGATGAAATATTTATTTTTCAAAATAGAAAAATATGTATCTATATTTGATTATATGTATCCAGCTTAGATATTGGTGCATTAACTAGTGACTTGGGACAGTATATATCAGGGATGCCAGTTGGGGTTGATGAAATTAGTGGAAAACAACTGTGTCAAGCTTAGTTTGGGCAGTACCCGTAGGATCATGCGCAGATCTACTTTGCGGGGCTCACGGCGGGAACCTGGAAGAACAAGTCGGTCCAAGCCAAACGGTATCTACACTTCTGCAGCGACCACCAGGCCGACCCCCTGGGCCCCGCCACCTATGACCTGCTCGCATATCTCCTAGATCTCAACGACAACCTCGCATCCCCGGGGGCAGTGATGAACTACCTGAGCGTGGCCAGGACCTGGGTGCAACTAATGGGAGGCAGGACCCCACGCATTCGATGCATACTCAGTCTCACTAATGAAGCGAGGCGTCCACAGGCGCTCCACTCACCAACCCATACAGGCCCCGCCCCTCACCCCAGCCCAGCTCCGATCGGTGATCAGCTTCCTCAGGACAGCTGGCCCCTCCGCTCGGGTCCTCATCGCTGCCCTCCTAATAGGATACAGCACTCTACTACGCCAGGGCAACCTACTAGCCAGCATAGCCGCAAATGACCCCGGCCACGCCCTTCAAACCCAAGACATCACCACTACGCCCACAGGCGTCTCCATAACAGTCTGGACTACCAAGACCCTCTGGAGACCCGGCCAAGCATACAGAGTGATCCTTCCTGCTATCCACGGCTTCCCCATATGCCCCCTTGCGGCCTGGCTCCAATACACGGGCCTGGGCGGCCACGACCCCTCGGCCCCGCATTCGTCCTGGCAGGGGGAGTCCCCCTTCGGGCAGCAGCACTGACTGCAGCACTACGGGCTTCCCTCGCCGCTGCAGGAGTCGCCCACGCCTCGAGCTACACCCTCCACAGCCTCAGAAGGGGCGGGGCCCAGGCGTGTGTTGCCTCCCGGAAATCATGGAGCTGGGGGCGTGGTCCTCCCGGGCTGTCCACGCCTATGTCCCCAAGGACCAGGTCCGCACCGGACCACGAACCCTCGTTACCTCATTGGTTGAGGGTTCGATCCCGGTGCCAAAAAGACTCTGAGACCGAAAAAGGGGGGGGGATTACCATTGCTATCTATGACCTATGTACCTGAAGAGAAAAAATAAAGACCACTGTATACGTGACTCGCCTCCGCCTTCCTGAATTATGGGGGGGAAAAAAATTAAAATATGAAAAAATATATATATATATATTTAAACGTCCCAAATTATCTAAAACGTATAGAAACATCGAATTTGACAAAAATGAAGGAAAAGAAAATCGGGAGTAACGGCAATGCATGGAAATTTGAAAATTAAAAAAATCTAAGTCACCCCAAATTGTCTAAAACATTAATAAAAAAATTGTTAAATGAAAAACCGAGAAATTTGGAAATTATTGGAATTCCATTAATTAGTGGAAGACTGGCATCCCTGATATATAGAATAATCAGTGAATTTACTATGGACCCCTACTTTGAGAAAGCCATCACAGAGGGAAGCCATTAACCAATTAGGTCAATCTCATGGCCTCATTAGCCTTGAGCTTCATTCCAAGTACCTAGTCAGGTTCCAGGATGTCCAGTGATTGTATTGCTGGCACCATAGCCTGGGCTGATATAAAGTTGCATGGTCATAACAGTTTTTCACAACCAAACCACATACATGTGTACTTACATTTGATCCTATTTTCCAACTCAAATGGGAAAATGTTAGACTGAAAATCTAAAGGTACCCAGTTTGTTGTTTTTTGTACATTCGTTGATTAATCATTGACAATTGGTCTTCTTCATTTCACTGCTCCTTGCCCTATCCTAATAACGCTGAATGCCAGGTGAGGTAGTGACAAGTATACATTTTTAAGTTATTGTTTTGACTTGACCAGGGTTCGAACCCAGAGATTTGAATCCCATGTCCTACCAAATTGGGAAGTGGCTGCCACCCCTTCTGGTTACTTTGAATCCTGTCTGGTGGCTACTTTTTTTAATTCTACTTTGTAAATCATTTAATATGTTTTATTTACAGATGCACAAATACATCAATAAATTAATATGTATACCCGATTTGATTAATTGTGCTATGTGACTAAAATTAAATATATGATAATGTGGCTGCGTAGTAAATTGAATCATGGTGCCCTTGGTCTGGTCTCCCAGTGAGGCAGTTCTATAAAGCCAGATAGGGTGCCTGAATAAGTAGAGCACCCTCCTCCCATTTTGGTAGGTCATGGAATTCAAACTCCCTTGTTTGAATCCTGGTCGAGTCAAACCAAGGACGTAACAAATTATAGTTATCCCTGCCTAGCTTGGTATTCGGCATTACTAGGATTGGGTGAGGAGCAGAGGAAATATGAAGATAAAATTTTCTGTGACTGAAAATGCACCAGCTTAATCAAGTGATATACAAAAAACATAGACACACAAGAAAAAATGGGTACCTTCGGATTTTCAGTCTAACATTGTCCCATCTGAGTTGGAAATAAGAGATCAAATGTGAGTATGTGGTTTGATTTTGAAAAAAGAAAGTATGCTTCATCAGACCTAGATAAAAGATTCACCCGTTGTAGTACACGGGTGAAGACCAGCCTTATGTAAATACGGGGGAAAATAGCATTAATATGAAAGTGAGGCTCCAGTATGTAGCCCCAGTATCAAATGGCTACCCATGTTATGCATATAGGCACAGAGTTGGTGAAATCGGAGAGACTGCAAAAAAGACAAGATGGCGGCCGCAGAACGCCGTCGATTTCACTTTTAAATCTTATTAAACTAGATATTATATTATATTTTTCAACCCAAAAGTAGCGGGTAAATAATAAAACATACATAAAGAAGAACTGTTGCTTGTTAGATTGTTAAATTAGGCTCTCAATTCTTCGACCCGTTTTTTCGCCAGCTTTTACATAGGGCTGGTATGCACCCCTCCTGTGGCTACTGCAGCAGTACGGGGTGAATACTGTATCTACATCAGACCATGCAGGTCTGAAACATGGTTTGAACCCATGGGTTCAAATCCCATGACCTACAATGACTTACATCAGTAGGTCAGCCCACATCACATCACATCACACCACATGCCAACAAACAAATGTTGGTGCAATGGTGACATCAGTAGAAAATGGTAGGTGACCAGGCTATTTTTTATTTAACATGACGTCTCTCTCACTGTCTCAGTCCCTGTCAATCCAGTCATTGCCACATTCTGACATTGGCAATGCAGTACCTACTGACTAGCCTACTCCATGTTCAATCAATAACAACCGACAATTTTTTATCAGATAATTAGCGGATCACTTCAACGTCACATCCATCAGCTCGTACGGCCTTGACATTTACTAACCTTGTAGATTGAGCGTAAACGGATTTGACAGGTCTAAAATTGTTCTTTATCCGCCACCATTTATTTGTGACGCTCTTTTGTCTCCAGGAAGTTGTGTTTACCCACCCTCCGAAGCTGGAAAGTTACATCCGGTCTGCCGCGCTACGGTGCATTGTGGGATCGTCCTCCCGGCTTCGCCATTTTCGTTCACAATGTCACTTCTAAGGGTTGCACGTCTTCCAAGCCTTGTGCGGCAATGTACTCGCTTTGCGGCTGCACAGCACCAACAAAAAAGGGGATATGCTGAAATGTCATTCACATTCGCCTCTGCCACGAAGGTATGTACGCAGGTTCTGGGGAGAGCATTTCTTCAATCCCACGGTGAACTGACAGTGACAACAAACACACTGACCCCACGTAATGTCTAATGAGATGTAGAGATGACAGATGTTGAATAGGTTTTTTCCTGTGGTAACCAAGTGCATGTTTATCACGATTAGTAGAGCTGAGTGCATGGAATGAATTTCAATTTGGAGTTCATGTAAAAGAGTTGCATATGTGAGTTTCCTAAAGCAACTTATTTGACCCTCAAAATTCTGGGAGAAAACCAAAAAGGCAAAGACCTAGATACAATATTCACCCCGTACTGCTGCAGTAGGGGGTGCAAACCAACCTTATGTAAAAGCTGGCGAAAATGCGGGTCAAAGAATTGAGAGCCTAATTTTACAATCTAAGAAGCAACAATTATTCTTTACATATGTCTTATTGATAGCCCGCTACCTTTGAGTTGAAAAATATAATATAATATATAGTTTAATAAGATTTAAAAGTGAAATTGACGGCGTTCTGCGGCCGCCATCTTGTCTTTTTGCATTCTCTCCCATTTCACCAACTCTGCCTATATGCATAATATGGGTAGCCATTTGATACTGGAGCCTCACTTCCATACTAACGCTATTTTCGCCCGTATTTATATAAGGCTGGTCTTCACCCGTGTACTACAAGTACCGGGTGAATCTTTTATCTAGCAAAGACCAAACTAATGTGAGCACAGCAACTCAACACTACAGTCTCGAGCCTAGATAAAAGATTCATCCCATACTTACAGTAGGGGTGAAAACCAACCCATTAGAAAAGCTGGTGAAGAATTTCGACATGGCGGGGAAATGAATTGAGCTGGTAAATTCTTAATTTAAGAAGCAATATATAAATCTTCATATTTACTAGATAAAAGATTCACCCTGTACTGACAGTACAGGGGTGAAAACCAAACCATTAGAAAAGCTGGCGAAGAATTTTGACATGCTGGTGAAATTAAATGAGTGAATAATGTCTTAATTTAAGAAGCAATATTTATTCTTTATGTTTTTATATTTCCCCCCTACCTTTGAGTTGAAAAATGTAATAAAACATGCAGTTTAATAGACTTTAAAAGTGAAATTGATGGCGTTCTATGGCCGCCATCTTGTCATTTTGCATTCTCTCCCATTTCACCAACTCTGTGCCGATATAAGTAACCATTTGACACTGGTGCCAGGCATTCTACTTCCCGTTCCATACTAAAGCTATTTTCGCCCGTATTTAGACTACCTTGTCGTTCACCCCTGTACTGTAAGTATGCGGTGCATCTTTGATCTACATATTTATAGTGCAGGAGCATTAGCTACCAGAATAGTTAAAACCCGGAAAAAAATAATGTCAAGCTAATTTTTTGTATATAAGCTTAGTGTAGTATATTAAACAAAATATCAAAAGTCCCCTAAAATCCCACCCTTGCTTCATCGCTAAAAAGATTATGTTGCCTAGCAACCATCGATGCATGCTAATGGCCCAGATAATGACCTTATAAATGGACTTATTGCATTATGAACTTAGCATATGCTTGTAATTAACATTCTAATTAATAAGTAAGTAAGATAATACATAGAACAACACCATACATGATTATTATACATTGGTAACCAATGGCAACAGCATAGATATCAATGAAATGCTTCAATTTTGTTGATTGCATATCGATATATATATATCTATCAGGAAAGTTATTAGCTATGCAATCCTGATGTATGAGTGATCAACTGATCAACCAACACTTGAATCTACTCGTCCTCGCCAGTACCTAGTTCCTCAGCCTGTGGGGCGTTGCTGCATCCAATTCCCATACATTGTGAACACATTGCAGAACAAGCCATTCCTGCCTGTCTGCACCCACAACGACTCATGCATCCTGCCTTACAGTTGCAGCTTATGAGTTTTATTAGTTTCTGAGGTGCCGGTGGCAAGTCAGTAGGGAGGGGAAGCAATACGTTGTTATGAGTTTTCCATCCCCACTCAGTCGGTGAGGGATCCTTTCCCAACCATTGTTGCACCTGTAATTAGGTCCGCAAAGAATGTTGTCGTGCATCTGCGCTGGTGGGTGGCAGAGTAGCTAGAGTGAACTTGGCACCCACTGACTTGCCAGCAATGTTCCTCTTATAGGCATAGTATCTGTATTCATCCAGTGTATTGAACCTTGTTCCACCATATAATGCAAGAAGAAACTTTTCTCCAGCTGCTGAGACATCGGTGGGATTCAAATTTTCCGTATTGAACACTCTCATTTCTTTAGCAAGCTCGTCATTTGACATGCGCAACTGAAATGCCTTTTTCTTCCCTTGTCCATACAACGCAGATGTGGTATCACACCCTGTGATGGCGTGAAGAAAAAGCAAGTTGTGTTGTTTTTCTCCAACAGCTTGCTGTATCGCGGTGATATTGAATAATTTTGCCGGTTTATTGTTCATACTGGGACGAAGCATGAATAGCTTTGTATTGGTTGGTGTCCGAGCAACGAGCATGACCAACCGGTCTGTGTCAGTCCCAACCAACACAACTGTCTCCCCATTGAATGCAAGATCAAGAGCTGTAGACATGATCATTGTGTCAGAATCAGCTGTGGCCTGTGCAACATGTATACAGGCATCACAGAGACCAGAAGATACAGCAAGAATAAGGTGGGATTTATTGTTTCCATTTCCAAGAAACCCTGCCTGTGTTGTCATAGTGTGTATGCTGCCAGTGAAGATGATATCTGCGGAGAATGCCTTGCTTGCCCTGCGATTTTGTTCAACAGATTTTGTTGAAGGAGGTCCATCATATCCATCAAAGACAACTGTTGCATTTGACTGGTAGTGCTTGAGGTACATTTGACAGATTTCATCATAAGTTGCTGGATGTGGCCAAGTCACCGAGTGAAGAAAATGTCCACCATCAACAACAAAAAGAGCCTCGCCTGGCATATTATTGTCACTGGGTACCAATGATTCTAGCAGAGTAGCTCATGCAGCCTTTGTCGATTTTCTCATTGACACATCATCAAAGAATGATGGGGGTCGTGGCGCCAGTTCATACTTCAAGAAGCTGGACAACTCGGAGCTCGAGTTAATAATGCAGGCGATTTGACTGAACAGTTGCAGTGGATTAACGGTGACTTCATCGTTGCGAATTTTTACAATGTTTGTCATTGCTGCAAGCGGTTTTACTTTGTCATTCTGTCGAAGTTTTATTCCTGCAAACATTTTACCAACCATTTTCTGCATAGCTTTGAATCCATGACGTTCAGCTTCATCGCAGTTAATGGTTTTGTGTGCTATAATTCCAGTAGCAAGGGAAACCAAGGTATTATCTGGTTTGTTCACAAAGGGAGGGTGTGCTTCTAGCCATTCCAGGGAGGAGTTCAAGTCATGATTGTCTCTGGTTTGTCTTGAGGTAAGAACCTCCTTATGCTCTTTGTGCTGCTCAGATGTACCTGGGTTGATACCAGTGAACGTTTCCAGGGCATTACATAGTGGTACACACAGCGGTAGAGCAAGCACCCACTGTGCAAGTGTGCTCTCGCTGATTCCACGGCCACGGGTTAATCCTCCCGAGGTCTTGATAGCTCCATCAGTACCTGTTCGATGGTCATGTCAGACCCAAACTCCACACCAGAACTTGTCACTTCGGCGGATTGTGAAGAAACCCCTGTTTGTGAACATGTTGTATTCTTCCGAAGTCATCCTCTTTGACAATTCTGTCATTTGCTGTACATATAGATGTGCCAATTTTGCGTATGGAAGATCTCCTATGGCATGTGGGTGTGGAAGCATTTTCGTGACAGTATAGCGGTGAAGCTCCCAGTCACCTGTCCTCTCTGCTCTGACAAATAATCGCATGTGCCAGTATAGCAGTGAAGCTCCCAGTCACCTGTCCTCTCTGCTCTGACAAATAATCACATGATGTTAACTTGCTCAAAGTATTGGATCCAGAGTTTAGCTGTTCGAGATATAGCTTTGGCGTGGTCAGACAGCTGTTTGAGAAGTTGCTTCAGTTGACTAATAACAATAGTCCCCAATCCATCTTCCAAAAGATGTTTCCTCTTTCAAAAGATCCTGATAAAGCTTCGTCAATGTACCTTTGTCATCTTCACTAAGGCAGTCTGGTGTTAGCAGAAGGATAGTGGCCAGAGTTTCTTGAGTAAGATAGTGAGCACGGGAATATGCGTGTCCAGTTGTCATGTGTGCAACAGAGGCTTTGGCATATATTGTGCTCCACAGTTCTTCTAATCCACTGCCTGACATTATGTTGCCAACAGCTCCCATATAAGACATCAATAGGTGGAAGCCACCTAATCTAACAACAACATTGTCCAGTTCATCTGAGGCAGCCACGATCTCAGATGGATCGATATGCATGGGAGTATGGATGGATGGACGGGCGGATCGACGGATGAACGAAAGGATGGCAGGACGGATTGATGGATGAAGGAAGGAATTAATTCATTAGCACATATTACACACCTAATAATAAAACCATAATATGGCGCTAAACAATGGACATGCATTTCAATTACGCTGGTTGCTATGCATATGTTCGGACATAGGTTGTCATTGATCAGCATAATTCACAGATATGAAATGGTTTCAAACAAGATATTGACCATTTGTACTGTTTATATTTTGTACTAATAATAACATGATCTACTACACTTTCATCGCGACATAGTTTGGATGTGGTTGCTAATATTCATGCTAGCGCTACCATACTTTGACTGCAATGTACGCTGTTGCCATTGGTTACCATGTATAATAAATATGTATGGTGTTGTTGTATGTATTGTTGTACTTGCTTATTAATCAGAATGATAAATACAAGTAAATGTTAGATTAATAGTGGAATTAGTTAATCCATAAGGGCATTTTCTTGGCCATTTAGCATTCAGCTATGGTTGCTAGGTAACACCATTTTTTTAGGAATGAAGCAAGGGTGGGATTTTAGGGGACTTTTGATATGTTACTCAGCAAGATGAACTGAGTTTGTAAAAAAAAAATCAGCTTGACATTATTTTTTTCCGGGTTAAAACCTAATGTTCCTGGACTATTATTCAAGCTAGGCACTACAAATACTAAATAGTAATACAATACTACATTGAATGACATTAGTTAGGTATGATACATAAAAAAATGAAATAAATCATAATGCCTTACAATTATGATAGTTAGGTAGCGAGATGAAACCAGAATAGTTTAAATTATCTCAATATTTTCAATAGAACCAAAGTTATGACGATTCTAAGCTTGCCAAATGGGCCTTAAATTTTAAATAGGGTTTGTATGGCAATGGTGAAGGATTTAGGGGGTGAATGTTGCGAGGTGTGAAAGCGAGCGTCTCACGAAGCAGAGGCTTCAGTGTCCCCCCCCCCCCCCCCCCCCACTCCCTCAAACACTACCTGGTATTTTTTTTTGGAAATTAATGGGTGAAGTCAGCTGACCAGAGTTACCCATTCTATATGAAACAATGTCTGGTAAACCAGTTTATGGCCTTAAAAAATTATTTAGATGTCTTACCTTCTTTTTAGCAGATGGAAAACATCAATATTTAATTTAAAACAATCAAAATATAGCTAAATCAAAACTACATTCAACACCAGAAGTACCTCAGTGAATGCTCTGACACGACATGTGTGGGGAGCAAGGAAGTTATGGGTGTGTACCAAGCCAGTACTTCATAAATGTATCCAATTTTGAATGGGTCGCGATGGTGGCAGCCCTCGTGACTACGCGCGTACCTACACTAGTGACAGTGTCAATGTTTTAACAGGTGTAGTTACTATTAACATTAGATAAAAGATCTGCCCTACCTAGAATAGGGGTGAATGACAACAATTACAATGGCTAATGGGGCTGTCACATTACAACGTTTCTCTCCAACACGCGTCGACGTGTGTCACTTTTGGGCGAGACGTCGGGAAGCGTTATGCGCGCGTCGGTACACTTTGATTGACAGCGACGGTCGTACCCACACATCGACGTGTGGGTACGACCGTTACAGGGACATTAGGCGCACGTCAAGATCCACTGGACGCACTTGAATAATGCTATGCGCACGCCGCGCGGGACGGTCGTTCCGACACGTTGCACCAAATTGTTTTACGTCCTAGCTACATCTAAAGTCATATCAGGATGGCGCGCCAACCTCTTTTTGTGTTTTTTTTCGCCACGCGTTGGCAGCGCGCTACTAACACGCTGCGCTGACGTCGAACTTTTTCCCAAACCGCCAAAAAGTTGGACGTGTCTCGACGCGTACAACTTATTTTGCGCGTTGGCGGCACGCCGGCGAGAAGCGTCGTAATGTGACAGCCCCATAAATCCGAGCAAAAATTGCTTCAAATGCGAAGTAACTGGAGGTAGTGGTTCCAATAACTGAATGAGCACTTATATTGGTATAAAGTTGGAAGAGAATGGAAGGGAAAAAAACTTTATTTTTCTTTAGGGTTTTAAATTAATTTTTTAGAAACAAGCTCTAACACGACCAGCATTTTCTTATCTATACCAAATTGGTAAAGTTCTCCATACAAGCTGTCAGTTTTACGGGAGAGAAAATATTCTAAGTGGATATTCGTATGGGACCGTATGAAGTCAGCGCTTGTTAGTACGGCACTCCTTTATCACATCACATCATATCCTGTTGTATCCCCGTCCCGTCATCTAGGGTTATGGTTAGCTGTAAACACTGTTTCATCTTTTGATTGGGTCAAAGCTAGTCACGTGAGTACAGCTGTACTAGTAGCTGCTGTAGCGCTCTGTTTATTCATACAGTCCCATACGAATAGGCACTGCCTAACATATTTACCCTACCCTGACACAGTAGGAGTGAATGACCTCATAGTCTAAATACGAGCAAAAACTGCTTTAGTATGGCTCAGGAAGTGGAATTCCTGGTTCCTGTATCTAATGGCTATGTTATATTGGCACAGAGTTGGTGAAATGGAAGAGAATGCAAAAAGGCGAGATAAGGGCCACAGACTACTGTCGATTTGACTTAAAGCTCATTAAACTACATGTTTTATTATATTTTTAAAATCAAAAGTAGTAGGTAAATATTAAGATGTGAAGAATATATTTTGCTTCTTAAATTAAGGAAACAAAAGTACCTATTACGTACAAGCCTATAATATGTAAATAGAGTAGGCTAGTCTAGAATTAAGTGTAGGAAAAAATAAAAAGACTCTTATCAAGAAAATCCAAAAAAACTAACATAGATCATTAACCACAAACCATAATCTTAAGAAACACAGACCGATAACTGCCCAGCATTGAAAACAAGCTCGATCATCTGAGCTTATATGCTATGGACAGCATAAACACCCCATCAACATTTTTTTTTTTTAATTGTGTGCTCATTTCATTTTCCCAGCCTTTCGCAACTTTTTCTAATAGGTTGTTCTTCACCCCTACTCTCAGTGACTCTGGGATGGGGTGAATCTCGTATCTAGTTTGACACTAGTTAATTGGGTTTGAATGCTGTTGCTCATATCTGTTGCTGGTGGCTAAAGACTGTTTTTGTGCTCTATTTGTGCAGGTGTATTACAACCAGGAAGCTGTGAACCAGGTGGATGTGCCGTCATTCAGTGGGAATTTTGGCATCCTGCCTGAGCACGTGCCATTGCTTGCTGTCCTGCAGCCTGGAGTTGTCACTGTATACGAGGCAGACAACTCCACGAAGAAAGTTTTCGGTGAGTGCCCATATATTAAAGCTGCATAGTCCAGTAAAAGCATGGATTAATCAAGACCAAAACAATTATCTAGATTTGATTCTATATATCTAAGTTAGATACTGATGCACTTATTAAGCATTTGTTGCCACCTAGAAGGGCATACTGAGCGAATTCAATAGAACCTGTTACTGCAGAAGCCTATGGTGTTAGTTTTGGCGTGCTTGCCGAAATTATCAAATATCTAAAAAGTTAGTCATTTAAAATAAGTTACTTCAATCTAAAGCACTGTAGATTATGACGATTAACCTAATATGTTTATCTCAGAAACTGACAAACTCAAAGCCATCGGAGCAGGCAACTTTAAGGCCTTTAATAAAATTGCCGTATTCCAGGTAATGGGTTTTAACAAAAAGCACAAAAACGCCCGGCTATGTAGGCACTTATAGGACGTGGTGACTGAATCGGTTAAGAGGTCTGGCAGGATGTGGGTTCGAACCCCGGCTGAGTCGGATCAATGAATTTAAAAGTTGATACTTATCACCACATAGCTTGGTGCGATAGAGTAAAGGCCCCTTTACACTTTTGACGGCGCAAGCCAATGCTCCCATTTAGACTTTATGTCGGTATTAGACGGTGCAACACGGCACAAGCTTTGACCCGAGTTCAACTATGTTGAACTTTCCACCGTTTTGCGGCGTCACACGGTGCTAACCGGTGTAAAGTTGACAGTGTCACACGCCGTCAAAACTATAAAGGGGCCTTAACGGGTCATCCAGTTTTCAACATTTTCGTGGCTGTACAAAGCCAACTAACTTTCAAGATCTCCCGACCCCGCCACCCAAAGTAGTACATATATGTACTACGTTGATATATATATCAACATTGTACTAAAGAACATAAGACAAGAATATCAACGTGTGAAAATGAAGACTTTGGATGGTCTCTAAGGCAAGGACTGGTTTACTCAGTATCAGGGGCCATATGCAGGAGTCAGTGTTAGCGGGGTTTGGTGTTAGAGCCTATTACCGGTTAGCTATCGCCGACGTCGCGAACTGTGTCAAGTCGTATGCAGGAGCGCGTAACACTTTCATTATAGCTAAACGTGAATTTATTCATAGATTTGGGAAATCCCTCTGCATTTGTAGCCATATATTAGGCTCAAATCTACTGAATGCGATCATATTTAACAGAATTACATATGCAATGAGTGAAATTTTATCAATTTAACCCTAAACCCAAACCCTCCTTAAGGCTACCGCCGTATTGGCGGCGATATTAATAGTTATATTTTCGAATCGCCGAATGTAAAGTAAACAAAATGCCGCCGCCGCCAGTATGGAAAGCAACGTCGATGCGGCGGCGGCGATTTGTTTACTTTACGTTCGTCGATTCGAAAATATAACTATTAATATCGCCGCCAATACGGCGGTAGCCTTAAGGAGGGTTCGGATTTAGGGTTAAATTGATAAAATTTCACTTATTGCGTATGTAATTCTGTTAAATATGACAGCATTGAATAGATTTGGGCCTAATAAACTCGCTAAACCTAATATTTTTTAGGGGTAACGTAACGCCGGTTAAGGGTTTGGTGTTAGGCCTAACACTGACTCGTGCATACCATTTTTCGCCACTAAACCGGAATTCCTGCCAAACACCGTTTTTCCTCGCTAACACTGACTCCTGCATACGGCCCCAGGTTTAAATGTGACTGAGTGGAATATCGGATCATGGTGCCAACAATCCATTCTCCAAGTGGGGCAGCACTATAAAGTCGACATGAGTGCGCACTATCACAAGTCGGTACCCGTCCTGATATGACCGTAGCAGGGATGAAAGATTTCCGGGATTTTTGAATCTCGCAGCACCATCAGCATATTCCACTAATAAATGCTCCAAACGCCACAGCTATCAGTGTATACCAATATATATGAAACCCGACTTCCGGAAACTTTCCGCGATTCCCTGACAATGCTAAACCTGTGGGAGAATATCTGCTTTTCCGCTTTTTTTCCCGGAGACCACTTTCATCCCTGCCTTAGATGTTGCCAGGATGTAAAACCACAACCAACCAACCTCTAAATTGCATTGTTAACTTATTCAATAAGTTAACAACAATACTCACAGCTCGCCTCTGCCTTCTTCCCTCGCCGCCTATCACTAGGATAGGACATGGAGCAGTGGAATGAAGACCAATTGTCCACGATTGAAATGTCCTGTGCCTCATCAACTAATGTACTCCATTTTAAACAAAGTTTTTGCTCTTGTTGCAGTGAGCAGTGGGTCTGTGACAATCAATGACGATTCTTCTGTACAAATCCTGGCCGAGGAGGCATGCAGCCTAGATGAACTGGACCCACAGGTCAGTAATTTTCTTATTTGCTTTTTATTATTATTATTCTAGTACTTGTTTTTTTTAGTGCTTATCTTAAAGTTGCATGGTCCGATGAAATATTTATTTCAAAACCAAAGCATGTATCTTAATTTGATTATATATATCCTTCTTAGATATTGGTGCATTAACAAGTCATTTGGGACAGCATATATAGAATAATCAGTGAATTTACTACCTCATTCTACTTTGAGAAACCCATCACACAATTAGGTCAATCTTGTGGCCTCAGTAGCCTTGACCCTCATTCCAAGTACCTAGTCAGGTTCCAGGATGTCCAGTAGTAGTATTGATGGCACCATAGCCTGGGTTGATATAAAGTTGCATGGAATTTTGTATTAAATAATTGTTACAGATCTGAATAAGAGTGATGTAATAATTATGTATATTATTATCCGAGAACAATACATTTGATAATCATGAGGTCATCCCACATCACATCACATGCCAAGAAACAAATGATGGCGCTATGGCGCCATCAGTAGGAAAAAAAGGTACCCAGGCTATATTTTATTTAGGTCATTCCGCATCACGTGGTCATTGCGAGATGTCAATATTGGTCATAGCAAGAGGACTTTTGGAAAGCTTGTCAAAAGTATTTAGGGTTCTTTCAGCTCAAATTGCTTCAAAACTAGTAATTTTTCATCAAAATGACTCCAGACTAATGATTAGTAGCTCATAACGATCAATTTGATATATAAAAAATATATAAAAAGACACAAATTCAAGCGCTATCGGACCATGCAACTTTAATATACCATAAAATGGCAGGAATATTTTAAACATTCAACCATGTCCATGTACTGAGTGGGGTTTGAATTCTGTGAAAAGGTGATAAGTTTCAGTCATATGCTAACATTAAGTTTCATCCAGTCCTCTCCAAGCAGTCTTTGCACTATGCCTATTGTTAAAGTAGCTCGTAGTATTTTATGCTCATTATTCCAGTAGTTATATAAACATCGTACTAATACTACCTTTATAACATTTGGTAGTTATATAATAGTTTTCCATCACTAAAGCGTGCATTCCTTACACGCGATATGCGAATGCGGCAAAAAATCGAAAAGCATCTAAATCAATGGGGGTGATTCCTTACACGTGGTATGCGGCATGTGAATACTGAATTGGTCCATGTAGCGATCGGTGCGGCATGCGAATGCGAATGCTGCTGCATTTGCCATAGAGAACAGTGGTGATGAAACCTGACACTGTGTGTGGGTGTGGGTGAAAGGACACATCCCGTAAGCACGCCGCATGCCGCATACTGCGTGTAAGGAATCCTAGCTTAAGCCTTCCTGATATGACTAGATGTTGCCACAACGTAAATCTCCAACCAACCAACCATCACTAAGATTTTGTTTGTTTGATGTTTTATGTCCTGGCAACATCTAGGGTCATATCAGGACGCGTACCGACTTGTGACTGCATACTCATGGCGACTTTATAGTGCTGCCCCACTGGGAAACCAGGCTGCCAGCACCATGACCTGATATCCCACTCAGTCACATGTTATGACTTTATTTATTTCATTATATAGGAGAAATTGATTTAAAAGGTGTTTTGTTTTTTTTTAAAGAGAGAAATAAGCTCCTCGCCTCATTGCATAACTCAAAAGTATATATTAAAAACATTTCACCCATCGGATTATGTGACTGTGAAATACATTCCTTTTAAAGCTATAGTTATTGTCTGGTTTTGGGTATCTCAAATGTTTAACAATTGTTTTTTGTTTGTTTTTGTAGCTGATTCGCGAAGGTTTGAGCAAGGCTACCAGTGACTTGAGCTCGGCATCCTCAGAACTAGGGAAGGCAGAAGCACAAGTGGCTTTTGACTGCTATGAGCAAATACAGAAGGCATTGGAATAAACGGAGCATGACTGAAAATATTTAACACCATCTATGTTGTAAATAAGAACCTGGAGATCCATCAGACATTCACGAGGAGATGGCGATAGTGGTCGGAGGACAAACTCCTAAAAAAAAATCCCCTGCTAAATGAGCAGCGAAAATTAAAAAATGTAAGCAACGCGCCAAATTAAAAAGAAATATTACAACAAAATGTGTGTATTTTTGAATGAATATTAAAGTGAGAGAAAGATGCATCCATTGTTAAGGCTAAATAATAATAAAATTTGGTGATTGTCCTTTTGATCATACAAATCAGGGTCGGGCTGTTTTTATTTTTTATTTTCCGTCCTATGACGTGATACGTAACCAGACGCGATGGCTGAATAAGTTTAGCATCTGTCTCTCATTCTGGTAGGTCGTGGGATTAGAACTCCTAGGTTCGAACCCTGGCCGAGTTAAACCAATGACTTAAAAATTGATAAGAAAGTTGAATTGCTGCTAGCCTGATGCATTTCTAAGTTTAGAAACGATTTTTCAGGCACGGGTGGGCACGATCAATTTTTTTAATTTGTTAGGCCTAATCGTGAATATAAGTAAATGTGTGCATATGCTGGTAATGGTAATGCAAAGTTGTGTTGTAGTGTATCATTGTATGAGCCATTATTCCTTCATATTTGCACATTGATTATGATGCTTTTCCTTTCAATTCTTATCGAACATAACTCATACACCTGCGGAATATCCATCAAATGCCATACGGAACATTGAATAAATATTTCCGTTTAATTTGAGTGTAAATTGTTTGGAGCTTTTAAACAAATGTTTATTCATGTGATTAGTCAAAGCGGGAGCATTGGTCTTCTGACCACAAATATTTGTTAATTGATTTAGCGTTGAAAATATAACTAGTAGGCCTACACATTAGCCAGGTTCACACAGCACAACTTTAGGCCGAACTAGATAAGGCGAACTAGTGTTGTGTCCACACACGGAGCGGTTTAAGGTGGAAGTGGATATCTGCGCATGAGCAAGTCCAGACTAACCAGCACCAGTTTGGGTTCGTCGACGTCGGCACGAGATCTGTTTCGACTGAATCGTATTGTTTTGGAACGGTCAAAACTTCTGCTGGGCAGTGAAACCCTAAAAATAAATGATGAAAAAAATATCTGTGCACAGCTAGCGGTTTCATAAAGCAAATTTACTGGAAAGTCAACAAACTCAGGTCTCGACTGTCACGTCCTTAATCCGCCTCAAATAAGTCGGTTGGGTTCACACATGCCACTTGCGTCGATTTAAGCTAAATCGCTTCATCTATACTACCTCGCGAGGTGGTTTACTTGAAGTGAACTAGATAAATTGATTCAGCCCTAAATCGCTTTAGCGTAGCGTCCACACGGCGAATGTGCGTCAAACTAGGCAAGTCGATTTATATGAATCGATTTAAAGTGCGTGTGTGAACACAGCTATTGATCCCAGTTCAGTCTTGCAAGGAATGGGCTAGTTATTAAGTGTACATGCATGGAAGGAGGTCAGGGTTTTTTACTCCTGGCTGAGTTTAACCAAAAGCCTATACAAAATAGTACCATCACTACTTTGTTGGCGTAGGCCTAGTCGGATACGGTCGTGCACTGGTTACCTTAGGTCCATAAATGGCAATAGTTAAACTAAAGTAAATGTGGTCTCGCGTATGAGCTTTGTTTTAAAACTACACAGCTGATCGTGTATTTGGCGTTTACACCCGATCACCAACAACACATGTACCGGACGCGGCCCAATCGGTAGAGCGCAGGCTTCCTATGTAGAAGGTAGGAAGTTCGAAATCCGGCCTAATCAAATCAATGACTTAGAAACGGCCATCGAGTTTGCTGATACGCGTAGAGCAAAACTTCAATTTTATTCAAAATTAATTAAAAAAATAGATAACAATTTGGCAGAAACATGGATGGATGGATGGAATATAATGAATAAGTTTAAGACACAACTCTCCATAATTAAGCATTTTGAGCTAAGAAACATTACAATTTCAGTCACTTTACAGGCTGATATTTACATCACCATTGACTAGACATGTCATTCTTGTTCTAAATATTAAAATGTCAAATGTGTCAACAAAAACTTATTTCAAAGAAATTTATAACCAATATATGATTAACCCTACTCATTTTCTAATTCTAGATGTCATTAACCATAGGATATAAAATAAGTAAAACTGACTATAGCTCTAACACTAGTCTGAGTGCCCAGATTTGTCTAAATCTAAATACACATGGCATAACATGTGCTGATTATATTGATGTAAATGCAATGCTGGATAAAAGATAAATATTAGCATGTGCTTCTCACGGGTTTGTTTTTCTTCCACGCATCCCACAATGCACCGCGCGCTGGAATGGCGATGTAGTCTATTATCTCATTCATTATGCCCCATTCATTATGCGTGAGAGGAACGAATGACAGGAAGAGATGGAGGTCCATTGCAGCCAACCTTCTTTGAGAAGACGGCACCCATTGATTGATTGATGTCCCAGTCACACGACAGGCTGCGTTTGCTTGCGATCACTTACCGACCAAAAGCTTAATGCGAGTTCCTTGCGACTAAATTGAAACAATTTGTTACAAACTATCTTACACGTGCCACATCGCATCAGTCGGCGAGTGGTCGTAAGATGGTCGTAATTTAACTGCAAAATGCCTCGTGTGATGCTTGAGTACTGCTACTATGGTCGCATATCAGTTGGCGAACGATCGCCGACCGGTCGCTGATCAGTCGGCGATCGGTGGAGACGCCAGAGGTCGTAAGGAGGATGTTGGTGCTGCAGCGACAATCTCCTTGTGACCAAAAAAGACGAAATGGTAGGCGATTGCTCGCAGAGCATTCGGCGATTAGTCATAAGGTGGTCGTAAGATGGTCGTAATTTAATTGCAAAATCTTCGCTGATCGATCGTAACACAGGCCTCGTGTGACTGGGCCTTAACATCGCTTCAGAAATTTATAGGGTCACAGCTGTAGACTAAAGCTAAGATTCCATATACGCGGTATGCGAATGCGGCAAAAAATGCAAAAGCATATAAATCTACATGGGTGCTTCCATATGTCCGAATGTGAATGCGGCAAATGGATCGACCCATGGACCAATCAGTGCGAATGCGAATAGTGCTACGTTTGCCATAGAAAACAATACTAACTTTGATCTAACCATCACAAATTTGGAGCAAAAAATGTCATGGGTATTTTTTTTGGTTTGTTTGTTTGTTTGTTTAACCACCCCCAGCACAAAAAGTAAACATCAGCTATTGGGGGCGGCATATATTTATGCCGCATATACCACATTCGCATGCCGCATGCCACGTATATGGAATCTTAGCTATACGCGAAATGCGAATGCTGCAAAAAATCGAAAGGCATGTAAATAATACTGGTGCTTCCATGTGTCAGAATACGAATGCGAATGCAGCAAATGGATCGACCCATGGACCAATCGGTGCGAATGCGAATACGGCTGCCTTTGCCATAGAACACAACAGTAACATTGACTTTTCTTCACAAATTTGGAGCAAAAAAACAACAAAAATGGCATGGCTATCTTTTTGTTGTTGTTGTTTTTGTTTATTTAACGACACCCCAGCACAAAAAGTAGACATCAGCCATTGGGGGTCGGCAGAGGTAGCTATGCCGCATACCACATTTACATGCCGCATACTGCATGTGTGGAATCTATAAAGCTAAGATTCCATATACGCGGTTTACGGGATGCGATTATTATATGCGACAGATACCCATGCCGAGCCCCGATAGCCGATGTCTACCTTTTGTGCTGTGGGGCTGTTAAACCAAAAAAAAACTAAGATACCCATGCTATTTTGGGGTTTTTTTGCTCCGAAATTCTGAAAGAAAGTCAACGTTACTGTTCTTTTCTATAGCTGTGTTTACACGGGCAAAGTTAAAACGATCTAGACAAGGCGATTTATATGAAGCGTTTTAGTGTCGCGTTTACACGGGCAGAGTTTCAAAGTGGGTCGCGTCTACACGGGCAGGACTTAAACTGTTTCACGGCGGAAGTGCACATCTGCGCATGTCAGGTTCTGTCACCAAAGCAAAATGGCGGAGAACGTAGCTAGCAAGAGAAGCGATTCCAACACGGGAGCAGGAGATTTGTGTCCGTAGCGCTGCCAGAATCAGACGAATCGTGAGGCGGTCGTCCAGCAGAGCAAGGCGATTTGCAGAGTGGCAGGAAACTCAACGGCGAGAGTTTGTCATCCTACTGATGACGCTCCTGGGTGTGCAAGAACGGCCGGAAAGGGTGTTGTGGTCACGGGAAAGGTAGGCACTCAAGTTGTTTACACACTTCTTTACGTAAAGTCGCCTTTACATGAAAGCCTGTCTTCAAGCTGTATCCAGTGGAATATGGTTTATTGTCATAACATGTTGTGCAAAGAACTACGCAGATACTTACCTGCGCCGATCACGGTCATAAATATCAGTAAATATCTCTAAATTCTATCTTTGCGCATATGTTTTGAGACTAGGCGATAACCAACTCCCATTCGAACCAACTCCCAATATGTTTTTACGTCAGCGACAGAGCAAGGGTTGGTATATGTGATATACATGTGCATATCCTATTTTATTCGGTTTAAGCCAGCATATTACATTGATAGAAGTACGTAGAACAAAACTTTATGGTTTCAAACTATAGTTCATATAATAGAGGGGGTGTAATGCCGTCACACGGCACATTTCGGTGGCCATATTGGATGACATACAGAAGGCTTGCAACTGCCTACACTGTGTTTCTTTATTGATTGGTTGGTTGGTTTGTTTGAGACTACACATAATAACCCCTGTTCACACGGGCCAGTTAATTTGAATCATATAAATCGACTTACATAGTTCGGCTCACATTTGCGCAGTTTAGGCGGATTAATGACGTCACACCCATGCGCACTCGTTTTGTTCCGGTTGATTGCGCCGATTTGCCATTCAGTCCGGAGCGTTACACGCGAGTGGACGTGAACCCACCAAAGCATGTGCTCTTCGTTCAACGACGCCCAAGAGAAGATGCGGAGGGACAATTGGGACGACCGGGAGGTCCGACTACTGATACAATTGTGGTCGGAAGACTCAGTCCAAAGCGAGCTGCAGGAATCCGGAAGGAATATCAATATATATCGCCGGATCGCCACCCGACTCAGCCGCCTGTGTGGGGGAGGACGGGGAGACAGGGATGCGACCTCATGCCGCTCTAAAATCAAGTCCCTGACCCAAAGCTATCGGAAAGTGAAGGAGCATAAAAAGTATGTATGTATGTATGTGCGTATGTTTGCTCTGTTAACAATACAATTGCCCTTCTCTATACTGTCATTGTGTTTGGGTAAATACATTCATAAGCTGCGTTTACACGGGCGAGTTAAAACGCCCCAGCTGGAACCAGTTGCCTAGAACGTTTTAAATGTGTCCGTGTAAACGCGCCACTGCGCCGTTTTAGGGCTGAAACGTTTCAGCTGGAACGTTCCGCGAATACCACCTCCTGAGGTGGTCTACAGGAAACGTTTCAGCTGGTTCCCAGGCGGCGATTGTGTACAATAGCAGTGCTCGCCGGCAATAGTAGCTAATCGCTGGTGCCCGGCAGTGTTAGGACCCGATTACGCCGAAATCTAGTGAATGTGATCATATTTAACAGAATTACAGACTCAAATAATGAAATTTAATTAAATTAACCTTAAATTCCAAGCGATATTAACATAGCAGCTACATCGGCGTCGAATCGCCGAGTGTAAACAAAACAAATAGCAGTGCTCGCCGGCAACAGGGAGGCAGTAGCTAATCGCTGGTGCCCGGCAGTGTTAGGGCCCGATTACGCCGAAATCTAGTGAATGTGATCATATTTAACAGAATTACAGACTCAAATAATGAAATTTAATGAAATTAACCTTAAATTCCAAGTGATATTAACGTAGCAGCTACATCGGCGTCGAATCGCCGAGTGTAAACAAAACAAATAGCAGTGCGCGCATGCGCAGAAGCCATGACACTTCTGAAAATACGACACCGTGTAAACGCGCCACGAGAACGTTTCAGGTAGAACGCTTTGTCTTGAATCGTTTTACTTTTGGCCGTGTAAACGCAGCTTTATAGGCCGCGATCGTCCAAAACCGATTCTGCCGGCCATTGTTCTGGATGGGAATAAACCTGTGTAAGCACCGGCGACAAAAGTACACTGATTTCCTAAATGCTGCCAGGGATACTTGTAGAGGGAGAGAGTTTAGGTATTTTGGGGTTATTACACACGATGGTGGTCATTAACTAGCCAATCTGATATGGGCCTGATTACACCACGTATGTACTGATTATATTGATAGGGGGGGCGGGCCATTTATAGATGAAAAACATAAATCGGATGTGTTTAAGCAACCCTTATCCAATTTAACGAATGTGTTACTATAATTTTGGTTTCCACTCTGACCACCAGGGGTGGCAAGAGTTTCCGCTACTACAGCGAGATCCATGCCATCCTGGGCACGCATGCAACAGGAGCCCCACTAACCTCAGTCGACACGGTCGCTCACCAAGCAGGTAAGGGCAAGCGTACCGTCTAGTGGCATGAATCGTTGTACATGCAACTAAAAGTTGTGTCCACTGATCTGTACATTACCTACAATTTGGGGGACATCAATACTTGAAACAACATCAGATGTTAAAGGTTCCCTCATATAACTTCCAAACATCTCTTGTGCAGGGTTTGAGCACCACATACAATATCATGTATCCTTTGTTCTCCAGAAAACGATCCAGACGATCCAGAAGATATTGTTGTGGGGGCCGAGGAGGAGGTGGCGGCGGATGCGGACGTGGAGGTCGACATGGACAGTGAGGCGTCGTGGCCCTCACAGGTTCAGCCAGCTCATCCTGCTCCAGAGGGCAGCCAGACCAATGCAGCCACTCAAGGACCACAGCCAGGTAGGGATGTTTCTAGTAAATTTAATCTACGGCCCACTAATGTAACATCACCGCGCTAAGCGCTAACTATATTGATTTACCCCTTGTTTCAATGATCCACCTTAAACCGACTTACGTTAAAACGGTTCAACTTTTTGAACTCACAAACTGATTTCTAGGAGTCGACTGATGACAAAATGATGTAGCGACCCTTCTGCTCAAACGTATAACCAGATTGAAGGGGTGCTTTTGTGACCGGGGATTTTATCAACGGTGTACGACAAAAACAGTGCGATTAAAAACACGATTTTTTCTATTACAGCGAGCCGCAGACATAAAGGCAAACGCAAAGGCAAAGGCAAAGGATCGGGGAAGACTGCCCGCTTCATGGAGGCGCTGGTCACCAAATTTGTGGAAGGCCAGGAAGCGGCCGCCGCCCTGCTGAACGCGAGGGAGGACAGGAGGGAGGAGCGGCGGGAGGCGCGCGAGGATGCGCGCCTGCAGAAAAGACAGCAGCACGAGGAGCGCCTCCTCCAGATGGTGTTAAATGTTCACCATCCCACACCTCCCACACCTCCCACACAGAACGCGGCGCCGGCGCAACAGTTCAGAAGTGCCACGACAGAAGGGGTCACCCGAATCACCCTGGTCACCCCCCATAACTATCCGGCTGCTGGACCTTCCAGCAGCACCCCTGATAATTCTTATTACGAGTTGTGATTCATCATATTATCATATTATTTTAACACTGTAGCAAGAACATTTCATTTACATATTTTTTTCTGATCAACACATTTTTCCACCACATCATGTTTGCTGGTTGCTTCAACTATCCTACTGTAATAAATTGTTATAGTAGTTCCCAATATTATAGCTTTGTTGCATTTGTTTTAACGACTACATTCATGCACTAATCACTAACCATCTCTGAGTCGATTTACTTCAACAGGGGCACATGTAATGCGAAATAGATAAGGCGATTTTATGAATCCTCCAGCGTGCCTTACACCGGGCCAAGTTGTAATTCGCCTCATCTACTCCGACTCAACTACTCCGCCTTATCTATTCCGCCTTATATAGTTGATTACTTTGCATTGGTCAATTGTGATTATTGTTGGCGATTAATCAGTATGGGCTTCCCTTTACAGCTGAATTGAACAATATAACCAGTTTCTGACAGAGTTAGAAAACCCCGTCACTTGCTTATTACTGCACCTATTCACCTAAAATTGGTGTAATTCTAGATTATAGGTCAGGGCAATTTATGTAACGCGATTTATATAAACCGATGTTCCTGACCCGATGTAGGTACTACAGCAAATATGTTATTGGTTCCTTGGTCATCAACCATACGAGTAAGTTTTTGCCGCTTTATATAACCCCAGCTACCTGAAAAGAAGTTGTCATGATGTTGTCAGTTTATCTACATGTCCTCCCCCCTCACTACTTTTGTAGGTCGTATCACTGGTGGCGGGACATCGTTCTCGCTACGTTTGCCGATCAACAATGGGTCGAAAACTTCCGCATGCGCAGGGCCACATTTGACCACATTGTGGCTCAATTGCGCAACCACATACAGCGAGTCGACACCAACATGAGGAGGTACGGTGATATTGGACGCTATATAACAACATTGTGCACATAGATACTATTAACAGGCTATTATTTGTCGGGTTATCTATCCTTAGCTGCGTGGGGTCGACGGTAGATGAGGCGCATTGGGGTTGATTCGTTTTCACGATATTCGCTTTACATAAATCGATTCATATAAATCGGCTCATATAACTAGCCTTGTGTGTGACCCATTTCGCGTCCGCTTATCTAGCCTTCTGTACCGTTTGGGCAACGCTAAGCGAGGCGCATTCGGGCTGAATCGTTTCACATTATTCGCTTTACATAAATCGATTCATATAAATCGGCTCATATAACTAGCCTTGTTTGTGACCCATTTCGAGTCCGCTTATCTAGCCTTCTGTACCGTTTGGCCAATGCTAGGCGAGGCGCATTCGGGCTGAATCGTTTCACATAAATCGTTTCACAAACTTCGTTTCATATAAATCGATTCATATAAATCGGCTGATATAAATCCATATACATCGCTTCACTTAAATCGACTCATATCAATACTTGTTTGTACTCTGTTTAACGTTTCGCCTGCTTATATGGTTTTGTTTGGATTTTCACCATTTTCAGGTGCGTTACGGTGGAAGTGCGTGTGGCAGTGACCCTATGGTTGCTGGCAACAGGATGTAGTTTCCGCAGCGTGGGCCATCTGTTTGGCCTAGCAAAATGCACCTGCTGCGTGATATTTCACGACACCTGCGCAGCAATCGTGCGTGTCCTGCTGCCGCAGTATATCAAACTGCCCAGTCCTGCGCGCTTGACCGAGATCACCGAGGGCTTTGCAACACGGTTTGGCTTCCCTAATTGTGCAGGCGTGATAGATGGAACGCACATCCCCATCGTGGCCCCCCACAAGCACCACACCGACTATCATAATCGTAAAGGTTATTACTCCATTGTGGCGCAAGTGATGTGCGATCATCAATATCAAACTTTGAACATTGCTGCTGGCTGGCCAGGAAGGGTCCACGACGCGCGTGTGTTGGCGAACTCGTCAATATTTGCTAAAGCCGAGGCGGGTGTGATGTTCCCCGACAGGCCCCTACAACTGGGAGGTACGATGGTGCCTCTAGTGATTCTCGGCGACCCGGCCTACCCTCTGCGTCCCTGGTTAATGAAAGCGTACTCGGACACCGGGCGACTGACCAGGGACCAGATCAACTACAACTACAGGCTGTCGCGCGCAAGAATGTGTATCGAAAATACCTTCGGGCGTTGCAAAGCCCGCTGGCGAATTCTGCTAAAACGGACGGACATTCGGACCGAAGACGTGACGAACGTGATCCTTGTGTGCTTCACATTAAACAATATCTGTGAAGTACACAAGGAGGCTTTCAACGTCGACTGGGCCGACGCTGCCAACGAGGAGGAAAATCCACAACCGCACAACGTGGCGCAAGACATGGAAGGCGAAGACAATGGGGCTGAGATCCGCGAGGCATTTGTGAATTATTTCCGTGCATAAACAATAAGTGGTAGATGTGTTAACAAGGCCTATTGCAAATAGACTGACATACGGGGCAATTTCAAACCGAATTAGACAAATCGATTTATATGAAGCGATTTATATGAAGCGTTTTAGTTGTGCCTGTGGTATGTAATAACCCAACCACGTTTTTTGGTTTCTAAAGACATATCTCCCATGGATTGTGGAACACTTGCCTACTGCTGTTGTTGTATTTGTACGTGTCTAAAAAACAATGAACAAACGTGTCATAAACGGAAATACTGTTACCTTTTATTGCAAGCCTAAGTAGCACAGGTAGATATGATGCCCAAACTGTACGTATATACAAATAACAGTGTAGTAACAATAGAAAAATGATAGCTAAATTTTGACTGTACTGTTTTCTAAAGTGCCCTACGTTAGATAAATAAAGTGCCCTACGTTAGATAAATAAATGCTAGCTGAATTTAGAATATCCTGTTTCCTAAAGTGCCCTACCTACGAAATGGAAATAAATTACGTTAATTAGAAAGTAAACATATTGAGACATTACTGAAATTCGTAGAAACTGGTATTAGGGCTGGGAGTGGAGGTTTGATGTTGGCCATGTTGGGGTGTGAGGAGGGTGATGCGTGTAAGGCCCTCCGTGGTAGCATTTTGAAATTGTTGGGGGGCAGACGGCCGTTGCGCCGACATCATCATGTGCATCATGTTTTCCTCGTGCTTTCGCTGGTGTGCCTGGTTGGCAATCTCCCGCTCCTGCCGCCTCTCCTCCAGCTCCCGATCACGTTGCTGCCGCCTCTCCTCCACTTGCTGTTGTCGTTCGTCCTGCCTCTCCTCCCGCCTCTCCTCCAGCTGCTGCCGCCTCTCCTCGATGTCCAGTTCATGTCTCGTCCTCCTCTCCTCCATCGCCATGTCCCTCTCCATACGCCTCTCCTCGTGTTCCTGATATACGGTAGCTGCCTCTTTTTGGGCGCCTATGAACTGCGTGATGAGGTTCTCCATCACACGCTCGTTTTTCCCAACTGCCTTTCCCTTTCGTGCGCGCACGGCTGGAAAATAAACATAGTGGGTATTTAGTAGAATGACAATGTGATGTAATGACAATGTGATGGAATAGTTGATGCGATGTACAAACGTTGATAGAGTAAGCCGACTGAGCCTAATAATAAGTTGGTTTACAGTTATTTGTTTGCTGCTGTTTCGTCAATAAGGTGCCAAACATGTGTTTATAATTAACCCCAGCAAATCCCCAAACTAGTTTGTATGTTCAACAAAAGTGAGTGAAGTATTCGAATGTGTTTTCTATATATATATATAAATATTGAAAGCCTCACTGCGTTGTGGTACAGATGCTCGATATAACCTAAAGTTAGGTGAGGGAACCCTGTAATGTTACTGAGGCATGTAATGCAATGTCTACAAATATCCTTACTCGGCTGTGTGGCCTTGTTGCGAGGGGGGGTAGGCAGCACGGAAGCCGTTTCTGAGGGGGTCCCCACCTCACTCTCCAGGTCAACCTCGACCTCGACCTCGACCTCGACGTCCACGAGAACATCATGGCCAATTTCCTCCTCCGCCCCCACCACCAATTCTTCTGTGTCGGTTTGTGGGTCGGGTCGGCTTCTGTGTCTGCAATAACAATACAAAGTACAGTGTGGCTGCTATGACCAATATCGTTCACATAGAAAAGTTGCTTGAAAGGGACGGCTAAAGCGATGTAAGAACGTCGTTTCCTGTGAACGGTTCACGCGCAACATGAGGTGACGTGTACTATTTGTCGCTCTTGTAACTGTCTGGCAAGGCGAATGTGAAAGGTTTAAAAATGGCAGGTGTAATATTTTCCGTAGTTTTAAGTGTCCGGCCAGGACATTAAGTTCCTTGACACGTACGGCTAAATCGATGTAATAAGGGCGTTTCATGCGAAACGATTCAAGAATCTTACCTCCGTCCACGGACATGCGGTCGCTGTCGACGCACCGGAGAGGAACAGCTGTGGGCCTTGTGCCCAGAATGCCATCCAGTAGGTCATAGTAGCGGAACGTCTGTGGGGCTCGGCCACTCCGGCTGTAAAAGCATTGCGAGATTAGAAACGAGAATAGTACAGATTTGATGAAATGCATACGCTGTGTAAACAAGTACGTTAGTTATTTTGTCCACATTAAAAATAAACCATCAATTGCTAATGGCGAGTGTAACTTTAAGACTTTTGTTATTACTTTCTTTGGTTATTACTTTCATGGGCCCCTGTAGCCTTTTTTAAAATTTAGCACAAATATTATTAAAATCTGTCGTGTTATCATATAGGCTACCGCGTAGCATTCAAGCAGATAACATCGATGCTGAATGCAAACACCAATGGTACCTTATCACATAATATCCGGCTTTCTTAACATTTAAACGTTAAATCGATGGGGTACTGCGGACTCCTTTTTTTTGTTTTTGCATTCTCTGCAATTTCACCAACTCTGTGCCTGTGTGGATATTCAGTTGATACTGGAGACACAGTTATTACTTGATATACCAAACTAGAACTATTCCAAACTAGAACTATTTCACCCGTATTTACAACACTTACTTGTTGTTGTCGAGGCATTTACGGTACGCGTGTGTCAGGCTCTTTATCTTGCTTCTGCAAGCCACCGCGTCCCTCGCCGTTCTCCCGCCAACACAACCCCGAGTCAATCTGGCGGCCAATCTCCGATAGATGTTTATGTTGCGGCCACAACCCTCGAGTTCGCGCTGAATCGTATCATCACCCCACAGAGTGATAAGCAGCTTTACCTCCTCGTCATCCCAGTTGTCACGTCTGGTATTCTCTTTTGTCTGCCCACACGCACTTGTTGAAGCCATGGTGGAAAAGGTGAAGAAGGTCCTGTTGCAGTCGTCGGGAGCAAAACCGGTAGAAAACAAACTAACCGCTCGACTGCGCATGCGTATGACATCATGAAAACGCCTCAACTATAACGCAACCGTTTACACGACCATCGACAAACCGATTCATATAAAACGCTTCGTTTAAACCACCTAGCGAGGTGGTATAGATGAAGCGTTTCATATGAATCGATTCAGCCCTAAAACGCCACAGCATCGCGTTTACACGGCAAATGTGAATCGATCTAGGCAAGGCGTTTCATATGAGGCGTTTTAAATCGCCCGTGTAAACACAGCTTATGGCAAGCGGAGCAGCATTCGCATTCACACCGATCGGTCCATGGGTCGATTCATTTGCCGCATTCGCATTCGCAATCGCATTCAGATGTATGGAAGCAGTACTACTACTATACCTTTACAGTAACATGCTTTTCGATTTTTTGCCGCATTTGAATTCGCATACCGCGTATAACTATAAGGAATCTTTTATAAAAGCCGTGTTCACACGGGAAAAGTTTACGCCGCTTTATACAAGGCGGATAATATGAACCGAACTAGTGTCGCGTCCACACGGGCAGTACTTGGGCTGGAAATCGATATCAGCACATGAGCAAGTCCATACTAACCAGAGCCAGTTTCGGTTAGTCGACGTCGGCAAGAGAGAGTGTGGGTTCGACCTAGATATGTATAGACTGAATCATATTGTTTTGGAACCGTAAAAACTTCTGCTGGGCAGTGAAAACCTATAAATAAATGATGACAAAAACATCTGTGCACCTCTATCCGGTTCATAGACCAAATTATATAATATGCGCTTTTGATCGACCGGAAAGTCAACAAACTAAGGTCTCGACTGTGCATGCGTGTGATGTCCTTAAATCCGCCTCAAGTAAGTCGGTTGCGTTCACACGGGCGATATAAGTCGAATCATAAAATTTGGTTCATATAAACCACCTACATAAGTGGTTTATTTTAAAAAGTAATCACTAGGATTGCCAACAAATCCAAGAAGGTTCGTGACACAGGAGCCAACGTGGGTTTGTGGTGCTGAGTGCCAGTTGGTAAAATATTCAACATTTCCTAGATATAACGCCCAAAAGGCGGTGATGCGGATTCCGAGGGACACCAGTTTGCCAGGGACACTTTAAATTTATAAGGTTAGGGTTCTTGAATTCTATTAATTTTGAATAAAAACTAACGTTTTGCACTGAGCGTACGGTCAAACTCAAGGCATTGTCAATGGTCTTGAGCAATGTCAATGACCAATGTTCATACAGAAAATACAGAAGAAGTCAAATATCTCTCAAATTACACCATCTAGAAACATATCGTTTGGTACACATATAGAAAACATGTTTACCAAAAACATTATATTAAATTTATAAGGTTAGTGACGATGCTGTTCGATTTTGACACATGTGCAGAAGCGATGTGTCCCTCGCAAACTGGTGTCCCTGGGAAACCGCAACAGCGGTTCCATTGAAACATTTTCGGGCATGATTTAAACAACCGTGACTGGTCCCCTACCACCTGCAGTAAGCCTAACACACTCTTGCCAGTGCACAGCGTTCACTCATGTATGCAGAGAGATCTACTCTTTCAAAAAGGAAGTAACCAGCAGCCACGAGTGACATGGGGACCAGTGTAAAAGCGCCTAACTTCCCAGTGTAAACGGGTTCACGCCATGACGTGTGTCAGCCCACGGTGTTCTCGAGGTCTTCTACAGAGCGTAAGTCAATTATTCAGCTTGACTGAGTCTGAGTGTGACAATAGATACAAATGAGCTGTGATAAATATGATACTGACATTACTTATTTTGTATAGTGGGTCTGGGCTGGTAACTCATAATGATAATGTATTCCACTCTGTCCGTTACTAAGTAAAAGACATCGGACTGTACAAGTTACAACTTCAACTAGTACTGTCTAGTACTACTAAACTTCTAAAGCCGTGTTTACACGGGCGAGTTAAAACGCTTCATATAAAACCAGTTGTCTAGATCGATTTACATTTGCCGTGTAAACGCGATGCTGTGGCGTTTTAGGGCTGAATCGATTCATATAAATCGGTATATGTAAACCACCTTGCGAGGTGGTTTATATGAAGTGAACTAGCTTAAGCGCGTCACACGCATGCGCAGTCGAGACCTTAGTTTGTTGACTTTCCGGTCGATCAAAAGCGCATATTATAGAATTTAGTCCATGAAACCGCTAGCTGTCCACAGATATTTTTTTCATCATTTATTTTTAGGGTTTCACTGCCCAGCAGAAGTTTTGACCGTTCCAAACCAATACGATTCAGTCCATACAGATCTAGGTCAAACCTAGATACAATATTCACCCCGTACTGCTGCAGTAGGGGTGCAAACCAACCTTATGTAAAAGCTGGCGAAAATGTGGGTCAAAGAATTGAGAGCCTAATTTTACAATCTAAGAAGCAACAATTATTCTTTACATATGTGTTATTGATAGCCCGCTACCTTTGAGTTGAAAAATATAATATATAGTTTAATAAGATTTAAAAGTGAAATCGACGGCGTTCTGCGGCCGCCATCTTGTCTTTTTGCATTCTCTCCCATTTCACCAACTCTGTGCCTATATGCATAATATGGGTAGCCATTTGATACTGGAGCCACATACTGGAGCCTCACTTCCATACTAACGCTATTTTCGCCCGTATTTATATAAGACTGGTCTTCACCCGTGTACTACAAGTACCGGGTGAATCTTTTATCTAGGTCAAACCCACTCTCTACTGGCGATGTCGACTAACCGAAACTGGCGCTGGTTCGTATGGACTTGCTCATGCGCAGATATCGATTTCCGCCTTCAAACTCGGTGCGTGTAAACGCGCCACTAAATCGATTCATATAAATCGCTTTGTCTTAAATCGGTTTGGAATTGCCCGTGTAAACACAGCTTAGTACTACTACATGCGTACCCTACTACTAGTAGTACTAGGGTACGCAGGTAGTAGTACTAGTAGTAGTAGGGAGTTCAGCTAAAATTAGGTTTAAACTAAAACTTCACATCCTACAGCCTATTTGAAAGAGCTCCTTTTTTAAAATCTCATAATCACGTCAGAGATCAGTAGAACCCAAACTATGGTTGCTCTAATACCCCAATATTGGGCCACTTTGCGGACATTTCTATTGTTTTAGCAAATGGAAATACAACAGATTTGAATGATGGTCAAGGCTCCAAAAACTGAAGAAAATGGACAAACTCTGCTTATTCACTCATTTCTGAGCTTCTAGAAGAGTAATCTGAATGGCAATTTCAAATCCCAGACATTTTTTCCCTGGTGAATGCAATTTACGATTATTCCGAGGAACACAAATTGTTACACATCTGCCTAATTTGCATAAATTTCCATATCTAATTTGCATAAAATTCAATTACACCAGATTTATGAGAAAAAGAGTGCATTTTCAGGAAATAAATGCTAAACAAAATTGGACACCAAAGTAGTGTCTGAGGACATGTTCACCTCGTAACTGGTCGGCCATCTTGGATTTGTAAGCCATCTTGAATGTCAACATGGTGGATCTAGTGTGATACTCATTTGTAATAAATATGGCATGTAGCATATCAAAGTAAACAATTTTTTCATCAGGCTTGCTGAGCTGTTAATAATATTTCACTTAACAGTGAGGTATGTTGGCCAATTTGGATTTCGTCAGCCATTTTGAATTTTAACTGCCCATGGGCAACAATGCTCCAGACTCTTACAAATATGATGTGTAGCATATCAAATTTGAAGGAATTTTCTGTAGATAACCATAGGATTAATTAAAAATATGTTCTATTTATAGGTAATCAGTATGTTATTTCACTTCATTTATCCTGGTTTGCAAAGTACCTTGGGTAAGCAGAGAAAATGTATTTAGCTAGAGGATAACAGTATCCCCAAGATGAATGACTGTCAATGTCACTCACTTGCTCGTTTTCTTCAAGTTTAGCGCTGTCTCACTATTATTAAGTCATACTCATAGTGAATAGTCAATCTGTGCTTTTAGCTGGTGATTTCTGTTGCATTGATACTTGCTCACGTGCCACTTATTTGCTCATTTTCTTCAATTTTAACATTCTCACCATTATCAAAATGTTCATTTTACGACATGAGCCAAGATATTTCCCCTGAAATAACCACCCTGGATCAATTTGATATATATTATGCTTATCAATGGCTGCCATAGTTTGGTCATCCATCGTTTAATTAAAAAATAGTGTAAAACTAAAAGGGATATGGGTTGGGGATAGATAAAAGATGAACCCCGTATTTGCAGTAAGTCTATGGGGTGAATCTTTTATCTAGGGTATTAAATGTTTTATAAAGTAAATTTCAAAAAGTAGCTGCCAGATAGGATTCAAAGTAACCAGAATGGGTGGCCAAGAGCATTGAGCAGCCACTTCCCATTTTGGTAGGACATGGGATTCAAATCCCTGGGTTCGAACCCTGGTCAAGTCAAACAAATAACTTTAAAATGTATACTTGTCACTACCTTACCTGGCATTCAGCATTATTAGGATACGACAAGGAGCAGTGAAATGAGGAAGATCAATTGTCCATGATTGATCAACTAATGTACCAAAAACAACAAACTGGGTACCTTCAGATTTTCAGCCTAACATTTTCCCATCTGATTTGGAAAAATAGGATCAAATGTAAGTATGTGGTTTGGTTTTGAAAAATTGTTATGACCACGCAACTTTAGATCAGCCCAGGCTATGGTGCCAGCAATACTACCACTGGACATCCTGGAACCTGACTAGGTATTTGGAATGAGTGTCAAGGCTAATGAGGAAACAAGATTGACCTAATTGGTTGATGACTTCCCTGTGTGATGACTTTCTCAAAGTATGTGTCCGTAGTAAATTCACTGATTATTCTATATATGCTGTCCCAAATCACTAGTTAATGCACCAATATCTTTAGAAGCTGGATATGTATAATAAAATATGAATACATATTTTGGTTTTGACAAATATATATTTCATCAAACCATGGAACTTTAAACAGCGTGTTGTTTATAGACCAGCTTACATTAAGTTAGTACCATGTCAATTAAATTAGTATCCAAACAAATATCAACAATTCATGTGTGTTCTGTATGTGGATGTGAAACTACATAACCTATGAGCTAAATTATACAATAGGTTAAATATGTATGGACGTCAACTTTGTTCCAGATACGTTCTTTAAATCTTTTATTTGTGGATACATGTAGTTGCCATTTCATCACCAGTGGAAGCAGGGTTCGTATAATCTTGAAAGGGTCTAAAAATCTATCGTCTTTTGAAAATGCTTTAGATTTGGAAAGGCCCTGGACAGACTTGAAAATGTAACTAAAAGACCCTTTGAACTTTATTTGATTATTTATTGTTTGAGAACACTTTTTTAGTGAATGTGGCTTATTTTTTAGTCTGGGCTGTAGGCCTACATTACATTAAAATGGTCATATGACTCAGACCTTCAACTTGAAATTCCGGCGCAATAGGACCTGATATTTGAATACCCTGCGTTGACAGGACTGCCAAAGAACTCTATCAAAAGTGTTGGAATTAAAAGCTGGGTTATGGAAGTAACCGCATCAATTTGAAATCTATTATGGTCAATATGTTGTTCAATCACTTATCAATCATAACCCGCTACGCAGGTTTGAACTTTAAGCTGAAGTAAGGTAAATTAGAATAAACAACCTCATATATTTATTTACCTAAGAAAATGACAGTAACTCAAAACTATCGGCCTATGCAACTTCAATAGGATAGGACAGGGACTGGTTCGTACAGTATCAGTATAGGCCTACTATGACTGGGATATCGGGCCATATTATTGCCCCACGGCGGCCTGGTCTCCCGGTGGGGCAGCACTATAAAGTCGACAAAAGTGAACACTGTCACAGGTCAGTACCGTCCTAATCCTAATATCACCTAAGATGTTGCTAAGGCGTAAAATAACAATAAACAAACCGATCCCCAGTTAATCGGGTAGTGTGGCGCGGGATGTGGTCTGCCTGCGTGGCGGCCTATTGTTTACCTTAGCGTCAGGGCAACAGGCCCGTGTACCCGGCATGCCTCACTCCCATCAAGGCCAGGTGCCGCCGCGCTGACTCTGAGACTAGTGAGAGGAGTAGAGGATGGAACTCTAATACCGCGCGGGTTGGGAATGGAGGAATCGGACATAAGCACTAGGTGAGCCCGACCCTGATTCGATTTGGGAACTCGTCCGGCTTTGGTTGTACGCGTTGGGACTACTTTGGTGTATGAGGTAAGGTTTGATGAAAAGAATCGTTAGCGGGTGTATGTGCACATCAATATCCAGCCTCTCCTTCCCTCCCGCCCCCCTTCCTCCTCCCCCTCCTTCCATTCCCCCCCTTCCTTCCTGCCCCTCCTTCCTTCCCTCCCTCCCTCCTTCCCTCCCTGCCCCCTCCCTCCCCCATCCTTCCAATCCTTCCTCCCTGTCTCGCTCCCTTTCTACCTACCTCTCTACCCTCCTCCCTATACCGCAACTGGCTTCCTTCGTACCTCCCTACCTTCTCTCCCACCTCTCTACTCTCCTCTCTGCCTCCCTCCCTGCCCCCTTCACCACCCCTCACCACCCCCTCCTTCCCTCTCTCCCTAACGGGCTCCATTCCTACCTACCTCAGTGTCTTCCTACCTACCTACCTACCTACCTGCCTACTTACCTACCTAACTTCCTCCTTACTTTACTAGCTTCCTCCCTACCTCCTTCCCTCTCCCGCCCTCCCTCCCTCCATCCATCTCTATCGTCCAGTCTACCTCCCCACCTCCTCCTTCTACCCTCTTCTCCCACCCACCACCTCCTTTCCCTCCCTCCCTCCCTCTCTCCTCTCTCTCTCTCTCTCTCTCTCTCTCTCCTCTCTCTCCCTCCCTCTCTCCCCTCGGCCCTCTCCCCGACACCCCCACCTCCTTCCTCCCATCCTTCTACCTCCGTCAGCCACAATTTCCCCCGCCACACACACACACACACACACACTACAGACACACAGAAACACTTACGCGCACACAATCTTCTACCTCATCCACAGATGGCTGACTTTGGTAGATCAATACGCTCCATCTAGGAATATCTAATGAACTTCCCGGTGAAGAAGTATAACATGCGTGACGGACACATAGCCTTAGCCAACTGCTTACAAATGATGACCTTGATTTGGTGTAATCTGCATAGTATGAGTTTAAGAATGGATGTTGTGTTACCTCTTTTGATTTGATGTAATCTGCATAGCGTAAGTTTAAGAATGTATGGGTTACATAATCCAATTCTTTTAATTTTTTGCCATTTCTAAAAAAGATATAACACATTAGGACAGCGTGGTAATAAACAGTAACAGTGGGGGGAGGGGGGACGTTCCGCCATTTTATATATCGATAATTTATTATCCAATCTATATTTTTCGGTTGTAGTTGCTAGTTTGGAGCAACTTTAAATTAAAATGAATTAACTTTGGAGGTATTTCAAAATAATGTGAATTATAATTGATTATAATAATATAAATAACGAAGCATATACAAGGTTTAATTATATTTATTATTACTAGTCGCGCACCAAACCCAGCAGGGGCGCGCGAATGGGGCGCCACCTGTACAGTGCCAGAATTGTGTCACTCCTGTTACAATTTTCTTTGAGGCAGATGCGTGGTAACAACAGAGGCGGTGATGCGGATTCCGAGGGACACCAGTTTGCCAGGGACACTTCCATTGAAATGCATTGTTAACGGCTGTGAGCAAATCTTCATACAGAAGAAGTCAAATATGTCCCAAATTACACCATCTAGAAACAAATCGCTTGGTACACATATAGAAAACATCTTTACCATAAAGACTATATTAAATTGATAAGGTTAGGGTTCTTGATTTCTATTAATTTTGAATAAAACTAAAGTTTTGCACTGCGCGTACCGTCAAACTCAAGGCATTATCAATGGTCGTGAGCCATCTTCATACATAAAATACAGAAGAAGTCAAATATCTCTCAAATTACACCATCTAGAACCAAATCGTTTGGTATACATATAGAAAAGATCTTTACCAAAAACATTATATTAAATTTATAACGTTAGTGACAATGCTGTTCGATTTTGACGCATGTGCAGAAGCGATGTGTCCCTGGCAAACTGGTGTCCCTCGGAATCCGCAACACCGGGACATCATGTATTGTGATTTGTGCGGTACGGCGCACAATGCAGATAATTGTAAAAAGAAGAAAGGAAGGAAATGAAAAAAAGTTGTTATCGACAAGAGTAAGAAAGCAGATAAGTGTAAAAAGAAGAAAGGAAGGAAATGAAAAAAGTTGTTATCGACAAGGGTAACTAGGTCTACGACTACGCAAACAGCAGATATGCCGAAAATTGAGTCTCGAGAAAGTTTGTTGGAAGTAGTAGATAGAATGTCGTCACTCACGTAGGAGGAGCAAGAGACTACTATACTAAAGGAAATAGCTGAAATGGCGTTAGAGGAGAGAATTAGTGGAGCGGCAGGAGCGACGAACAGTGATGAGGCGAAGACGACAAGGACGACAGCAAACCAACATGGACGTGCCGGACCGTGGGACAACACCCGTGAGGGACGAATGGCCGGCGACAGCAACCACCGGTGTGCCGGCGGGTGCCGCCAACGAGGAACACTCCAGCTATGGAGTGGCAAAGCGCGGCATAGGTAGCGGACAAGGAGACGACGACGAACACCCTCAGACTCCAGGAGCAGAAGCACCAGCAGTACCAGGCGACTTCGAAGTAAGTGGAGTCTGAGAAGATATGCTGTTCTTGGGAAAGAAGTAAGGAAATTGAACTGTTCATCTATTCGCTGGTGTTTAGACATACAGGGGCTCACTGTAAAAGACCTCCGTGCGTTCTTAGAACATATTTGTTTTATGGCATCCAGGGCAAGGCAAAATGACTTTCAGGACTCGACTCATGTCGAGTATGACAAAGACATAAGGAAGCTGGCGGAGGTAGAAGGTTTCGTGGCCTTTGGGAGCAGTAATACGGGTCTTTGCATGTTTCATTACGGCATGCATAACATGTGACCTAAAAAGCAGGCAAGCAATGTGCATAAAACTAATACATACACTAAAGAAGGCAAGACAGGTTGTTACAAATGGAACAAGGAAAGTGGATGTAGTAGAACCGACGAAGTGTGTAATTTTTGGTCATTGGTGTTTAAAATGTGGCAGTAAAAGTCATAAGAAATATAACTGCTGAAAAGACTGACAAGTTAATAGGTGCGTCAAAAATGATACTAACAATAATGTGATTAGTATTGTTGGTAATGATACCATTTCTTTGAATATAAATGGAAAACGAAAGGTCAATGAACAGCAATATAATTATGGCCAGTTGTCTAATAAGGACTTATTTTCCAGTTCACATGAAAATAAAAATGTATGTGGACAAGTTGATATAACAGTCAGACACACAGAGCAGCATAGCACTGTCGATAAATTGCATCATAACCACATGCCTAATGAACCATGGCCAATTAATTACCAGTAGAAGTTATGTTACATGTGCTTCAACCGCAAGGCAATTAGCGGTCGACCCCGCCTGTGTTATAAATACTTTGGGCGGACAGGCGGTATGCAAAGCTCAATTAGAACCAAGGTATGTAAGCCAAGTTAACAAAATAAGGTCGAATAGTGAGAATGATAGAACAGAAAATGTTACATGTGCTGCAAATACACAAATAGAGTTTCATGAAAGCAAATTGAACCAGCAAATAATTGTGGAGAATATTGTTGAATCAAATGAGACTAATGTAGATAGCCAGGTTAGCAGAATATGGCATGACTGGATTAATAATGAAGGTCAATAAGGACGATATGTTTTACGTCAAAACAGTGAGGGAGAATTACACTGTTGGAAGTTTCACATTAGGGAATTCCCACAGGTGGATCCAACAATAATTGAAGTTACAAGTGACTGTATTAGCGGTAAATGCAATTGTAATCATTACATAGCAGGTAATCTGATGCAACTAAAGCTGTGTCGCTATATAGGTGAGCTGTTCCTCCGAGGGGATTCCAACCCAGATTGGGCTTATGTTCTATGGGGAGTAGTGTTTGGCTTCCATGTGACCAATAATGACTGTATGGTGGAATATAATACTACGTTCAAGAAAGTCTATAAATTGTTGTTGGAATTCAGCCAAAGTATGATCTCCCGGAGCAACCACACCCCTCAGTGTGTACATTTTTTTTTTTACTAAATGTATTTTATTCAGCGAATAATGTCTTTTGTCAGCGCCAGAGCACTGGTCTTCCGGCCGTTAATTACAATTTGTTGGTACATAAATGACAATATTAGTTGCAATAATAACCACATGAAAAACCTGTTCGATAATAGAAGCATAATATAAATTGACTATTTGTCGTAATAGTAACTGCATGCAATTCCAGTTCAACATATGTATTATGCACTTGGTGAGCATGCATCAATAAATGTACAAGATGACTCTAGAATTGTCTTTAAACACTTCTTTCTTCCTTTGTTTTCTCTCTTCTCTTTTCAAAAAGATATAACATATCTACAATACACATATATATATACTATATTGCAAATATGCAAATCAGTGGATCCAATCACCAATACCAAATGCGGAAACCTGGCCATTTAAATATTTTATTTTTTTTATCCCATCACGAGTGTTCCGTTCTGTGTGGCCTAATGATGGGATCGCGGTCTGAGATTGCAGTGGGGACTTACATCATACAGGTTTTATGTCAATTTAAAGGAAAATTTTAGGTAATAGGTTTTGAAAGAAGGTGTAATAGGGGTGGGGTAAGGGCGGGAAGGGGATCATAATATATTTTGTATACCTAAGGAAGAAGGTGGGAGGGGAATATTGGACTGCAGTAGGCCAAAAGGTAAATCTGTAAATAAATTCACCGAAAAACTAGCACTAAAATTTAATTATAAAAGTGTCGATGATGTAGTAGACCAAATGAATCAGGGAGACTACCTGTCAACGGTAGATCTAAAAGACACATATTGAGCAATCCCTATACACCCAACAAACAGACCTAGGCAAGGTTTAATTTGGGATTTTGAAGGGGAGCAAGGGGAGGGACCGAATGATATGTTAGATAATAGACTTTGCATGGGTCCTTCCTCTAGTCCGTTTGTCTTTTCAAAAATGTCTGATTTCATTGTTAGATGTGCAATTAGAGAAAATGTAGAAAAGGTAATACATTATCTAGATGATTTCTGCGTGATTGCCCCAACTTGGGACAGTGCTGTAAGCCAGCAGAATAAATGAATCGCTTTACTGCGTCAACTAGGTTTTTATATAAGTTATAAAAAACTAATTAGTCCCAATACAAAAATACGATTCTTCGGTATACTAATCGACTCAATTAGATTGGAATTAACTCTTCCTGCTGATAAATTACTCAAATTGTGTGACACCCTTTTGGCTTTCAAAGGAAGCGAAAAAGCAACTAGAAAAGAGCTTCAAGAATTAATGCGGACTGTTAGCCCATTGTGCCAAAGTAGTGCGTGGGGGGCGAACATTTTCACGACGAGCCTGTGACTTGATGGGTTCAGTAGCACGCCCTTATTATAGAGTTAGATTAAATGCAGGATTTAGAGAGGATGTCCAATGGTGGATCCTATTTGCAAATGAATTTAACGGGAAAGTGTTAATGCTAGGCAAATTTGCAGCAGTAAAATCTACTTATAGTGATTCAACTAAATGGGGCTATGGTGCACTGCATGATAATGATTGGTTGGTAGGCTGTTTTAATGAACAAGCTGGGAAACATCTTCAAGCAGTGGTAAGCCACCACTATGACCAACCGGACGATAATTTAAGATCTGCTCACATCAATGTACAAGAAATGTGGGCTGTTTACGCAGCAATAAAGAGATGGGGTCCTGGATGGAATGGGACCTCGATAGTCATGATTACGGAAAGTGCAACAGTGGAATCTGCATTATCCACTGGCAGATCGAAATGCAAATTGATTATGCATTACTTAAGGCGACTATTTTGGTTTTCAATAAAATATAATTTTGTTTTCACTGCCGTACGTCTTAGCAGTGAGTCAATCGATGCTTTAAGCAGACTGGATGTTGCACGCATGCCAGAGGTCATATATAATGCAGACCCAGAGAAATGTTTATGTTGTATTAGTTTATTCAAACAACCCTTCTCTTTACAGAAATTGATAGGCTCAAAGCAGAGCAGAAGAAGTTTCAGCTGAAATACTATGCGCCAAACTCCTTGACAACAAGGGCAGTCCAGGTTAATAAGTACTCGGCCTTTATAGAGGAATTTTCAGAAACTCATGCTCCAATACCATGCGATTCAATGCAGCTGGCACTGTATGCTGCTTGGTTAGCGAGGAGGTTGAAATATTCCTCGATTATTAACTATATAAGTGGCCTAAATTATTTTCTTAAAGAGCAGGGTTCGGTACAGATAGATTAATCAGACTTTATAATCGCTTCAACCCTACGGGGTATTCGCAGGGAATTAGGGGACATGCCTAAGCAGTCCATGCCCTTGCTTCCGAATATGTTACGATGCATTTTCGCACTTCTAACAGAAAATTCTGGTCATATTGCATGGCGGGTGGCTGTTCTATGCAGCTTCAGAGGACTATTGAGGAAATCAAATGTGACCTCAGATGCTATGCTGCTTCGGAGAGACTTTAAATTCTATCCATGGGGGATGTTGCTAAAAATTCGTAAATCAAAGACGATAGAATTTGGTGAGAGGTCTTTGGATATCCCATTAGCACGATGTCATGAGTTAGAGTTATGTGCAGTGCATTGGACTGAAAAGCATTTTGCTGAATGGCCAGCCGCTAGTAATGATGTGGCATTCTTGCTGCCAAATGATGAGGGAGGTAGTTCTCCTTTAACATATGAAATTTACCAGTTGACATTGAAATTGTTTAGAGGTCGAGTAGGCCTTAATGTTGAATTGCTATCTTCGCATTCACTACGGAGAGGGGGATGCCCATATTTGTCAATGTGCGGGTCCTCACTAGAAGAGATCCATACCAGAGGAGACTGGCTGAGTAACACGGTTTTTGAATATTTAAAAACTCCCTTGACGATACGAATCACGAATGATATGAGAGTGGCAGCCAAGTTGGCTGCCGAAAGTAATTGAGTTGGGTTGGAGGGACCTCGGTGGTCATTGGCATATTTATAGTCCCTGCCAGAGAACTAATAAAATAGAACCCAGTCCAACTCTGATTTGTCTACCTTACTGCCGCAGTGACTTTATGTGAATTATAATTGATTATAAAAATATAAATAACGACGCATATACAAGGTTTAATTATATTTATTATTACTGTTTGTACTTATTATTATGTGTTAGGAGTCGCGCACCAACCCCAGCAGGGGTGTGCGAATGGGGCACCACCTGTACAGCGCCAGGATTGTGTCACTCCTGTTACAATTTTCTTTTTTGTAGGTGGGCATATTTATAGTCCCTGCCAGAGAACTAATAAAATAGAACTCAGCCCAACTCTGATTTGTCTACCTTACTGCCGCAGTGACTTTATACAAAATAATTTGGGTGCTGGAAATCAGGTTTCAAGTTTCATGACTTGCAGCAATGATAGTGTCTAGTTCATTGACTTCATAGTGCTATAATTTGTGCACCAGTATGTAAGTAGGATCAAATGAGGATAATACTTTGTTTTCGAAACTATTCTACTTCGCGGATTTTTAAGCTTAAAGTGAAAAATGACAAATTAATTTGTGCATGGACATCGAAATTCAAGATACCATAGGCTTCAAGAAGTGACAATTTTCTTTATTTCGAACGGATTTAAATTGACTTAGCAAACATTTGATGCAGCAATACATGTTTAATAAATGCACCAATATCCAAATATGTAGCATTAAATCTAGATAAGTATCCTTGTTTCGAACATTTGATTCTGTCATCGGACTATATGAAATTTTAACCAAGCAGTTGAAAAGATTATCTTTTAATATGGTATAATATGGATAATGTGAATATATATAATCCATCTCTCCTGAAATTAGGTTGCAATAGCCTTTAATTAATTGACTGTACTTTCAAACCTGATCCATTTTAAAGCTGAGATTTCAACCTACATGAACATACAAATAGTCATTAACCAAATACGACATACAATTCGATATTCACGGTGAAAAGTTAGTAGCGTTTATTGTGTCACCTTTCTTTCACCAAAGAAAAAGTGTTTATCACATTTATATTTGTACACTGAAACTCTGGAAAATCTGAAATGGTCAGATTTGTGTCTACTGATAGCAGACATGATCTCAATTTTGAAGCGGTTAAATTTGTGTCAAATGACAGTAAAATTTGCTTCATGCGTTAGGTCTACATTGGGAAAGAGATCTTGCATGTTATTTACATTAAAACATTGTTGCTGAAAGATCATGAAATCTACACATTCAAGTCGAATGTGTCTGAGTTTGAGTGAAAACACACTCAAAGCACCCGAGGAGGTGGTAGTGGGTGGTTCTCCCTTGAGTACAAATGTATGAGTCAGCCAAGAGTGTTCAATGCGGTGGAGAGTCAGGATCATGTGGTTCCCAGGGTGTGCAAGGGTTGCACTGTGATTGGGATATCAGGCTATGGTGCCAATAGTTGGGTCTCCCAGTAGGGCAGCACTATAAAGTCACGATGAGTGCGTACTGTCGCAAGTCTCTACCCTTCCTGATATGTACCAAGACCTTAAACCCAACAAACAAACAGCTAGTGTTTGAACGCTAATCTTTAAAAAAAAAAAAAACACTTTATACTTACTCAAAGAATAATTTGCTTTAATTTTAGTGACAATTGCTAATCAATTTAGAGTGTTAAACAATCGAGAAATTGTTATTATTACATTATACTAAAACACATCGCAAATGCATTTATGTATTGCAGGCTGTAGGATTTCACGGTAACGGTCGTTACCGGTGCTGGGGAAACTACAGAACCAAAATTGTGTATCCCATGATATTAATAAAACGCAAGGCAATTTGAGATGTTGCTAGGACATAAAGCAACAACAAGCAAGCAAACATGATGCTCAGAGTTGATCGTTGGTCATATCATAGATATTTAAAGTAGATTATATTTCATTTTTCTTGAATTAAGCTGTTTGTTTGTTTGAGTTTTATGTCCTGGCAACATCTAAAGTCATCAAGACGGGTACTGGCTTGTGATAGTGCACACTCATGGCGACTTTATAGTGCTGTCCCACTGGGAGACAAGGTCGCCAGCACCATGACCTGATATCCCACTCAGTCACATTATCCTGACACTGAGCCAACCATTTCACGTACTATCCTAATAATGCCGAGTTCCTGGCTAGGAAGCGACAAGTATAAATTTGTATGTCATTGGTGCTAACTTGTTGTTTCAGTTGTGGTCAAAGCAGGTAGGCCTACACACCGTTACAATGGGGTGTGGGACGAGCTCCGACGAACAAGCAGTGTGGATGGGACAGAAGCGGTCAAATTTGGTGAAGAAGACAGATAACGCGCCATTTTCACCAGAGAGGAACCCTGTGGCACCGACCATGACAATGGTAAGTATGAGTCTTATAGAGAATGGTAAACAGCGACGAAAGGAGGAGACCCAACCAGATCTTGCATGTTCACTGGGTCGACTTGAAGAGCCCTTCATTGAGCATACATTTTGCACAGTAATTCTCCCATTCTGTACACTACTGATTTGGTGTGAGTTAAACCTAGTAAATTTCAAACATACTTCAAACACTTTAATCGGTGCTATACATTAAAAGAAAACTGAATGCCATGACATGTCCTAATTTGGCACCAAACCGCAGAGATAAGATTAACCCACACCACATATAGTGTTGTCTCATTTACATTGACAATACAGTGAACTCGCATTTTTCCAGTCAGGCGTGGCAATAAGCAATTGATCAATCTCACACTTGTGGGGCACCACCGTCAAGAGCATGTAGCCTCACTTTCGAATGGAATCAAGGTCAGTTCTGAGAGATCTGCGACTGGACTAAGTGCCTAGTGAACCACTGGAGGTGCAGAGACAGTCACCAGTACAGCTGTAATTATTGGCACACTTTCCCCACACAGTGCTGAGAGAGCTGCGTGTCTAAGTGCCCACTAAAACATTAGGGCAGAAATCACGCCGAATGTCCCCACTGCATGTGAAGAAACCTTCTTTGTCTGTGTCCTTGTCACAAATTTGATTAATGTATAGCACCGATTAAAGTGCCTTGTCCCACCCTGCTGGTCCCCTGCCCCACCCTGGATGTACCTTTCCCCACCCTGTTGGGCCCCGCGCCCCACCCTGCTAGTCCACCTGCTGCTCCCCTGTCCCACCCTGCTGGTACCTTGCCCCACACTGCTGCTCCCCTGCCCCCCCCCCCCCTGCTGGCATCCTTCCTCCACCCTGCTTGTCCCCTGCCCCACCCTGCTGGTCCCCTGCTAGACGATATAGCGATATGGTAGACAGGAAGTGTGAACACTTATTTGTCTCTCTTTTTTTTGTTTGTTGGTACATTAGTTGTCCCAAGCAGGGGAAATCCCAGTCACAGACGACTGGTCTTCCCCACTCCACTGCTGGTCGATAGAAAGCCCGAGCCTACACTTTTACCGACCCAAGGGATTTTTAACCTCCCACACCACATAATAAGCCGTGTTCACACGGGGAAAATGTAAAGCGATTTAGACAAGGCGGATAATATGAACCGAACTAGTGTCGCGTTCATACGGGCAGTACTTGGGCTGGAAATCGATATCTGCGCATGAGCAAATCCAGACTAACCAGCGCCATTTTGGGTTCGTCGACGTCGGCACGAGAGAGTGGGTTCGACCTAGATATGTATTGACTGAATCGTATTGGTTTGGAATGGTCAAAACTTCTGCTGGGCAGTGAAACCCTAAAAATAAATGATGAAAAAAATATATGTGCACCTCTAGCAGGTTCATAGACCAAATTATATAATATGTGCTTTTGATCGACCGGAAAGTCAACAAACTAAGGTCTCGACTGCGCATGCATGTGAGGTCCTTAATCCGCCTATTTGCGTTCACACGGCCAAAAATAATCCGCATCACAGAAATCGATTCACGTAAACTACCTCGCTAGGTGGTTTACAGTATCCGCATCACGCGAATCGATTCAGCCCTAATCCGCCTCAGACGCCCGTTCACACGCGAAATGTAACCCAAACTATACAAGTCGATTTCTACGAATCGATTTACACCGCCCGTGTGAACACGGCTATAGACATGGTATGAGAGCAACCGGCCTTTGATGACGCTGTAAGTTATACACAGCGGTGGAAATCCAAATTGGCAGAACTGGGGGTACGGGGAATCGAACCGCCAACCCTCAGATTAGGAGTCTGACCTAGAAAAAAGTCAGACACTCTAACCACTCCGCCACAGAGAACGCCACTGCTGGTACCCTGTCCCACCCTGCTGTGAGAGTTCAAAAAGCTGGTGTCGCGGTTTAAATTCTCCGTCGTTTTACATTCTACGCAGGGGTTCTGCGCATGTGTCAAAATCTAACGGTATTTCCACTAAATTGGGCATATTCGATTAATCAACTCGGGTGACCCGGCGACTTTTTGGCACATAGGACTTGTACTGCTACAGGACGGTACCAGCACAAATGTGATGACATCGCTCCTAGCCAACCCCAGCCAAGAGGTGGGTTACTGGGATCTGGACTTTTTGCACACGACACATGTTTTTGTCAATTACACTCGCGGTGTTTTATTTGATTTTGATGACCCGAATGGATGACCCGAGTCGCCCGGGTCATGTTAATTGAATACGCGCATGCACAGAACCCCAAGCGTAGAGTGTAAACCCACGGAGAATCTAAACTGTGACACCAGTCCAGTCCAGGGCCCGACCTTCCTGGCAACACCCGGTGTCATGGTATACAACCCCTGCCTGATCGCAGCCCCTGTCGTGGCTTCTGCGCATGCGCAGAGGTTGTAAACAAGCTCAGCTCGGCTGCAGAACGACTACACACTGCCAGTGTCTATTAAAGATTAATAGAAATGCACAACCCTAACCATATAAATTTAATATAATCTGTTCGTTGGATATGTTTTCTATATATGTTCCAGGGGGTTTGTTTCTAGGTGGTGTATAGTTTCATAGATATTTCACTTTTTCTGTATGAAGATTGCACTGACACTCAGAATATCCCAACTTTCACTATTTAGTCTATTATCTCTGTTTTTAATACTTTCAGCATAAATTGCTCTTAGGTTACATTAAATACTTCAGATCTTCCTCTTCAATCGCGCATTAAGATATTTTTAATCGATCCACTGAAAGTTTTTTAATTTATTTTACAAAAATAAATGCTTAGTCAACTGTCTTCACGACAGGGGCTGCGATCAGGCAGGGGTTGTATACCATGACACCGGCCTGTTCTCAAGGCGCTTGCCTCCCCGTGAGCTGGCACCTGGCCAGGAAGCTTTGAGGTCCACAATCTAGAACGCGGGAAGTCGGGATGCCGCCCGGCCGCACGAGATGGCGATCAATAATTCACACATACACAGCCCCGGCAAGGTGCTCGCAGGTTCAACAATTGAACACATTTGACTAGTCTCTCTCTGAAACTCACGCTCTACTCGGCGAGATGTGATCTCACCTTTTTTATTAAAGTTGCATAGTCCGATGAAATATCAAATTTTCAAAACCAAACCAATTATCTAGATTTGATTTGACATATCTAACTTAGATCCTTCTCCTATCGACACGGGCTTCCAGAAGAGCCATCAGGTAGAGACCTAGCTCATGCTGGTAAATGGCAACTCGGTAGTGATGCTGGAACTGTAGATGGAGTGTAGGACATCCATCCTCTCTGAAGAGTTGAACAGGTCTGCTGGAAGAAGCCAGGTGGTGCCTTGATATACCGACCGCCAAAACGCTGGTGATATGCTCACGATACGTTAATGGCACGCTCGCATACGCTAGGGGCATGCTCGTGTACGTTAACGGAATGTTGTGAGTACATTATATATGTCAGAGACACGCGCCGGGCGCCGGTTGTATCTATGGCTAACGTGTACCAATGTACCCCAACGTATCCCTGACATACTCCTAATGTACGCCGACTTACACCTAACGTACACGTAGCATATGAGGAACATACAAGCCACACATCGACACACGTTGGAAATTTTGAACATGCACAAACAAATTTCAGAGCCTCGACGCACGGTGACATAAGACGACGTATAACGACGTATCCCAAACCTACCCGACGAATGCCCAACATATACGTAGCGTATGACGACGTACACCGAAGTATTGGTAGAAAATCACATACGTCGGCATACGCTAAGGCTATACGTCGTAGTATGACAGGCCCTTTAGCCATTTTGAATTATTTACTGTGAACTAAAGATAAAGTAGATTATAACCATCAATCTAATATATTCATTTTAAATAATAGGACAAACAGTAAAAAAAAATTGGATCATGTAACTTTAACTAACCAGACGGGATGGCTGAATGAGTTAGAGCCTCCGACTCCCATGTTGGTAGACCGTGGGATCGTGGGTTTGCACCCTGGTCGAATCAAACCAATGACTTAAAAATTGATACTTGTCGCTTCCTAGCCTGATGCTCGGCATTATTAGGATAGGGCAAAGACTGGTTGGCTCAGTGTCAGGATAATGTGACTGAGTGGGATATCAGGTCAGGGTGCTGGTGGCCTGGTCTCCCAGTGGGGCAGCTCTATAAAGTCGCCATGAGTGTGCACTATCACAAGTCGGTACCCGTCCTGATATGACCTTAGATGTTGCTAGGACGTAAAACAATAACAAACCAACAAAATGTAACTTTAACTTGAAAAAAACTTGTTGTAATATTTCTATTCTTTTATGCTATTTCGATATCTATGTTGCATATAATGTTGTTTAACACACCGTACATATTTCAGGAGCGCTCGTTTGTTCTGGATAGGTCGATTCTTCTCCGGTATATTTCCCTGGAGAAGGAAATCTGGGAATTGGATCAGAAAAATGTCATCAAGGCATACCAGGTCAAGAAACAAGAGCTTATCGAGTTGAAAAACAGGCTGTGGACGGCACAGGATACTTTTGATAAGAATGCTTTTCAAGTGTAAGTACACAGCAGTATTGTGACTATATTTTAAAGTTTTAGAGTCCCATGGTTTTTTAGTTCCTGCCACTTTTTGAGATAAATATATTATGGCCCTGTCACACTACGACGTGACTACGTCAGCGTAACCACAACGTGAAAATAATGATATCACGTCGAAGTTATCGGCGTAATATGCAAATTGTGGACGTGAGCGTAACGTGAAAGTAACGTGGGTGTACGTCGTGACCTTAGCTGTAACGTGACAACGTTAGGGGGGAGGGGTAATTGGCGACGTGACCGGGCGTTAGTGTAACGTGAGCGTAACGTCGCCGTAACGGGTGCGACGTGGACGTAACGTGACCGTAACGCCACCGTAACGTGACCGTAACGTGACCGTAATGTGACCGTAACCGTGACCGTAACGTGACCGTAACGTGCAAAACGCTGCCCACACGTTGCTCCCACCCGGGCCGTCGGTCTGACGTGACATAACGTGACTCTAACGTCATTTACGTTGCTATAACGATCGCGGAACGTCAACCTAACGTCATTGTCACGTCATCCCAACGTAACGGCTTCACGTTGAGATACGTCGAAAGTTTTGAACAGGTTCAAAACCTCGACGCGCGCCAACGTAACACAACGTAGCTCGACGTCACTCTAACGTCATTATGACGTCATCATAACGTGACCCAACGTACGGCAACGTAATGACGAAAAATCATCACGTTAGGCTCACGTTGGCTCATTACGTCGTAGTGTGACAGGGGTATAAGGTTGATCCTTATAATCTACATTACTTTAGTTTGAAGTAACTTTGTATTTTGAATGGCTAATCTTGGAGATCTTTGTAGTCTAAACGTGCTAAATTACAATGTTGGCAGGCATGTCAAAATGTTGAAACCATTGGTTTCAGCAGTAATAGATACTATTAAATTGTATTCCCTTCTATGCCGCAACAAATACTTAATAAGTGCACCAGTATCTAAGTTGGATAAGATCAAATTTAGATAAGTGTTTTGTTTTTGAAAATGTGATGCTTTCATCGGATTATGTAGCTTTAATTCACCTGTGCATGTCTACAATCCCTTACCCGAATTTCTACAATCCCTTACCCGAATTTCTCAAATAAAAAATTAAAAACTTTGGAAAACCGTTGCTGTAGGCCTATATTCCTTTTCTTATACTCGCTGAGATGCCCGAACTTTAATCAGCGATCTTTTATATTTAAAGTGGTTTTTGCGTGTTTTTTGTTGTTGTGATGAGTGTATTTATGCTGCCCATAACGGTTAAGTCTAATGACTTGTTTTCGCCGCGAGACAGTAATAGTCTTGTGACTCCCCTTCTTTTTTATCACTTTCAGTTATTGTGTAGCTAACTACTGCATGCATTCTTTCTCATTGTTATAGTGCCTCTTGATTTTTATTGTAAAACTATCCATATCTTTATCATTTTTTATATGCTTATTTACGCTTCACATCCTTCACAGTGAATCGACTATGAATTCGGCCATGTTTTGGGAACTTTAATTTAATAAACATTTTAAAAACGTCCTTGAATTTTGCACTGAAAGGTCCTGGAAAGTACTGGAAAGTAGTGGAATTTGATATGTCAAAATGGGTACGAACTCGGTTATTATTCTGTTGAATGAGTGCTTGCACTCATTCGCTGAGCACAGGGCGCAGTGAAACACTCAACCCTCTTCCCTGCCTCTCCGAGAGCCTCCGCACACGTGATACCTCACACACGTGACACCTCGCCTCTCTGCCCTCACCTCATTGGCCGAGCTCGCCGTGAATATGGCCTATGCTGCCGACACGGCGTAAAGCAACCACCAATCAATCAATCAACCGAGCTCTTCGACCTAGCGGGCAATCATTCCACTCACCTCTTCAAACCTCATTCAGTTTTTAAAACCTGTCAATCGGGGCTGCATTCAGGGTACGCTTCAGAGTCAACACCTTGGTGACAGCTTTTTTGCCAATTTGCGTTCAACATAGGCTTCGGAGTTGATTTCGAGACATCATACTTTTCGAGTAGGAGGCGAAAATGTCTCCAAAATGGTCGTTGACCAGACGGGATGGCCGAATGAGTTAAAGCACCCGTCTCCTGTGTTGGTAGATCGTGGGGTCGGCGGTTCGAACCCTGGTCGAGTCAAACCAATGACTTAAAAATTTATACTTGTCGCTTCCTAACCTGGCGCTTGGCATTATTAGGATAGGGCAAGGGCTAGTTGGCTCAGTGTCAGGATAATGTGACTGAGTGGGATATCAGGTCATGGTGCTGGTGGCCTGGGGTCAGCACTATAAAGTCACCATGAGTGCACACTGTCACAAGTCGGTACCTGTCCTAATATGACCTTAGATGTTGCTAGGACGTAAAACAACAACAAACAAACCAAAATGGTCGTGTATGTCAGCCAATCAGAGCTCTTCTTTCAATTGCAAATGGCTGCAGGAAGTGCACGCTATGGAGGCTGCCATTTTCGAGACACCCAACTGCTAACACGCTGTTCAGCTGTTCAGAGTAGCGCAGCATTTGGAATTCCTCTGAGGCACCTCGTTGAACGCAGCCTGCTCCGGACTATGGTTCAACACAACATTTCTTTATGACTGAATGTATGAATGTATCAATCAATTGTATTGTTTCACTTTAAATATTGGACAGTAAGCTGGAAAAGACAGAAGAGGGTAAAGAAGAGAAGCAGACTTTGCAGAAAGTCTTTGTCGATTCTGAAAATGTCACGGCCGATAATGACCAGGTGCGTTCTACTCTTCTGGAAGATTTAGTCACTTCATTTAAACATGTATTCTGTAATAGACAGGGATGAAAGATCTCCGCGATTTCGCGGATTTCCGCGATTTTTTATATTTACCGATTAGCGTTAAGCAAAATGCCCAGGAATCTGGATGTATATGACAACAATTGGGTTCGAATCCCGTTCTTATATGATCTTAGATGTTGGTAGAACAGAAAGCCCAAGCATGAACCAGTTGGGTATGGGCGATAATATAGGCACAAGGATAATTGAAACCTGACTTCCGGCACTTTTCTGCGATTCCCTGACAGTGGGGGGAGGGGAAATCCACATTTTCGTGGAAATTCGTCATCCATGTAATAATCTCAGCTTGATTTCCACGATTTTTGCAGGAGACCACTTTCATCCCTGAACTGTAGATAAAGTATTCAACCCTGCGCAGAGTAGAGGTGATTGGCAACGTAGTCTAAATACTGGCGAAAATTGCTTTAGTATGGAACATATAGTGGAACATTGATCAATATAATCCACCCTACTTTAGTTTGAAGTAACTTCTATTTTAAATGGCTAACTTCTGAGATATTTGAAGTGCAACCATGCTAAATTAATGTTGGCAAGCACGCCAAAAGTCTGACACCAGAGGCTCAGTATTTCCACCTATGTGGTGACAATTGTTTAAGAAGTGCACCAGTATCTAAGTTATATATGTAGAATATAATCAAGATAATTGTTTTGCCTTTGACAAATTTATGTTTTGATCAAACTATGCAGCTTTAAGCTCAATAAAATACCACTTTATATCAGTTATTGTGAAGTACTCCGCGTGATAAGGGGGCTCATCCCATTCCATATATTGCTCTTCAATCGACCTGTCAGCACAGTTAAATCTACTATCAAGAGAACGATATAACTACCAGTTCAATTCACTAAATATTTATCTACTACTTTCCAGGGCGATGAAACTAACCTAACCAATGAACAGGTAGGTACTCAGTAATTAACTAGGTTGTTCTACTACCCCAATCTCACTCACTCTCTCTCTGTCTCTCTCTCTCTGCCTCTCTCTCCGTCTCTCTCTCTCCCTCCCTCTCTCTCCCTCCCTCTCTCCCTCCCTCCCTCTCTCCCCTGCTCCTCCCCGCGCTCTCTCTGTCTCTCTCTCTCTGTCTCTCTCTCTCTGTCTCTCTCTCTCTCTGTCGCCGTGAATATGGCCTATGCTGCCGACATGGCGTAAAGAAACCACCAATCAGTCAAAAACTCTCACACACACACACACACACACACACACACACACACACACACACACACACACACACTCCCTCCTTATCTCAACCTCGATACCCCCATTTTTGTTTTCCTTTTTATTCTTTTCTTTGGTAGGTATTTTATTCTGCTGAATAAGTTCTTTTCTCAGCCCTGAAACACTGGTCTTCCAGCCATTTTTTAATTCAGGATTATTTACACAAAAATGATACATCGAGTATTTATGTGTTTATATGAGCTAACAATAGCGGTTAAATACCCAAATTGCAATATATAGCGCAATGGATTCCTGACAGGTACCTACCAGTACCACCGTGATATGGCAAACCTAGTGTCATATGACTACATCAATATTATACAGATCGATGTGAGCATTTTCATGGCATTTAGAATGTAGGAACAAGTTATCTTCTGTATTCATTTAGCTAAAATTGTAATAAGTTTTAATATAGGACATGGTCATTAGAGTTAGACAAGGAGTATGTCACTGTCAGTTCAATAGGAATATTTCAGTGTTACTCCACCATGGTTAGTTATCTGAGTTTGTTTGTTGCAGTTTGATTTCCCTCTTTGTTTGGCTAGTTTTTCATCTGTTGCATGATAAAGTCTCCTTGCTGTAGTTGCTTATTATTAACTTACATGGGATGTAAATAGACATAAAGGGCGTAATCGATTAATCAACTCCTGTCACCCGAGCCACTTTTTGCCACATGCGGACATCCTACAGACTTGGGTAGAATAATCGAATACGCTTCTCCACGCTCGGGGTGGAAAAAATGATGGCTTAATCCCAAACTTATTTTTTTTTAATAACCGATAAAACTACAGCAAAATAGGATTTAAAGTATTTTATGATGGCCTAGTTTAGCTATATTTCCATTTCATTAATCTAGGTTATTCTTTAAAAAAAAAAATGTATGACTGGTACTGGTAGCTGTTATCCTGCAGGATGGTACAAGCGCAAATGTGACGTCATCGCTCGTAGCCCGGGTCGTGTTAATCGATTACGGCCAGTGGTGCTGGCAGGTCTGGGTGTGATTGCAATCAGGGCCTACCCCTTCTGCTGGGGTAGGGGTCACCACACTCAAAAGGTCAATGTTGGTGGTGGCCATAGGGCCATACAGGTACTGGTGGTGGGCAGACCACTGGTATCCATGAAGACCAGGAATGCCGTATCCCTTATGGTAGGGCCAAGAATGCTCAATTCCCATTGGGGGAAGGAGGTGGGGGTGATACTCTACAATGAACCTGTGTAACTATATAAGCAATAAACCAGAGGGCTGGACTCACTTCTCTTCTCTTACACTTTACTCTCTTCCTTTCTCTTTGTCTGTATTGTTTTCCTAATAGCCTACGTACACAGCCACAGATCCGAGCATTAGACTCTCCTAAACTGGTGACCACGACGAGTGGGTGGTTTCTACACCCTGTTTCACGGAACCAAAGAATTGTTACTGATGGGTTCCCATGAGCACTGGGCACGGAGCCCAAAATGTGTTTCCCATGAAATTTGAAATCATATAGGTTAAATCTATTAAGTAATAGTGGAGACAGATGGAAGCGTCAGCCCTATTATACTCATATAATGCTTATACATAATATAAATAAACTATAGCTGTATTCTAATCAGGAAATTTTTTCAAACATTTTAATGAATGCATACAAAAGGGCACCTCACCTCAATCAGTGTGTTACTTCTTTTACCTCCCCCCCCCCATACCCCCCTCGCTCCTCACCCCTCCCCCATCACCAGGAGGACTACCTGCAGGGCCTGAATGAGTTAGAGATCGCAGAGAAGAAACTGGAAACAGCGAAACAGCAGGTTGCGACGCTGTCAGCGGAAGTGAGCTCCCTCGAGCAGACCTGCTCCAGGTTGTCGGAGCTCTACTCGGAGCAAGACGACCTGCTCGGTAAGTGTCTGGTCACGTGTCATGGCTGCTGCTAAATCAGTGACGTCATCACTAGCGCAAAGCCAAAATCTGATGTATAACTCGTTATGCGAATATTATTTTGAATGGAGTTCAGCTGTATTGTCTGCTTGTTGCCACCAACTATATATTGCTATGAATTATCCAGGTGTTTAACTAAATATAAGACGGTCGCTGATGATGATATATATTGGTGTACAGTATGACCCCATTAAACCAAGCTCGCTAAACCAAACGATCGGTTAATCCAAACTTTGTCCACAGCCCAGCAAAATACTACCATTTATCATATAAAAAAGTTGGTTAAACCAAAGTTGGTTGATCCAAATTATTGGTTAATTAATATTTTATTGTGTACTTGTGGGAGCAAGCTGGCCGACATGCTCCGGCCTATGGAAGGAGCAGTTCTTAGGTTTGCAGGCACTCACTTTGTTAATTGCTAACACTACTGCGCTGGAGCGCCTTGGGTACTAGCTTAAGCCGGGAGGGGGCGTGCGGGTCGAAAGTCGTTATTTAGTTAGTTCGGCCGAATCCAAAAGGTGGCGGCACGGTAGAGCGTCGTGGTAACAGTGAGGGGTTTCGCGCGCTGAATTACCCATGATGCTGCGCAACATGTACAATGTGTATACATATGTGTGAATTTAGCATGGTCTTTCCGCTGTTAGGATTACAGAACACATTGTGGTTTGATATCAAAATGGATTGGTTGATTGATTAATGATGGCAGCAAAGGCCATATTCGTGAGAAGTGCTTTAATTTAATTTTGTCATATTGTTATTTAACCATCTCTTTTACACAGAACATATGAGTTCACGATCAATTATAACATTTTTGGCAAATGATGATAATCTAAGTTCAATATAATTATATCCTTTTTAAAGAAAGTTACAAGAGGTGCTGTCTGTCGTCAGGAATGCTAAAGTTTCTTCTTGTTTGGCATTTGTAAAAAGATCATGCATGCTGCTTGCATTGTAAAGTTGTTGGCACAAGGCCTTAAGATCAAACACAGATTAAACAAATGTGTTTGAGTGTCAGTCGATGCTGACACGGAATACATTCAGAGGCAGGTTCCCCCTTTAGTAAAACAGAATGCATTACCCACGAGTCGCCAATGTGACAGTGGCTAAAGACCTTGGTCCAACCGACTGTCCCCACAGATGGGAGGACCAAACAAGATGAAGCCACATATCGGCCAAGTCTACTCTGAATCCGCGATAGATAAGTCCTGTAATCTTAAACAAACTGGTTGCAAAGTCATCTCTGGTGCCCCAATGACCTTTGCCTTTTGAGTGCTGCCGTGTTAAGGGATTGATAATGATGATGACACAAAAAGGCTTTATTCGTTGCAGCAAATATCTTCGAAGGAAACTACAGCAGTGAGTTTGAGTTCCAGCTCAACCTGGCGCTGTAACAGAAGCAGAGTGTCGGAGTCGCCTACTAAACTGTTAATGGATTGGTAATGATGATAACACAAAACGCCTTTATTTGTTCAGTGAATATCCTTGAAGGAAACTACAGCAGTGAGTTTGAGTTCCAGCTCAACCTGGCGCTGTAGCAGAAGCAGAGTGTCGGAGTCGCCTACCAAACTGTTAATGGATTGATAATGATCATAACAAAACGCCTTTATTTGTTCAGTGAATATCTTTGAAGGAAACTACAGCAGTGAGTTTGAGTTCCAGCTCAACCTGGCGCTGTAACAGAAGCAGAGTGTCAGCGTCACCTACTACGCTGTTAGGGGATTGATGATGATGACACAAAGCACCTTTATTCATTGCAGTGAACATCTTCGAAGGAAACTACAGCAGTGAATTTGAGTTCCAGCTCAACCTGGCGCTGTAGCAGAAGCAGAGTGTCGGAGTCGCCTACTAAACTGTTAATGGATTGATAATGATGATAACACAAAACGCCTTTATTTGTTCAGTGAATATCTTTGAAGGAAACTACAGCAGTGAGTTTGAGTTCTAATTGTAGGCCCAGCTCGACCTGGCGCTTCAGCGGAAGCAGAGTGTCTGCGTCGCCTACTATGCTGTTAAGGGATTGATGATGATGATGATGATGTCACCTTTTATTCCTTGCAGCAAACATCTTCGAAGGAAACTACAGCAATGAGTTCGAGTTCCAGCTGGAGACCCAGCTCGACCTGGCGCTGCAGCGTAAGCAGAGTGTCAGCGTCGCATACTACAAGTGGGAGAACGCGCGCGTGCTGCTGCACCAGGCCGTCAAACAGTTGGTACAAGGCATCCGCAGGTGGCAGACCGTCATCAAAATTCGCGAAGAGTAGGTCCCTTTAAAAAAAAGTAAATTGACCACTCTAATGAAGTTCTGTGGATTATTGTGTACAGACGGAGATTGGACAACTCAGTATATAGACCAATGTCTTCATATACAGTAGTGCTTGTCCTCAATGGACAGCTCTGTATGCAAATATACATATGCTCTAATGATATCCAGTAGTACCTGTCTTCAATGGACAACTCTGCATTCAGACCAATGGTGTCCTGATATACAGTAGGGCTTGTATTCAACGGACAACTCTGTATGCAAATATGTGTTGTCCTGATATACAATAGTACCCGTCTTCAATGGACAACTCTACATTCAAACCAATGTTGTCTTGATATACAGTAGTGCTTGTCTTCGATGGACAACTATGTATGCAGATATAAGTTGTCTGGATATACAGTAGTACCTGCATTCAATGGCCCACTCTGCATCCAAAATCAACGTTATCCTGGCATACAGTCGTACCTATCTTCAAACGACAATTCTGTATGCATATGTGAATTGTCCCGGAGAAAACTGGTTGCAATATCATCTGTGGTGCCCCAACGATCCTCGCGGTTAACGGATTGATGATGATGACCATGATGATGATGATGATGATAATAATACCAGACTGGATGGCCGAATTAGTTGAGTGTCCGTCTCCCCATTTTGGTAGATCGTGGCTTGGGTTGGAACCCTGGTCGAATCAAACCAATGACTTACAACATTGATACTTGTCGCTTCCTAGCCTGGCACTCTGCATTATTAGGATAGGGCAAGGACTGGTTGGCTCAGTGTCAGGATAATCTGACTGAGTGGGATATCAGGTCATGGTGCTGGCGGGCACGCCAAAATTCTGACACCATAGACTTCAGTCGTAATGGTTTCTATTAATTGACTTATTTTGCGCTTCTATGCAACAAATGCTTAATAAGTGCACCAGTGTCTAAATTGAATATGTTGAATCAAATCTAGATAAATGTTTTGGTTTTGAAAATTTGATGTTTTCACCGGATTATGCAACTTTAAATAACCAACGAACCCAATCCTCTTTCTGTTCACAGAGGGCGCCACCAGCAGTACCCGGTGGCAACAGAGTGCCGGAACAGCCTGCTCGCTGCCCATGAAAACATCTCTAACGCACACCGGTACCTGTCGAACATCAACTTCCCCTACATGAAGCGGGACGAGCTAGATACGCTACAGCGCGCCCTCAACCACATCTACACAGACCTGCGCACTGTGCCGCGCCACCAGCACGCGCTCACCTGTTACCTGGTCACCCACCGCCGGTCACGTGCCCTCCTCCAGTGGTTCAACAATGTGAGTGTCGCCAGCGCGCCATCGTCAAAACTCGCAATTACATTTTTTTTTTTTTTTTTGGGTAAATGAATTGTTATTCATATATTGGGGTCATTCTTTAAATCTGGCCCGTCCTGATATGATCTTAGATGTTGCTGGGAGGTAAAACATCAAACAGGACGGGATGGCCGAATGAGTTAGAGTGTCCGTCTCCCCTGCTGGTAGATCGTGGGGTCGTGGGTTCGGATCCTGGTCGAGTCAAACCAATGACTTAAAAAGTGTTACTTGTCGCTTCCTAGCCAGGCACTCGGCATTACTAGGATAGGCCAAGGAGCAGTGGAATGAGGAAGACCAGTCGTCCCTCGACTGAAATTTCCCCTGCTTAAACAACTAATGTACCCCCCAAAAAACCCCAAACAACAAGCAAACAAAATCTAATTCTCGGAACTATAGTGTGACATGGAAAGCAAACGTGAAAACCTCCCATGTAATAGCAATAATAGCAGAATCCATGTTCATATGCATGTTGTGCATATGTTAGAGTTGAAAAAAAATTGTTTTAATCTTATACAAATTGAGCATTACGCTAATATCACTCGTGTAACATGGAAATCAAACACACACCCAGAACGTCATTCAAACATGATTTTAGTGATTACAGTTACTTACAAGAAAAATGTTGAAAAAAGCTGGAAATTATTTTTGGGTAAACGCATGGTCTCGATTTGTAAATTTTCACATTTTCACTTTAGCACAAAATCATTTTATTTTATTTCATTGATTAAATTGATCATTATAATCTACCTTACATGGTGCTGGGGGGGGGGCCTTATCTCCCAGTGGGGCAGCACTATGAAATCACCATGAATGCGCACTGTCACAAGTCGGTACCCGTCCTGATATAACCTCAGATGTTGCCAGGACGTAAAACTCCAACAACCAATCAATCTCTCTGTAGGTTATAAATAACACAATCCTGAAGGACCTTGACCTGGCGATGGAGAAGGCGAAGTTACTAGAGCATGAACTTCGAGCTGAGCGGGTGCAGCTCATCAAGGAGAAGATCCGGAAGCATGGTGGCAAGGAGCTGGACCTCGACATCGGTGAACATTTATGTCTTACTTCAGTCTGTTTTCATTTTCAATTTTGATGATTTGTGATACTGTGAATTTAATAAGCTTGTTGAAAATGAAGTCATGAGGTCACGCGCTGGCATGAATATTCAAAATGGCAGTCGGTCAGTTGGACAAACAGACTCGAAATCTTTGTTTATGACTCAGACGTAATTGAGACAAGCTTGTTGTGAATGAGGTCATATGTCGGCAAGAATATTCAAATGAGAAGTCAATCAAGCAGACTCAACATTTATTTTTACGACTAGGACGTAATTGTGACAAGCTTGTTGTGAGTGAGGTCATGTAATGGCAATAATATTTAAATAAACTAAGAATCTCTATATATCAGGGATGAAAGATCTCAGCGATTCCGCGGATTTCCGGGATTTTTCAATCCCGCAGCACCATCAGCGTATACTTATTATTATTATTATTATTATTATCCTCTTCTTTGATGGTGCTGACACCACAGCACTATCAGCGTACACTACTAGTATTAATAAATGTTCCAAGCATTGCAGCACTATCAGCGTACGCCACTAATACATGCTTCAAATGGTGCAGCACTTTCAGCGTATACCAGTATATATAAACCCGACTTCCGGGAATTTTCCGCGATTCCCTGACAATGTTAAACCTATGGGAGAATATCAGCATTTCCGCTTTTTTTCCCGGAGATCACTTTCATCCCTGATATATGCGTGCGTGACAATGACGTAATTGTGACAAGCTTATTGTGAGTGAGGTCATGTACTGGCAATAATATTTAAATAGACTAAGAATCTCTATATATGTGTGCGTGACAATGACGTAATTGTGACAAGCTTGTTGTGAGTGAGGTCATGTACTGGCAATAATATTTAAATAGACTAAGAATCTCTATATATGTGTGCGTGACAATGACGTAATTGTGACAAGCTTGTTGTGAGTGAGGTCATGTACTGGCAATAATATTTAAATAGACTAAGAATCTCTATATATGCGCGTGTGACAATGACGTAATTGTGACAAGCTTGTTGTGAGTGAGGTCATGTACTGGCAATAATATTTAAATAGACTAAGAATCTCTATATATGACCATGACTTAATTGTGACAAGCTTGGTGTAAATGATTTTATGCGCTGGCAAGAATATTCAAATGGGAAATCAATCAAACATTCAAAATCTATATTTATGACTAGGACGTAATTGTGATAAGCTTGTTGTGAGTGAGGTCATGTACTGGCAATAATATTTAAATAGACTAAGAATCTCTATATATGCGTGCGTGACAATGACATAATTGTGACAAGCTTGGTGTAAATGATGTTATGCGCTGGCAAGAATATTCAAATGGAAAATCAATCAAACTTTCAAAATCTATATTTATGACTAGGACGTAATTGTGATAAGCTTGCTGCAAATGTTATCGCATGCTGACATCAATATTCAAACAGTCAGTCAGTCAGACATATACACATTCCATATTAACCACTATTGCATAATTGTGACAAGCTTTTTGTGAATGATGTTATGTGCTGACAAGAATATTCAAATAGGCAGTCGGTTAAACACTCAAAATCTATATTTACGATGAGGACGTGATTGTGACAAGCTTAGTGTGAATGAAGTCATGCATCGGCAAGAATATTCAAGTGGGCAATCAATCAAACAGACTCAAAATCTACATTTTGACAATTAGGATGTAATTGTGACAAGCTTGCTGCAAATATCATCGCATACTAGCATTAATATTCAAACAAGCAGTCGGTCAAACAGACAAATTCAACTGTGTAGATTTAACACTTTGACATGATTGCGAGAAGCCCTGTTATTGAACCCGTCCTGATATGACCTTAGATGTCTCCAGGACCTAAAACTCCAACAATCAACCAACCTATTATTGTACAATGTAATAATGTGAATCTTGTTGTATCTACGGATTCTAGAATCGTGCCAAGTAGCCAATCTTCAGTGTATTTCAAGTCAGCAGAATGCAGTTATAAAGGATGAATAACATTTCTGACCAGGCTAAATAATATCTGCTTTTGCTTCACAGAGTTAGATAACGAAGGTGACGATGACGTCAAACAGCAGACAGCACTAACAATCTCCGAGCCAACAGAATCAAATGTCAACTCTGGTAATACAGCCCTCATTGTGTACCTGTATACCGTATTCTCGCGGGTTAACACCCATGTGTGTGTTAATCCCCCCCCCCCCCCCCACTTGGCAAATATTTTGTAAACGCCTACACCTTAAACGCCCATGTTCAGGGATTTGCCAATTTAAACACCCAGGTCGTTAATCCGCAAGAATACGGTATACATATATAAGGTACTTCACCTTTTGATTTAGATCTATGCAAATTAAGGACTACGTTAAAATGTCTCATGTAATATGGAAATTAAACACATTTCCAAAACATCATTTTAGCATGCAGAAGACATTCAAACAAGATTTGATTAATTGCAGTTTAGCAATCATAATTGTCTTACAAGAAAAAGATTTGACAAAAGATTGTGTCATTTTTTTATGTAAATATGTAAATTTTCACTTTGTCACATATTTTGTGGGATCGATTAAATGCATATAGCATTGCTAACATACTTAATACACAGAGGCAACAATAATTATTTGACTGGCTATTTAAAAAAATAAAGAATTAATTATGTCCGTCGTAACAACAACCACCAATCAATCAATCAATTGTAACAACAGCAAGCATATATATATTTCTATAAAGAATGTATGTACAAACTATACATTGCATGGTGAGGGGACATATCTGTCGCTGTTCACTTTTAACCGATGTACACATTCAGAAATACCCCTCAAAATCTATTTGTTTTTCCACCATTTGTGGCCTAGGGTTCATACATGCCTAGAAAACCTTTGAAAACCCTGTATTTTATTGTATTTTAAGCACTTGAATGCCCTTGAAAATCATCTTGCAGTCTGGAAGACCTTAGAAAATCCTAATTTTATGTCAAATAAAATATAAACCCCTAAAATGTAATTGTTATATTTGTATATCTCGCGATGTAAGAATCCTTGCATCTTATTCCGACAAAGGTGTATGCACCCTGTCCACCATTAGCTTGGTGTAGTACTGGAATTTGGCTAAGGTTGACCTGGAAAGTGCTTGAAAAACCCTTGAATTTTGACTTCTTTCAAGTGTATGAACCCTGGGGGTGAAAGGTCAACAGTTTTATTTTCTGCACCTTTGATGGTCATGTAAAAAATGTATAATCTTTATATACTTAGATGATGTTGATTAGCTCATTAATTATATTAGTCTCATAAATATGGCTAGATTCTGATATTAAGAATTATATTATCGGGAGGATGTTGGTATTGTTATTGATTAATTATATAATTAAACTATTCTCTCTCTTTTTTAATTATTATATTATTCTGCTTCTGACCATAGACACGACCTCGGAAGAGAGCGGTGACGGACTTACCCTAGACTTGGACGGTTAGCATTCTCTTTCAATTGTTGTTTATTTAAATATCCAAAGCTGGCAAATCTGATGAAAGCATCAAATTGTCTAAACAAAAACGCTTACCTTTGATCCTATATAGCCAACTTAGATTAGAGATGCACTTATTAAACACTTGTTGCTGCATAGAGTGAATACTAAGTCAATTCAATGTCTCACTGCTGAAGCTTATGATTTCCAGTATTTCGCAAAATTAATAGGACATTGTCTGTTAATTGACTCACTGTTCATCTACATGCAATAACTGTAAATGTGTGTTAACTAACTCAGTTTTCATCTACACTCTATAACTTTGAATGTGTGTTTATTGACTCATTGTTCATCTGCAATCTATAACTTTGAATGTGTGTTTATTGACTCACTGTTCATCTGCAATCTATAACTTTGAATGTGTGTTTATTAACTCACTGTTCATCTACACTCTATAACTTTGAATGTGTGTTTATTAACTCACTGTTCATCTACACCCAATAACTGTAAATGTGTGTTAATTAACTCACTGTTCATCTACACCCAATAACTAAATGTGTGTTAATTAACTCACTATTCATCTACACCGAATAACTGTAAATGTGTGTTAATTAACTCACTGTTCATCTACACCCAATAACTAAATGTGTGTTAATTGACTCACCGTTCATCTACACCCAATAACTGTAAATGTGTGTTAATTAACTCAGTGTTCATCTTCAATCTATAACTTTGAATGTGTGTTTATTAACTCACTATTCATCTACACCCAATAACTGTAAATGTGTGTTAATTAACTCACTGTTCATCTACACCCAATAACTAAATGTGTGTTAATTAACTCAATGTTCATCTACACCCAATAACTGTAAATGTGTGTTAATTAACTCACTGTTCATCTACACTCTATAACTTTGAATGTGTGTTTATTAACTCACTGTTCATCTACACTCTATAACTTTGAATGTGTGTTTATTAACTCACTGTTCATCTACACCCAATAACTGTAAATGTGTGTTAATTAACTCACTGTTCATCTACACTCTATAACTTTGAATGTGTGTTTATTAACTCACTGTTCATCTACACTCTATAACTTTGAATGTGTGTTTATTAACTCACTATTCATCTACACCCAATAACTGTAAATGTGTGTTAATTAACTCACTGTTCATCTACACTCTATAACTTTGAATGTGTGCTAATTAACTCACTGTTCATCTTCAATCTATAACTTTGAATGTGTGCTAATTAACTCACTGTTCATTTACATTATCATATACTAGATGTCTGCTAATTTACTCACTGTTCATCTACATTCTGTTAATTAAAAATCTCCTAATCAACTCACTGTTCATCTATACTATGACATTAAATGTGTACTAATTAGCTCACTATTCGTCTATGCCAATAACTTTAAATGTCTTCTAATTAACTCACTGTTCATCTATTTATAACTTTAAATGTTCTCACTGTTCTCTATTCCCTCACAGACATTGGTGATCAGGATTCTTCTGGAGTTACAAACAACAAGGTAAGCCATTTTTAGTTCTGTGTTTTCAAATGCTTTGTTTTGACTATGGGGAGCGGGACGTAGCTCAGGCGGTAGCATGTCCACCTGTGATGGTGTGGGTCATCTGATCGATCCTGCTCAGTGGACCCATTTGCAGTTTGGGCTATTTTCCGTTCCAAAAAATGGTCCACCACTGGTTCATCAAAGGCTGTGGTATGTGTTGTCTTGTCTGTGGGAAAGTGCATATAAAAGACCATTTGCTGATTATCGGAAAGTAGCCTATATGGTGCCAGCGGGTTTCATCCAAAGAAATATGTCAGAATGACAATATGTTTTACGTCCAATAGCCGATGATAAAAATCAATGTGCTTTAGAGGCGTCGTTAAATAAAACAATTAAGCTTTCGTTTCTTGGTGATGCAGACAGCTGATGACCCCCCCATCAAACCAGAAGAACTTGCGCCAGCACCCAAGCCTGCCGACATCTTCGGTATGTACAACTATTGCAAGTCCAGTAAAACCTCTCTAAATCGACCGACCATGGGACCGACTTTAAATGGTCCATTTAGGGAGTTGGTCAGTTTAGGGAGTATTTTTATCGTTTCAATGGTATTGTATGGGCGATCGTTTAGGACCCAAATAAAGCGATCGATATAGGGGATTGGTCGATGTGTGGAGGTGGTCGGTTAGAGAGGTTTTACTGTAATTTAAAAAGAGATTGATATGTGCTACTGGGGTGGCCAGGTTTGTACTCCCGACAAGTGCCCTGTGGCCGATCTTTTCACAACTCCCCATGTTTATATAACCAAACCTGTGTTGGGAGAGTGATGACAATGACGATGAGTTAATCTTTACTCTGGCGACCCCTCACAGGGTATGAGAGCAATAATATAACAACATAGAATGTAAATCAAATAGCAACTTAAAATGGCATGTTCTTGCAAGCAATGTTCAAGAATCTCTTTTACAAATATCAATATATATCATATCATAACTAAACAATGGTTATTTTTATGGCTGCTTCCAACTCCTATCACTACATGTTTTAAAACACAAACTATTAGTAACCACCATTTAGGCTATTTAGGTGCACAAGTATAACAAACACCCATATGTGTTTATCTTGAGTCCGATAACAGACACCTGTTTAAAGTTAAATCTAATTTCACAAAGTAGAAATATAACAGTAGTTGATAAAAGTGCATCTATAAGCTGACACAATTTTTGGAAACATTTGTGATGGCCCATGGTCTTCCACACTGCCACGCACTCACGGAAGCACGCCAAGATTTAGTACGGTACGCTTCCAACTGGTTTATTACCAAAACCTATCCGCTCTCCGCGGCGTCAACAGTCAACTGACCCGCCCCCTAACTCGCCAGGTCCCACGTCGCCTCTATAGGTGGGTGGGGGTGTGTGCTATCGCAGTTCAGTGTAACTGCGTAGGTGCGCGGCGTAGTGTCTGCCGCCACCGCATGGTAGTGGGGCTCATGTACAGACTACTACACATTTAAAATGACACAGACTAACAAAAGCCCTCTTCAGCCAATCAGCACTTCTCTCCCCTGTCTCCGTGACCTACTTAAGTCCCTCAACCCCTCCCAGCAGCCTTCCTTCACTCACCACCGATGTTCCAACACCTGCTCCGCCTCAAATTCTCCACCCACCCACCCTCACCTTACTGCGCCTACAACCGGACGTGGTAGCTGAATCGGTAGAGCGCAGGCTTCCTGTGCGGAAGGTCGAGGATTTGGAAACCCGGTTGAGTCAAAGTAATGACTTACAAAATTTATACTTGTCACTACCGAGCTTGGCGATCGTCAATATTAGGATAGGGCAAGGACTGGTTGGCTTGGTGTCAGGATAATGTGACTGAGTGGGATATCAGGTGCAGGTGCTGGTTGCCTGGTCTCCCAGTGGGGAATCACTATAAAGTCACTATGAATGCGCAGTCACAAGTTGGTACCCGTCCTGATATGACCTTAGATGTTGCTAGCATGTAAAACCCAACTAACATACTTCCACCCCCCCCCCTTTCTTGAGCAAATAATCTGTTTCTGGTCCTCACTTTATAATTCCTATTGCAAATTGGTTGCAATCCGGCCCCTTCTTCGTTCAAAAAGATCAAAGAATTTCAATGTTTTCTGGTGTTTTGGGATTATGGGTATCTAAATAGTCTAAAATTAACAGACGTGATAGCCGAATGAGTCGATCGTTTCGAATCTCCTGGGTTTGAACCTTGGCCGAGTCAAACCAATGATTTAAAAATTGATACTTGTCGCTACCTAGCATGGCGCTCGGCATTATTAGGATAGGGCAAGGAACAGTGGAATGGCGAAGACTGCAATTGACATTTTCGCTGCTGAATCAACTAATGTAACAAACAAACCAAATTTCAAGAATTTCACCCAAGAATTGTGATTTTTTATTATGGGTATGGACATGCCTTGGGGTTAGTCCATGATCACTTCCTGACCTCTCGGGGGGGGAATACAAATCTGCACCGACCCTCCGGTGTTCGCTTCTTTCTTCCGTCTTTGGTTCTTCGGTTCGAGTAGGAAAAACCAACGTCATCATGATGCCCTGCTGTGTTACCAGGTGACATAGACGAGTTGAAAAAGCAGCACGAGCGTGACATGGAGGATCTGACGCATGCGCGCGAGATGAACAAGGCCCGGATGGACCAGGGACTGCAGGTATGACTGTCTGCTTGTTCTGTTCGCTTGACTCATGCACTGTCTCAAATCACTTAAAGTTGCGTAACCTGATGCTTTTGAATTAGTACTACTGTATATACTCGAGTAAAAGTCAATCTCACGTAATAGTCTGTTCGGGCCCCTATTTTTGGTCACCGTATATACTCGAGTAAAAGTCAATCTCATGTAAAAGTTGACTCCGCACCCCCTATTTTTGGTCACCGTATATACTCGAGTAAAAGTCAATCTCATGTAAAAGTTGACTCCGAACCCCCTATTTTTGGTCATCGTATATACTCGAGTAAAAGTCAATCTCATGTAAAAGTTGACTCTGAACCCCTATTTTTGGTCACCGTATATACTCGAGTAAAAGTCAATCTCATGTAAAAGTTGACTCCGAACCCCCTATTTTTGGTCACCGTATATACTCGAGTAAAAGTCAATCTCATGTCAAAGTTGACTCCGAACCCCCTATTTTTGGTCATCGTATATACTCGAGTAAAAGTCAATCTCATGTAAAAGTTGACTCCGAACCCCCTATTTTTGGTCACCGTATATACTCGAGTAAAAGTCAATCTCATGTAAAAGTTGACTCCGCACCTCCTATTTTTGGTCACCGTATATACTCGAGTAAAAGTCAATCTCATGTAAAAGTTGACTCCGCACCTCCTATTTTTGGTCACCGTATATACTCGAGTAAAAGTCAATCTCATGTAAAAGTTGACTCCGAACCCCCTACTTTTGGTCATCGTATATACTCGAGTAAAAGTCAATCTCATGTAAAAGTTGACTCCGAACCCCCTATTTTTGGTCACCGTATATACTCGAGTAAAAGTCAATCTCATGTAAAAGTTGACTCCGAACCCCCTATTTTTGGTCATCGTATATACTCGAGTAAAAGTCAATCTCATGTAAAAGTTGACTCCGAACCCCCTATTTTTGGTCACCGTATATACTCGAGTAAAAGTCAATCTCATGTAAAAGTTGACTCCGCACCTCCTATTTTTGGTCACCGTATATACTCGAGTAAAAGTCAATCTCATGTAAAAGTTGACTCCGCACCTCCTATTTTTGGTCACCGTATATACTCGAGTAAAAGTCAATCTCATGTAAAAGTTGACTCCGCACCTCCTATTTTTGGTTACTGTATATACTTGAGTAAAAGTCAATCTCATGTAAAAGTCGAAAACACGCCCCTATTTTTGGCCAATAATTCTGGAATTTTCCGTACACCTTGTGTAAAAGTCGACCCTAGTATTTCACGGATAACGGTCAACATTTGTGGGTCAAGGTATTATCCTGTATGTAGGAATAACACCGGAGCAAAATCGTCATGGATTTAAGTGCTGGTATTTACCTCAGGGCCTGTAGGGGGCCTGGAAAGTCTTGAAAAGTCTTGAACTTCATTTGCTCCATTTCAAGGCCTTGTAAAGCATTGAATTTAACCTATTTTGAGTAATTAGTCTTGAAAAGCCTTGAATTTCATTAAATTGTCACCAGTGATCTAAATTAGTCCGAAATCACCATTCGCCATTGTTCTTTTTTTCCTGAAATCCAAATGAAAATAGTCTTGAATTCCTATCAAAAACAACCTTGAAAAGCCTTGAAATAGGCTTGAATTCCATATCTTCACATGTGTACGGAACCTGTTACAGATCAATTTGTGCGTGTTTATACCGGATACCACTTTCATCTCCCTGTTTTATAACTGACAAATCTTTAACAACATTCACTTGATTTCTCCTTCTATAGGAGAAGCTCCGATCAAGAAAGAGTCGGCGCAACCGGCAGACGATACACAAAGAAAAGGCCGGAGCCACGTTCTAAGCTGCCCTGCCCCCTACCGGACCCTGCAGGAACTGCGGAGAGACTCACACCAATATTTGGCTGGAACCTAGATAAAAGATTCACCCCGTACTTGCAGTAGGGATGAATGACAATGTAGTCCTAAGACGGGTGAAAATAGCTTTAGTATGGAACAGGAAGTGGAATCCCTGGTTCCAGTATCAAATTGCTACTTATATCAGCATAGAGTTGGTGAAATGGGAGAGAATGCAAAATGACAAGATGGCGACCATAGAATGCCGTCCATTTCACTTTTAAAGTCCAATAAACTAAATGTTTTATTTTATTTTTCAAATCAAAAGTAGCGGGGAAGTATTAAGATGTATGTGAAGAATATATTTTGCTTCCTAATTCAGAATTCATCTGCTCATTTCATTTACCCAACATGCAGATAATTTTTGCCACTTTTTCTAATGGTGTGGTTTTCACCCTTACTGCAAGTACACGGTGAATCTGTTATCTAGTTGGAACCCAGCCGGTCATGTGTGCAGGATATATCCCATAATTGTAATAGCAATGTGTGCTTTTAGTTTTAGACAATCACACTGGGCACCATGTCTCTACGACAGCACACTGGGTGAAAGCTAAGATTCCAATAGGTGTGTAATCCCTCACTCTGATCTGAAACCACTAATAGCCAACCACATCAAATCCAAATGGCAACATGAGTGGGATGAAAACATCAATAAACTGCAAGAAATTGAACAATCTGTGGGAAAACCACCACATACCCAGACGGGAGTTCGGCGGGACCAAGTGGTCCTTAGCCGCTGCCGTATTGGCCACTCGCGGCGTACACATGTTTTTCTGTTCAAGGGGTACCCTCCCACTGAATGTATTGGGTGTCAGTCCCCACTTACACTCAAACACATTTTGTTGAGTTTTGTGTCGATTTCTTGGCCCTGCGCCAACAGTTTTACACTGCAAGCAGCATGCACGACCTTTTCACAAAAGTAAAACATGAAAACATTTGAGCCTTTTTAAGGGCAGCTGGTCTATATCATCACATATAGTCCATTAAACCAATTAGATCAATTAACAACCTTTAACTTTTATCTTAATTTTACCTCGGTACTAAGCCTCGGCTACTCGAGGCCGAGGGAGAAGGAAGCAACATCCGGGTTCAGCAATTAGCATATTCCGCTTATAACGAGAAGACGTTATAGGCAGTTCACCAGTTTTTACCGAGGATTTAACCTATTTCTACTGTAAGTACCGCTACAGGATCTTTGTAATATATTTATAAAGCCTCATAGCACACTCTTGCTCACGCTTACATTAGTAATTCGCATTAATTACTTAGTTGTTTAGGAGCATGTGCTTATCCGGTGCTGTAGATATTGAAGCATCCATTTTGTTTTTGCCGCCCGTTGCCCAACGGAGAGACATGTTGGTTGGAGCCATTTCGTCGCTTAGGATAGCTTATTTGCCGCCCGTTGCCGAACGGAGAGGACATGTTGGCAGGAGCCATTTCGTCGCTAGATAGTTTTTTCTGAGGCGTACCTCCGAGTTTCATAGCATTTTCTCCAGTTCGTTGGTGTTGTAGCCACGGGAAGGAGAAGTGTGTGTTACAGAGAGTGTGGGCGGGAACTACACTGGTCCCGACCCCGCGACTGGCGTCGGTTCGGGTTACCCGACCGTTGCTCTTTCGTTTGGCTTCTAGTTTCACACGCCTGGTTTAAACCGCTGTAAATACGGATTTAATACCCTGTTTAGTGCCGTTAGCGCTTGTTGCACTGTTCTGTATGTTCAGTTGCGCTTTGAGTACGTCCTAATTCCGTTTTGGATTGGGTTTCAGACGACTCGAGATGGCAGCGAAGCGGAGTACCAAGGGTGCTCCACACGCCTCGAGTGATGGTGACGCGACCCCTGCACGGGTGTCAGCGTGTTCACGGGACGGCTCGCCTGAGGCAGGGCCGTCCAAAGCCGATGCCACGGAACAGATGGTGCGGCTCATTCGTGAGCAGCTACAACAACTGCTTCCGACGCCGCCCTCTAAAACTCCCACGAAGGACGCCTCTCTGTCGGAAGAATCCGATTGGGAGGATTTGTCTGACCAGCAGACCACCGATTCGGAGATTGCTTTCGGGAAGAAGCGAAAACACTCCAAACGGTATTCGTCAGGAGGCGACGAATATTACAAGGCAAGGAATAAAATTAGGAAAGTCAAGAGGACGAAAAAGAAGTCTAAATCCAAGAAGAAGAAAGCGATTTCCTCTTCGTCGGACTCCTCTAATGACTCAACTACAACCGACTCTGAGTCGGATGACCCTCATGCGGGTACGTTTGCCGACATCACCGAGACAGTCGCAAAGAAAATCAGGGCAGTCAAGAAAAAGAGGATCAACACCTGCACTTTGATGCGTAAGAACTTGAGGGGCCATTTTGACACCTTCAAGCCGGCGGAAACGCTCACCAAGCTCGCCGAACAGTACACCGGGATCAAAGGGATCCCGCAGGCAACCATCAAAGAGATGGATGAAGACGTGACCATGAGCGAGGACCGGAGGAAGTTCGAGACGTGTCTGCATACCGTCCATAAAGGAGTGCTGGTAGCGCTCGCTGCCATCATGCCGGTTGCTAACCGTATGATGGTCGGGAATAAGTTCACCACCGTCACTCCGGACATGAACTCAGCCATTGCTGCACTTACGGCAACCAGCAATTTCCTCTCGTACCGAAGGTTCGAGAATGTTTTCAAGTCAGTCACGACCGACGCAGGAAAACAGGTGGCGCGATCGAAGAAGGTAGTCGACAACGACGGCAAGGAATACACCCTCTTCTTGCCCCCAAAACCAGTCAAAGGGAAGCCCTAGACAATACGAAAATGTTTGGAGGACAACTTCAATACCTGTTTAAACAGGTCGAAACCGCTGCCAAACAGTCGAAGCACCTGGACGGGAAGAAGGATTCCAACCCGGCCAAGTTCAAGAAATCCAGATCGGATTTTCGGGGCCGGCGAACCGGCCTACCCAACAGCCGATTCGCGAACCGGAACCAAGGCTACCAGCAGAGGGGACGCGGCCAGAGGAACCAGTACGGCTGGAACGACGGGAACCGCCCCTTCAAGAGAGACTCCTCCTCACAGAGGCAGTTCCCCAAGCCGGGGAACAAGTAGAGTCGGACTTACAGGCTAGTGTAAGCACATTTACCGCGGGTAATATTACCTACTATCTGGACGAGTGGGAACAGCTTACAACTGACCAGACGGTGCTCGATATAGTTAGAGGGGTAGCTATTCCATTTATAGAAACCCCCGTACAGACAAGAGTACCTTTCCCTTACCGCCTAGCGTCAGAAGAAGAGCTGGCGTTAGACTTAGAAGTTACAAAATTTGCAACTAAAGGTATTATTGCATTAGTGCAGCATATTGATGGGGAATATATTTCAAATATATTTTCCAGGCCTAAACCCAATGGGGACATCAGGATGATCCTAGATTTAACTATCCTTAATAACTCAGTAGTATATAAACATTTCAAAATGTTTTCTTTAGAGACGGCCAGGGACCTAGTAATGCCGGGAGCTTGGCTGGCAAGTGTAGACTTAAAAGATGCTTATTACACAGTCCCAATTTATGAGGCCCACCGAAAATATCTTCGGTTTATTTGGCGTGATCAATTGTATCAATTTACTTGTTTACCTAATGGTCTAGCTTGTGCACCACGTTTTTTCACAAAACTTTTGAAACCTGTGTTTGCTGATATGGCCAAGAAAGGCCATGTTATGTTTCCATACATTGATGATTCGTTTATCGATAGCGCGCACTGAAAATGAATGCCACTTAGCAGTTAATGATTTATGTGACACTTTGACCCGTTTGGGGTTTTATGTTCACGATAAAAAGTCGGTTCTAACACCTACGACAAATTAAAAAATTTTGGGATTTTTTTATAACACCGACAACATGACTATCACCTTGACTGTGGACAAGGTTGATAAATTTAAAAATACAGCGTCTAATTTATTGCAAATAAAAAGACCTAAGATACGACAAGTAGCAGTCCTAATCGGACTCATGGTCGCTTACGCACCAGCTGTGCTGTATGGCAAGGCTCATATTAAATCTCTTGAAATAGATAAAAATAGGGCTCTAGCTAAAGCTACAGGCAATTTTGAAAGGCTTATGACCATTTCCAAGGAAGGCCACGAAAATATTAAATGGTGGTTGCGACACGTCGAGCATTGCAACAATCCCATCCGTATGAATGAACCTAACACAATAGTCACTACAGATGCCTCCTTAGAAGGTTGGGGTGCCCATAGGGAAAATGAAGCTACAGGGGGCCGTTGGTTAGATGATGAGATAGAGGACCACATAAACGTTTTAGAGCTACGGGCAGTTTATTTAGGTTTAACAAGTTTAGTGAAAATCCCTAGACTCAATGTCCAGGTGTTAACCGATAACACTACCGCAATGGCCTATATTAGGAACATGGGGGGTACAAGATCCCCAGCTTGTAACACCATTGCGAAACTCATTTGGGACTGGGCTGAGAAACAAAAGGTTTGGATCACAGTTGCTCACATTCCAGGCTCTTTAAATACATTAGCAGACAAAAAGAGCCGCCAATTCCACGATCATTTGGAATGGTCCTTAAGTACACACATTTTTACAACAATTTGTCAAAAATGGGGAGAAACCAGATATAGATCTTTTTGCCTCTCGTAGGAACACAAAACTTGATAAATATGTATCTTGGCATCCGGAGCCACTAGCGTGGCGAGTGGATGCTTTCTCTTTAATCTGGAGTAACGCTTTTTATTATATTTTCCCCCCATTCAGCTTAATCAGCAGAGTAGCCAGAAAGATCAGGCTCGACCAAACACATGCAGTGTTGGTAGTGCCGGACTGGAACACTCAGCCTTGGAGAGCGGCAGTGCAGTGGGAGGCGAAAGACTTTTTAGAATTCCCAAGAGGCCCAGTAAATTTACAACATCAGGGGCAAGTGACAAGCCAAGGGGATGTGTCAACAACACCAATATTGGCATTCCTTTTTTAAGTACTTATTTAAAACAGTATGGTTTGGACAAAATCACCCAAGCCAGGTTGATTTCACATGCTTGGAGGCCAAGTACCGTAAAGCTATATTCCAGTTACTTAAAGAAATGGGGAATCTATTGTTTATTGCATAAAGTAAAGCCAATGCTACCCTCCATCGCCCAAGTAGGCCGTTTCTTACGCATGATGGAAGACGATGCGCTTGGTTACGGGGCCATAAATGCAGCTCGTTGCGCACTTTCTGTCGTTCTGCCTAGAATTAACGGACAGACTATAGGCAAGCATGAAGTCATTCATTGGATTATGAGATCTATATATATAAGGAACCCCCCAAAACCGAAATATAGTCGGTTCTGGGATGTCTCGATTGTGTTCAAGCTTTTCCGGGAATGGCCGGAAAACAAATTACTTTCTATCAAACAGTTAGGCTACAAGTTAGCAGTGTTATTACTTTTAGTAACCGGACATAGAGGACAGACAATTGTGGCCCTCTCGTTACAGGGCCTCGACATCGATAACAACGAGGCTACGTTCGATTTGGACAAATTGCTCAAATCAAACAGGACAGGAGATCCCCTCTCCTCCATTCATTTAACTAGTTTCCCCGCGTAATAGGAAATTATGTGTAGTTTCAGCCATTAAGGAGTATATATCCAAGACTAAGGGAATACGTAATTCCAGACAGCTTTTGGTGAGCTTTATCAAGCCACATAAAGCAATCTCAAGAGACACGCTCGCCAGATGGACGGTTAAAGTGCTCAAGTTGGCGGGCATAGACACGGGACGCTATGCTTCACACTCCACAAGGGGTGCTATGGTCTCGAAAGCAAGAAAGTTGGGAATCTCAGTGAGGAGAATCCTCACACCGCTAAGACCCACTGCAAACATACAACAACGACTGGAAAAGAAACGATTGCACCCGCCTACTCACCAGCTAACAGATTGGGAATGTACAAATTTGATATTACATTACACATTAAATTGTTATCAATATTGGGATAAATGGCTACTAAAGGTCTCCCGGTAACGACTTATACCGAGTAAATAGTAGTTATACGAATCTTACCTGGGTACAGATGATGGATAACTCTTGTTTTCCCGAGGTACAAGCCTCGGGTAGTCGTGGACTAGGGCCCACCCGCCACGCCCTGCCACGACTATTACGTTCGCTTGTGCCAAACGAAAACATCAGATTTCCATCATTAAGCTCATTTTTATCCTGAATAATTAGGTGAAGATTGCTGAACCGGATGTTGCTTCCTTCTCCCTAGTCCACGACTACCCGAGGCTTGTACCTCTGGAAAACAAGAGTTATCCATCATCTGTACCCAGGTAAGATTCGTATAACTATACTATTCTATTTCCTTTAGCCACAAATTATGTAACTGTGAGCTTTTTAAATCCACAGTGTACTGACATAAAATTGATTTTGCATTCTGTAAAAGCGATGGTTGAATAAAAAACAAACAATTCTCGCCGTGAATATGGCCTATGCTGCCGACACAGCGTAAAGAAACCACCAATCAATCAATCAAAAAGTAAAATATTCACTTTGGGTGACCATCCCACCCTGGACTTTAGTACGGTTTGTGACACTGACTTGAGTGCAGGCTGTAATATCAACTTGAGTGCAGGTTGTAATACCAACTTAAGAACAAGTTGTAATACCAACTTGAGTGCAGGCTGTAGTACTGACTTGTGAACGGGTTGTATTACCAACTTGAGTGCAGACTGTGGTACTGACTTGAGTGCAGGCTGTGGTACTGACTTCAGTGCAGACTGTGGTAGACTTGAGTGTTGTCTGTAATACCAGCTTGAGTGCAGACTGCGGTACTTGAATGCAGGTTGTGATAGTAACCTGAGTTCAGGCTGTGATAGACTTGAGTGCAGGCTGTGATACCAACTTGAGTACAGACTATTATACCAACTTGAGTGCAGGCTGTGGTAGATTTGAGTGCTTGTTATTATCCTGAAGACCGCCAGTGTGGTAACTAGAACCTGAAACATAGAAGAGTACACACTTCTCCAACTTTCACACGCGTGACATCTGCGGGTTCTTTCAGTGTCGTCAGCTATCTCTAAAGTGACAGCAGACGACATTTAGTTCCCGCCCACTAATTTTATAGGTAATAACGAAGTTGAGTTGCAAGATGATAACACGCAATAATGCCACTAAGGTTTGTGATTCATTGCTTTTAATTAGATTATGAAGTATGGAGTTTGACAAAAATGCGTCAAATTTATTTAAATATAGACACGATTTGTGGGGATGTTTGTGGGGAGTAGGGACGTTAGGATTTAAAATATGATATTCAGAGATTCAATTGGTGTTTCAAGGTCATTTGAAATCAGGGCATCGTTGGCTTTGACAGGTTTTGTGATATTAGTTGTAGACCTGATTAAACCTTCATTCTTAGATTTACGCCCACTATATGGAGGCCATTTTAACTGAAAGATTACCACCTAATTAAGACGAATCATGGTGAATAGCAGTAGTAGATGTTTGTTGAACCAAATGAGGTCAGTAATTGTATTAATGGAGAATCATCATTGGCATACCACCCAGTTTAAATTAGCATAATCTGATGAAAACTTAATATGTTCAAAATACGAAACACAATATTTGATTCTACATATCAAACTTAAATATGGGTGTAGTTATTAATCATTTCTTTCAAGGTTTTCCCCTTACAAGTGCTTAAACATGCTGGCTTCGATGTGACCTAGTTAATGTAGCAGTAGCATATATTGCACTTAGCTTCAAACGATGTTGCATACGTTCACTTAAAATATCCCCAATGTCAGCTAATTATCGTAATAATTCATGAGATGGGAGACCAAGCGTTATAGTGTGGAATTTTTTTTTTTTTTTTCTTCTATTTCATTAAGTTTCGTTATTAATAGTTAGTGGTTCGGAGAGTTCAGTGTTCAGGTTTTTTAGTGTTCTAGTAAGTAGGTACCTGACCTTCCCCCTGCCTCCACCTGAGCCAGTTTTTTTTCCGCCAGTGAAACACCTTGTATGCGGTATGCGAATGCGGCAAAAAATCGGAAAGCATCTAAGTCAATGGGGGTGATTCCTTACGTCCGAATGCGAATGCGAATGCGGCAACTCGATCGGTCCCTGTAGCGATCGGTGCGGCATGCGGCACGCGGTATGTGAATAGAAACGTCAGTCGCACTTGTCCATTAGTTTTAGACGAGGAGAGGTGACTGAGCATCTGCCATCTTGTTTCTCCAGGTTGCTGCCAAGGCGGCTTACACCACCCCAGAATTCCACTCCCTGGCTCTCGAGGCCATAACTCAGGCGAAGGTGGAATTTCCTCTCGCAAAGACTGTCTACACCGATGGCTCCCTTAACCCAACATCAGGTAGAGCAGGAGCCGGAATCTTCATCCCCTTCTCCAACACAAAGAACACCACCAGGGTGTCAGACTTTGCTTCCACTCTCGATACCGAGCTCGCCGCCATTCACTTGGCCCTCGAAGACCTCCACAACTCAAGTGCTATCATCACTACCGACTCTCTGAATGCCATCAAAGAGATCGCCCGTCCAAATGCCCGACACTCCCTCGCCGATGCAATCCAGATTAAAATCTTGACCAGACATCAGGCACACCTCAACACAGTCCTGCTATAGGTCCCCTCGCATATAGGACCGTATGGTAATGACCAGGCCGACTGTGCCGCTCTAGCCGGTGCCAACCGAGCAGACGTAGAGACAGCCATCCTTCAATCCATCACCAAACTGGCCGCCGCCGCTTCTCGAGCCACCACCAAACTCTGGGAACGAGCCACACAAAAGGAACAAGTACGGAACCCTTATTCAATAAGCTAGCTCTGGTACACCCTGGTCAGAACGAACATCCCCCATCCAGTCGGCCTTCCTGCTTCTACCCAAGTCGCCATCAACCGCTTCAGGACTGGCTACCGCCATTGGATTGATGTCCCCAACCTCCAGCACTGTCCCTGCGGAACTAAGATCTTTAATGTGGCCTACATACTCGCCTCATGTGGCGCCGTCGACAGATCTGCCATCAGTGACTTCATGGAGGATGCTGACCGCCAACTCAGCGACAATAGGGCCGCTCTGGCTATCCTCTCCAGGATTTCCAAGTCATCCTGGAACGCACTTGCTCGCTTCTACCGCCAGAATGCAGACATCATCAACACTGTCGGTCGCCCAGATCATGACATCGGGGACTAGCAGGCCCCACCTCATTGCCATAGCTGACTTGGTGCCACTACTAACTAACCACTAATTTTCACTGGCAACAAACAGGTAACCCCACCCTCTGCCTAACTAATCCCATCCTCACTTCACTTCTTCCTCTGGCCTTGGCCGGACTTACGGTGCATACCGGTGAATCTGGAGGGACTGAAGTTTGGATCCTGGTCGAGTCAAACCAATGACTTATAAAATGGGTACCTGTTGCTGCTCAGTGCTTGGCGTTATGAAATCAGGACAGGGACTGGGTGCACAGTGTCAGGATAATGTGACTGTGTGGGACATCGGGTCATGGCGCCGGCGGCCTGATTTCCCAATGGGGCAGCACTATAAAGTCGCCATGAGTGCTCGCTGTCACAAGTCGGTGCACATCCTGGTATGCCTAGGGTCTTACTGGGGTGTAAAACTACACCAACCACCCAGCCTCCCCCGGCCGTCTTAGAGGACTGTGGTTGGACTCTTAGGCTGCCTTTTTCCTTCCTCCCCCCCTCCCCCCTACCCCTCAATTCCTCTGATCACTACCCACCGGAAGCCAACTCCCGACCACATGGGACTGCTTTCAGCGGTGCCCATTCAGTGCTGCAGATTTGCAGCCTTCAGCGCACCAATGCGACTGAAAACTCTCCAAAACAACAATAGGGTGAAGCCACCGAGCAGTCGTTGTGGCGTGGTTTCATTATCCGGTCTGCCGTGCTTCCTGGTGGCCTGTCCCCTCCCGGCCGTCGGTTTGCATGCTTTTATTGGTTTGAAGGTGAATTTTCTCTTGGTGGTCTCGCCTGTTCTGGGCCGTTATCGTTCCTATGGCTGGGGGCAGTTAGGGTGCCTTCCTTTCCCGCTATATCTATTATCATGTCGTTCTCACTAACATCGTTCTCGATTGGAGTTGGGCTGGCTGTGCCGCTCCGGCAGCTGCCATCCCCACTTGTGTTGCTTGTTGTTTCCATATTTGGTGCGTGCCGTGGCGATCTGCTCGCCACATGGTGCTCGGGTTGTTACATTGTGTATTTTTCAAGCGGCCCTCGTTCCAGTGATGCATCCCAAGGCTCGGAGCCGCAGATTAAAAATCTGGCTCCTGTTGTTACTATGTGACTGTGTTTGCTGCTCCAGCCTGGGCCACCTTCCTCTCCAGGAACCATTTTTTGTTGATGCAGACCTTTTCTTGGTGCGGGTTGGTCCGATGGTACTTGTTGGTGCACCATGCGTAGATGTGGAGTTTTTTGTCGGGCATTTCGCCGTGGGTGCTGGGGAACCCGCAGTCATTCCCCCAGTTCCATGGATGGCATGGCTTCCCGTCCACCTCCCGGTTGTAGTCAGTTTTGTACTCATTGAGCCCTTCCATGCTGCTGCTGTGGTTCTGGTAGCTGGGGCCCAGTCCTGCGGTTGTCCTTGTCGCGTGGTGGAATTTGTCCATGATGGTCGGGCTAATTCTGTAGCCTACCGAGATGGCATATGCGTCGGACCAGACGAGCGGCAGTCTGCCATTGTCAATCAAGGTGAATACCCTTTCAGACCACAACCTGCACGTCGGCCAGTCCCATGTCTGAGCCATGGTCGCTAACTGGTGAATGTGCTCAATCAACTGCGGCTTCCAGTTGGCGGGAATGGTGGCGTCCTTCCGCATTCTGCACAGAGCCGACAGATACTCTGACCACGCGGCCTCTCCCATGCCCACTTTTTCCCGCCTGTCTCCTCTGATCACATAATTATGGGGTAACTGTGAGTTTTTACATCGTTTGCGGCCCAGGGCCCTGCCTGCTGCTGCCAGCAGTTCTGTGAAAACGTTGTTTGGCTCGCGGTCTTGCTCGTCATCAGTGGAGTTGCCCGATCGGTACCATTTCGGTGGGCCTGACGTGGTGATTCGTTTGTAGTGGTGTTCTCTGCCCATCGCCTCGTCTGTGTCGATGATTGTGGCCACCTCGCTGTAGTCAGCCCACGGGCGGCAAGGCCCTGGCGTCCCGATCACCGGGATGCAGCTTGAGTCAATCGCCATTGTCGCCACACGGTGCGGCATACCAAACCCGCTGGCGCCTGGCTCACCTGCCACGCTGCTGGGCACTCGGTCCCTCACCACGTGGGGCCTGGTCTCCAGGTTTACAATGCCAGAGCGAGAGTCCCGGAACTGGGACGCCATCACGTTCTGCATTGCGTCCAGCATTGCGTCGTACCTGTGATCATCTTGCTCCGTGGCGGCCTCAGGCATCAGCGGCTCGGATCTAGTGGCCGTCACTTCCGGCATGCCCCGGTCCTCCGCCAGCCGCCTCGGGGCCTGGCGAGTAGCTCGGGATATCAGTGTTTGGTCCACCCGTGGGACTGCCACTGGGGCCACCATCCTGGGCCATCCCCGCTGCCAGGGCTGGGCCGGGGTCCTGACCGTCGCCGCCACGGGAGCCAGGGTATTGCGAGTCTATTTTCTTGTCAGCGCCATTTTTACCATTGCGCCGCATGCCGTAGCGTGTCGTCTCGTGCTGGTTTGCGATGAAGGCTATCAACGCTCGGTGTGGTGTTGATCGTTCAGCTGCTGCAGGTTAAGTGAGCTCTCTTTGGCATACTTCGGCCGCCGCTGACCAAGTAGGCTCAGTATTGACGGTAGTGTTCTCGTAATGCGACAGGATGTGCCACAGGTGGTGTCAGTGCTTAGCCTTATGAGAAATTTGTCGTTCCCCCGCCCTGAGAATTACCCATGTTACGCGTAACATGTACCATTATTTCAAACTATAGTAGAGTAGGACATAATGGTCACACTAATATACTTTTGGACGAGGCTTATTCGCAGAGCTGCTTTGCTCTGTGAATTAGCGGAAGAATGATTATTATTCACAAAGCTGTTTTCCTCTGTCAAATAGGTCATGTAACCAGGATTTGTACTACTAGTAGGAAAACCTTCCATGGAAAATTAATGCATGAGTAGCCTACATTATGAATACAATTTTGAGAAAAACTTATGCATGAGTTAATTAAATGTATATTGTAATGTCTACTAGGGGATGAGCATGAAATTGTCACATCTGTAGAAGTGTTGAACTTTGTAATGTGAGTAACAACAGCATAACGGGAGTAATGATCCGATTGATGCCATTTTATCATGTAAAGCTTATTTACCATTCCAAATTATTTTCAAATAGCTCTGTCAATAAAATATAAATTTATATAGATTATGTGATTGTTCTGATAATGCAACATTTTATATCCGTCACCTATGAAAAGTTACATATTGAATTTTATTTTTAATTGACCTAATGGTGAGATACGTCCTCAGAAACATGGTTATGGCTGTCACTAAGTGTCTTGATGACTAGCTTTGATCTTGTTGCAGCTCTGCGAATTACAGTATTGGTGGCTATAATTCGCAGAGCAGCAGTTCTGCGAATAGCCAGTGCATATAGTTTTATCGATAAATTTTAAAATGTGGATGGATATTCTAATCAACAGATTATGGAGAATCTTCATGAGCATATAGCCCAATTAAAATTTGTTTTCATGAAAACATAATATTTTGAAAATATAAAACACTATTTGATCCTACATATTAAACTTATTTATGAGTATAGTCATTAATCATTTCTTTTGGGGTTTCCCCTTAGAAGCTTCAAAACATAGTGGCTTCGATGTGACCTAGTTAATGCAGCAATACCATCTATTGCACATAGCTTCAACCAGTGTTGGATACGTTCACATAAAATATCCCCACAGTCAGCTAATTATCGCAATCATTATTTCAAACTAAAGTAGAGTAGGGCATAATGGTCACACTAAAATAGTTTTATCAATAACATTCTAGAATGTGAATGAAACTCTAAAGAACTGATTATATGATAATAATAAGAGTTTAGTAAAGACATAACACTACCATAACAATCGTGAGGAAGATTTCAGAGTGGTGACCTAGAATGAACTGAAATAATGACGTCACTAATGTGAAGTGGTGAAATTTAGTCAGTGGTTAACTTGATTACATGGATCTAGTAATTGGGTCAGTTGTTGACCTAGATACATAATTACCCGGTGTCACATATGCCTTAATTAAAGTTGCACAGTCTAATGAAGTCCTCTATTTCTCTAAATCTAATCACTTGTGTAGATATGATCTTACATATTTTATTTAGATATTGGTGCACTCATTAAACATTTATTAGTGCATCAAGGGAAAACTAAGTCAATTTTGTTTATTTTGCCACTGCTGAAAACTATAGACCTATTTCAATGTTTGTAAACATTGTGTATGCGTGCGCAGCTTGGCTGCAGAACGAATGCACACGGCCACTGAGTTTGCCAGTACGCGCAGTGCAAAACGTTTATTTTATTCAAAATTGATAGAAATTCAGAAGCCTAACCTTATGAATTTAATATAATCTATTCATTGAATATGTTTTCTATATGGGTACAAAGTGGTTTCTCTCTAGGTTGTGTGGTTTTAGAGATATTTCACTTTTTCTGTATGAAGATTGCCCACGGCCATTGACAATGCATTGAGTTTGCTGGTACGCGCAGTGCAAAACCTTAATTTTATTCAAAATTAATAGAAAAGCACAACCCTAACCGTATAAATTTAATATAATATATTCGTTGAATATGTTTTCTATATGTGTACCAAGCAGTTTGTTTCTAAGTGATGTGGTTTTAGAGATATTTCACCTTTTCTCTATGAAGATTGCTCATAGCCATTGAGTTTGCAGTGTGTCAGTGTGTCGTCCTGCAGCCAAAAGCCACGCGCACTGACCTAGATACCCGTGCTGACGGCACATGAAATAGGTCTATGGTGTCCAGCAATTTGACATGTAAACCAAGATTATTTTGGCATGTTTTCACTTGAAATATCTCCAAAGTTAAGCCATTGAAATAAAACTTATAGTAAAATCTAATTAAAATGTTTAACCTAAAATATTTGTGTAAGCAATACGGCGAAAATTCAAAGGTATCAGACTGTGCAACTGTTACATAGAGTTAAAAGTAGATTGTGAATACATTTGTAATTGATAATAAAGATAATATTATGCAATAGAAGGGGACGGTGGTGGCGGACGTAGGAGTTGGGTTTTAAAACAGGCCACAAACACCAGATGACGCAGGAGGTGGGAAGGACAAGTGGCGCCACCATGCGGAAAGTAGTGTAAGAAAAAGACTCCATGTGGCAGCAACAGAGAGGGTTCGGGTATGTGTGACTGCCTTAATAGATGTTTTCCACCACCAACCTGCCCTCTGATGGCAGTGTAAAAACTAGCGGTGTGGGTAGATCACTGCGCAGTATGTCATGTGGAAAAAGGTCTTATAGATGATTTCAACCTACTGTAATGGGTTGCAGCTCGCCGTGCAGCATGCTCTATCGAAAAGGTCTCATAGACCAGTTCCACCTACTGCCAGTGCAGAATGCTCTGGAAAAGCTTGTAGAGGATTTCCACCACCAACCCGCTGTCCTAATGACAGTGGACAGAGCTCATGTTATGGGCTGTAGCTCACTGTGCAGCACGCGCTGTGGAAAAGGTCTAATAGATGATTTACACCTACTGTCCTGGGTTGCAGCTCATTGTGCAGGATGCTTTGTGAAAGCGCTTGTAGAGGAGTTCTACCACCAACCCGCTATCCTAATGACAGTGGCCAGAGCTCATGCTACGGGAAGCAGCTCACTGTGCAGGATGCTGCGTGGCCAAGGTCTTATAAGGGATTTCCATCACCAGCCTGCCCTCTGATGGCTGTGGCAGAACTAATGTGGTGAGCAAGTCACTGTGCAGCATGCTCTGTGAAAAAGGTCTCATAGAGGATCTCGCCCTCTGGCAGCAGTGGCAAGGACTGATGTTATGGGTAGCAGCTTACTGTGCAGCATGCTGTGTGGAAGAGGTCTTATAGAGAGATTCCACCATCAACGCGTCCTCTGTCGACAGTGGCAAGAGCTAATGTATTGGGTAGTAACCCATTGCAACTGCTCAATGGAAAAGGTCAAACAGATTCTCTATATAAATAAACCTGTGCATGTAAAGGTGTGTTTTCTGAGAGTATTGTGATAGCAGTAATGACAGTAGTATTGTGCAGTAACGGCAGTAGAAAATAGTAATAGAAACATAGGTCTGTATATGGAGACTATTTTTTCATTTGTGTTGAAAATCAGATATGAGCGCTAAATATTTGTGATTTTGGCTTACACTATCATGGTGTTGTAATATTTCATTATGCGAGTATTATTGACAATGGGACTGGCCTGCTGGGTTAGTTCTGCAAGTCCCCACTGCCTTGAACTGGCGCCTCCTGTAATTCCTAGTTCAGTGCTTGAGTCCTAGGCGGCGCCACCACCACACCAGTAGCGTCTGTGTTCATTTCATACTGTAACAACTATTCGGATTTTTGTTTGAATACAAATAAAAAATATTAAAAAAATTGTAAGAATGTGCTGTTTGGACCTCCAGCGAGAGTTCTCTGGATTCATCCAGTGACATGTTGCGTTGTCTTATGTCACTTAACCGCAATGTGTGGAATATGTTGGATAGCTGCGGAGAATATTCTTTTAACTTTGTTCATTTGTTGACGTTTTACATCATTACAACATCTAACAAGACTGGCCGAATAAGTTGAGCCCTCGCCTCCCGTCTTAGTAGGTCATGAGATTCGAACTCTCATGTACAAACCCAGGCCGAGTCAAACCAATGACTTAAAAATGCATGCGTGTCGCTACCTAGCCTGGTGTTCGGCATTACTGGGATAGGGCAAGGAGCAGTGGAATGAGGAAGACCAATTGTCCGTGATTGAAATTTCCCCCGCTCAATCAACTAATGTATCTAAAAATAAATAGTGTTGCCTCACTGGGAGGTTGGACTGGGATCATGAAACAATATCACACTCAGTCATATTATCCTGATACTAAGCAAACCAGCCCTTCTTACACTCTGCTAATCAGGGATAAAAAATCCCCGCGAGATCCGGATTTCCGCCATTTTTTATATCCACTGATTAAAATTGAGGAAACAGGATATATATGAGAGCAATTGGTTAGTCTAAATTCCGTTCTTATATGACCTTAGATAATACTAGAACATACAATTCAAACAAGAAAGAGTTAGGCATGGGCGACATATGAGACAAATAAGTGTTCACACTTCCTGTCTACTATTTTGCTATATATGGTCATAATAAGAGAAGGGTCCACAGCGACAAAAGGAGGAAAAACGGCTGACCACTGGGTCATATCGAACATACCCTTGCAGGATGAGTTTCCCATTCAGTAAGTAGTGATATTGTGTGATTTAAACAGAAATCAATGTAGATAAATTAAAAATATACTTCAAACAATTTAATCTGTGCAAAAGAAACATATATATGTGCAACAATGTCTGACCAAGAAAGTACTAACAAAATAATGGGATCTTTTCATAATTTGAGCCAATCAGAGCCGTTCTTTTTTATTGCAAATGGCCGCCCCTTATGGGGGCCGCCATTTGCAATAAAAAAAAGAACACAACACATGATTATGATAATTGAAATAAATATAATTTTATAGTTATAACAAAGTTAATGTTTATTGTCAAGTATTTCTGGACTATAATCTATCAATAATGCGGAAAACTAATCTACTTCACTGAGTTCTCGTGAAGACGAGAATAGGAAAGTCTATTTCCGGCAAGTTCAAATTGGCTGAAACGAGTTCAACCGTGGCTGGTTGGGTCGCAACCGTGGCTGGTTGGGTCGCTCTGTAGAGCGCTGAATATGCTTATGCATAATAAGGACAGTTGAAACCCTGACTTCCGGCATTTTTCTCTTATTCTGAGATAGTGCTAATCCGATGGAGGCAAATTCGTGGAAGTTTGTTGTTGGTTCTGTCAAAACCAAAGAAGGGCAACGAAGCTTGTACATGGATTTGATGCAATACCCTATGAACAACGTATGCGTCATTTGAAGATCCCAAGCATGTACTACAGACGGGCCCGGGGGGATATGATTGAAGTATTCAAATATCTCCATGGTATCTACAAGACAGGCAGCCCCCTTATCAGAGACTCCAACACCAGGACCAGAGGGCACTCCCTGAAGCTGAGGAAGCGGTACTCCAGACTGGACCTGCGACACAACTTTTTCAGCTTTAGGGTGGTTGACCTGTGGAATGACCTGCCGGAGAGTGTCGTAGCAGCAGAGTCGGTGAACTGTTTCAAGTCCCGACTGGATGCATACTGGTCAAGCATTACATATATCTTGGAGCCAGTGACAGTTGCTGCGATCGACCACATCTGAAGAACTGTCTCCATTTCCATTAATTAAGAGCGGCTAATAGGTCCAAGGCCTATTATAGCTGTATCCTATTGATTGATTGAAAACCTGCTAGGGGGCACCAGGGTCTCGGCCTAATTTCTGCGGATGCTGTTTTTCTTTTTGCCGGATCCCGCTAGGTGGCGCGACTGTCTAGGTCTGATTTCCACGTTTTTGTACTAGAGACCATTTCATCTCTGACTACTAATGCCTCCGCAGTATTCAGGGAAGGGATGGCGGGAATCTGTAGGATTGGTTGGAAAGGGATGGCAGCAATCTGTAGGGCTGGTTGGAAAGGGATAGCGGCAATCTGTAGGGATGGTGGGAATCTGTAGGCTGGTTGGAAAGAGATGGTGGGAATCTGTAGGCTGGTTGGAAAGGGATGGCGGGAATCTGTAGGGCTGGTTGGAAAGGGATGGCAGGAATCGGTAGAGCTGGTAGAAATTCGTTTGGATTAACCGATCATTGGTTTAACCGAACTTTGGCTTCGACTTTGACTTGGCTTTGGCAAAAATGCGGGTTCATTATGAATGTAATATACAATGTATGTGGACACTGATTATTGTTGTTGATGTATATACAGAATAACCCAGTTAAACCAAGCTCGGTTAACCCAAACGATCGGTTAATCCAAACGTTTTTCGGCGGCTGGTCAAAATACTACCATTTATCATATTAAAAAAGTTGGTGGGGTCTGAGATGACCTTATAATTCAATTCAATTCAATTCTTTATTTCAGACTCAGGATTATGGTAGTTACATAATTTGGTACATAGTAGGTAGATATAAAAATTAATGTGAATAGGATATAAGTAATAGTATGAATACTACCATACTAACCAATATCAACATTTTGGTCTACATACAGTAGTTTGTACCAATGCCTCCATATGGCAGACGTAAATCTGAGATCACTATCTTCTATTTTTACAAGTCCCTGTATTATAACATTTTCTGACTTGTCAAGTCTAGTAATAAATTTGAATATTAGATTCCTGATAATAGCCTGGAAGGCTGGCACATCAATATTGGCAAATAGCTGACTAGCACTGTGATACCTAGGTAGCCGGAGTAATAACCTCATAATGTCATTATATGCTACATTTAGTTTTCTAATGCTATACATTCTATAGTTCCACCAAATCTGGGCAGCATACAAGGGAGTACAGAAAGTTCTAAATAAATTTACCTTCACATCAGCTGTACACATATGAAATTTCCTGATGAGCATATTTCCCTGAGCATATAACTTGCGACACTGTCTATTAATATCCCTGTCATCTCTAAAGTCATCAGTCATAAAGTGTCCTAAGTACTTGACTTCAGTAGAGATTGACAGGGGAGCACCAGTTAACAGAAAATCAGGAAACACAGTATCCTTGATCGAATGATCATAACCATACTTAACTATAACTATAAGTTATAACCACATGAAAGTTTGGTTTAACTGTACTGAAAGTGGCCTGGGGTCGGAAAAATTTGTTTGGATTAACCGATAGTTTGGATTAACCTACTTTGGTTTAACCAACTTTTTCGTCCGCCGGGCATGGTGCTCAGTCACCTCGTCCTCTGATGTGGATGGCGCCCTCTGTTTCCCCCTCCGTGGCAGCAAGGGTGGAGTTGATGGTGAGCACGGCCGTGGCGCTGCCCGGGGCCGGGCCGGGGCCGGTGCGGGCTTGGGTGCCGGCAGTGGGGGAGCCAGATCCCTCGGGGCAGTCTGTATGACCAGCTGCCTGAGAGTCGCCGAGACGGTGGCCATCTGGTCCTCCATGGCTGCCATCTTGGTCCTCAGCTTGTCATTCTTTGGCCTCAATATGGATAGAAAGCTGAGGTCATTGCGCTTCTCTTGGTACCATCCGTGACTTTCCACGATGTAGTGCAAGGAAGTTCAAGTCTATTAAAAATACCCTGTTTTCACAGACGTTTTCATTTACATCACTAAATACACTCATCATACAAATAGAGTTTACTTAAATACAAACTTACTATATATGCAATCCAACAACAACACCAAATAGAACATATGTTGATGTTCTAGGTTATGCAATTTCATCAAAATCATATATATACAGAAATAGTTACAAGCATGTGAATATTTATGAAAAAAGCACCATTCCTGGACTTTAACAGGGCTCAATGTCACACTGAGTGCTACACACCATACAGCCCTCATACTGCCTGCACTAGAAGTAGAACAGGTTCAGAATCCCCGGTCATGTGACCGAGCCGGTGTCACATCCTTTTACGGCTGAGTGAGGAGGCGGCGGAGTAAACTGGGCCAGAGCACATGGCTCACCGCCTCCATGTGGCCGTCCAGCCAGAGGCACAGGGGGACAGCGTGCTGTACGGTGACAGTGTGCTGTATGGTGGCAGTGTGCTGTATGGTGATAGTGTGCTGTATGGTGACACATGCTGTATGGTGACACATGCTGTATGGTGACAGTGTGATGTACGGTGACAGAGTGCTGTATGGTGACAGAGCGTGCTGTATGGTGACAGTGTGATGTATGGTGACAGCATGCTGTATGGTGACAGCGTGCTGCAGGGTGACAGTGTGCTGTATGGTGACAGCGTGCTATACGGTGACAGTGTGCTGTACGGTGACAGGGTGATGTATCGTGACAGCTTGCTGTACGGTGACAGCGTGCTGTATGGTGACAGTGTGCTGTATGGTGACATCATGCTCTATGGTGACAGCATGCTGCAAGGTGACAGTGTGCTGCAGGGTGACAGTGTGCTGTGTAGTGAACAGTGTGCTGCAGGGTGACAATGAGCTGTATGGTGACAGTGTGCTGTATGGTGGGAGCGTTCTGTATGGTGAACAGTGTATGGCATCGGTGTGTTGTATTGTGACAGCGTGCTGTGGTTTGGTTTGGTTTGTTTGGTGTGGTAAAGTGATGCAAGTCCGATGAAATATCAAATTTTCAAAACCAAACCAATTATCTAGATTTGATTTCATTTAGATACTGATGCACTCATTAAACATTTGTTCCTGTGTAGAATGCAATAGTGAGTCAATTTAACAGAACCTGTTACTGCAAAAGTCTATGGTGTCATAGTTTTGGCAAGCCTGACAAAGCTAATTTTCCATGTTTGCACTCAAAATATCTCAAAAGTTTAGCATTTAAAATAAAAGTAACTTTGATCTAATGTAAAGTAGATACTAGTGGTCGATCTAATATATTTATCTCAGAAAAAATACAGAAACTCAAAACCATCGGACTATGCAAATTTAATGAATCAGCCAATAAGTATTCAATAAGGATCCACCTCGAACCCATCCCGGGTGGCCCTGGAGTGGCACAGAGCTGGGTACGACTGACAACAAAGCGCTCACCTGTGGTTGTTGCGTCACGCAGCACGTAAAGCACACCACCATGTCACCTATGGCGCCGGGCCGGCTGAGGTTGTGGGCAGTCGAGGAGCCACTCACCGTCCTCTGCGCCATCCACCCGCACCTGGAACAAAAGGGATGTGGTATTACACCAACATGTAGACGTGTCAAACACAGAACGTAGTATGTGGTATTACACAAAAATGTAGACGCATCAAACACAGAAGTGGTATTACACTATGTAGATGCGTTAAACACAGAATGTGATACTACACCAACATGTAGACACACTAAACACAGAATGTGGTATTACACCAACATGTAGACGTGTCAAACACAGAACATGGTATTACACAAAAATGTAGACGCGGCAAACACAGAAGTGGTATTACACCAACATGTAGACACGTCAAACACAGAATGTGGTACTACACCAACATATAGACACATCAAACACAGAACATGGTATTACACCAACATGTAGACACGTCAAACACAGAATGTGGTACCAAACCAACATGTAGACACGTCAAATACAGAACATGGTATTACACCAACATGTAAACACGTCAAACACAGAACATGGTATTACACCAACATGTTGACACGTCAAACACAGAAAGTGGTATAACACCAACATGTAGACGTGTCAAATACAGAACATGGTACTACACCAACATGTAGACGCGTCAAACACAGAATGTGGTATTACACCAACATGTAGACACATCAAACACAGAACGTGGTACTACACCAACATGTAGACACGTCAAACACAGAATGTGGTACTACACCAACATGTAGACATGTCAAACACAGAATGTGGTATTACACCAACATGTAGACACGTCAAACACAGAATGTGGTATTACACCAACATGTAGACATCAAACACAGAACATGGTATTACATGAACATGTAGACACATCAAACACAGAACATGATATTACACCAACATGTAGACACGTCAAACACAGAACGGGGTACTACACCAACATGTAGACACGTCAAACACAGAATGTGGTACTACACCAACATGTAGACGCGTCAAGCACAGAACGTGGTATTAGTTATAAGTTATACAGCATATATATTGCCTGATTCCCTCATATATGCATGCATAGCATATATTCACTAGATTTTCCTCACCACGGAGAAATACTGGCTAACATATTCCTATCTTTTTTCAAATTTTGGGTATTATTTTTTTCTTATTTTATTAAGTTTGTAATAAATTCACATCCTATTAATAAAGCATTAAATTCATCAAAATTAAGTGATTTATTTGTCTATTCCCAAGATTAATTTCCCCCCTGAAATGCTTAAATTGCTCTGAAAATAACATCCGATCATATAATTCTAATTCAATGAATTTATTTCTTTTTCTTTGTTTTCTTTTCCTAGAGTAGTTTTACTCCGCTAAATTCACATGCTATCATATATATTACAAGTCTGTGTGTGGGTGAGTGCTTGCTCTGACTCTTTGAGTCAATAGCCTATTTTTTTTTATGTTCACACAAAGGACTTACAAACAAAAGGAAGGCCCACTGTGAGGTTGAGCGACACTGTGCCTTTTATTTACACATTCAGACGGGACTTTGTAGGTTGATGTGCTAATTTACCCCTCCGTAATGAACCCGGTCTATTCATAGCACACCGCATTCGAAAACTAAAACAAAAAGTCGCCATATCCTGTGTTTGGTCACGCCACGCATGCGCGCCAAACAAGCTGCGCACAAGCAGACGACATTTTACGTCAGAGACGCCGGGGAGGAGTGTAAGCAGGTCAGTTCTTATACTTCGAGGATATACCCAAATTAAAGCTCTTCATGATAGATAGATATATATGTGTGTTTCTTATAAATATAATATATATCAATGAATTTCAACAGGACATTCCGAAATTATCGCTGTTCGTGATACGTGTATGTTTCATATGAATATATATATCTAATGTATATATCAATGAATTTCAACAAGACATACCCAAATTAAAGCTGTTCATGATATATGTATATAACATATGAATCGTTTGGTTGTTGTTGTTTTATGTCCTAGCAACATCTAAGGTCATATCAGGATGGGTACCGACTTGTGACAGTGCGCACTCATGGCGACTCTAGGTGCTGCCCCACTGGGAGACCAGGCCACCAGCACCATGACCTGGTGATATCCCACTCAGTCACATTATCCTGACACTGAGCCAACCAGTCCTTGCCCTATCCTAATAGTAGTAATGCCAAGCGCCTGGCTAGGAAGCGACAAGTATCAATTTTTAAGTCATTGGTTTGACTCGACCAGGGTTCGAACCCACGATCTTACGGTCTACAAACACGGGAGACGGACGCTCTAACTCATTCGGCCATCCTGTCTGGTCCATACGTATCGTATAAGCATATATATTGTATATCATGTACATATACACACATATATAAAGGACATTTAATATATCAACGGGGCATGCCCTACTTAAAGTTTTTCAGGATATATATATATATATATATGTTTATTATAAATATGCACACTGCACAGCAATGAATTTCAAGAGGACATACCCAAAGTATAGCTGTTCATGATATGTATGTAATATATGTAGCTTATATATAATGTTCATCATGTATATATATAAAGAAGCACACATATAAAGGACATTTAATATATCTTGAATTTCAACAGAATATATCCAAATTATAAGGTTAGGGTTCTGCATTTCTATTAATTTTGAATAAAATTAACGTTTTGCACTGCACATATCGGCAAACTCAATGCATTGTCAATGGCTGTGAGCAATCTTCATACAGAAAATGTGAAATATCTCTAAAACCACACCACTTAGAAACAAACCGCTTGGAACACATATAGAAAACATGTTTACCTAAAAGATTATATTAAATTTATATGCTTATGGTTCTGCATTTCCATTAATTTTGAATAAAATTAACATTTTGCACTGCACGCATCGGCAAACTCAATGCATTGTCAATGGCCATGAGCAATCTTCATACAGAAAATGTGAAATATCTCTAAAACCACACCACTTAGAAACAAACCGCTTGGAACACATATAGAAAACATATTCAATGAACAGGTTATATTAAATTTATACGGTTAGGGTTCTTTATTTCTATTAATTTTGAATAAAATTGACGTTTTGCACTGCACATATCAGCAAACTCAATGGCTGTGAGCAATCTTCATACAGAAAATGTGAAATATATCTAAAGCCACACCACTTAGAAACAAACCGCTTGGAACACATATAGTAAACATATTCAACAAACAGATTATATTAAATTTATAAGGTTTGGGTTCTGCATTTCTATTAATTTTGAATAAAACTGACGTTTTGCACATCATGCTGTCAGTCACGATGCAACAAAGTCTGCTTTCATTACTTGACTGCCGCTCTCCATTTAGCTCTCTGCTGTGAGAGTTGCATCCATGAGTCGGTCTTAATGTCTCTCAGCTTCAGGTTTCTCTTGATGGTATATTTCATGAAAGCTGCCTGCAAAAGTGTTGAGGTGCTGCTGGATTTTGCAAGTTACCATCGGCACTCTCTCGGGGAGCAAATAGAGGTTTCACACCGGCAAGAACATGTCAAGACAGGCGCAAAACTATTTGTCCCTGCAGTGGCTGGTCGGGAGATGTTGGGAGTTCCATACATCAACCGCCCTTAATGCTGCCACAGTGACATGGTTTTCGGTTTAGGGTTTGCTCCCTTAGCCTTCGGTTCTGTCAAGAACCTGTACCACAAGGCAGTGGTTTACAACTCTGCAGGGCAGGGGCGTCAAACTCCCTGAGGTATTGCTATACCTGCAATACCTGCATACCATACATTGAAAGGCTTCTATATCCTTTGTATTTCAACTGGCCACATGTATGTCTATGATCATCATATAAGCGTACATATACATTTGAGCATATGTACATGTATATACATATATGTGTATATATAGTTGCATATGTCCAGATTCTAAGTTATATGTACAACCATTGATAATATACTTGGATGGGATGGGATGGTGGAATCGGCCAACCGAGTCAAACCCATGACTTACAAAATTGATACTTTCTGCTACCTAGCCTGGCGCTAAGCACTACTAGGATAGGGCAAGGACTGGTTTGTCAATATCAGGATAATGTGGCCCAGCCTTCAAGTGGGGCAGCACAATAAGTCATCATAAGTGTGCACTGTCACAAGTCGGTACCCGTCCTGATATGATCTTGGATATTGCTAGATGGTAAAACCCCAACAAACAACGACAAACTATATATTGTATTACATTATGTTTGATCAATTATGGGATTCAAACCCATGAATCCTGGTCGAGACAAACCAATGACTTACAAATTTATACTTGTCACTTCCTAGCCATGTGCTCGGCATTATTAGGATAGGGCAAGGACTGATTGGCTCAGTGTCAGGATAATGTGACTGAGTAGGATATCAGGTCATGGTGCTGGCGGCCTGGTCTCCCACTGGGGCAGCATAATAAAGTCGCCATGAATGCGCACTGTCACAAGTCGGTACCCATCCTGATGTGAATTTGGCAGTTGCCAGGACGTAAAACTCCAACAACCAATCAATGTTTGCTGCTAAGTACAGCCATTTTAAAGATATACATTGAGAGGTGTTTGGTTCGCTCGTTGGCGCCTCGGGCCGCCTCTTGGTGGATTCACACTCACAGCACATACGTAGTGCAAGTGTGGCAAAGTCACTCAAGTGTGACACCCGCCTACCGAACTACACTGGTCCCATGTGGCCTCTCCTCCGATTACCTACCATTTGGGTCGAAGGTCGAGTAGCGACGAGGTACCAGTCTGTCTGAGTTAACCAGATAGGAGGAGAGGGTAGGAAGGGGAGGGGGGGGGGGGGGGGGAGGGGGAGGGGATAGGGGGAGGGGATGGAGGAGGAGGGGATAGGGGGAGGGGAGGAGGAAGGGGTGAGGGGGAAGGGAGGAGGGAGGTGAGGGTGAGGGAGGGTGGGTGATTGCGAGGTTCGGGGGGGAGGGTGGAGGGAGAGGGCGAGGGAACGGGGGAGGAGTTAGGGGGCAGGGGGGGAGAAGGAGGGGGAAGGGGGGGGGTATGGGTGGTATGGGAGGAGGGAGGCGAGAGGGAGGAAGTAGAGGGGAGGGGGAGTGGGAGGTGGTAAGGGGGAGGAGGTAGCGGGTAGGGAGGATGGGGAGGGGAGAAGGTAGGGGAGGAGGGGGGGGGGGCGAGGGGGAGGAGGTAGGGGGAGGGAGGACGAAGGGGGTGGAGGTAGGGGTTGGGAGGAGGGGGAGATAAGGGGGAGGAGGGGGAGGGGGGTAAGGGGGGGAGGAGGTAAGGGGAAGGGGAGAGGAGGTAGGGGGTAGGGAGAAGGGGAGGGAGGGCGAGGGGAAGGGGGAGGAGGTAAGGGGGAGCTCACCCATCCATCAACCTCACCCCCGACAGGGGGCGCTGTCGAGGTGACATGAGTAGGGCACTCCGCGCATGCGTACAGGAGCAGGAGGTGTGACACTCCCCGTCCTCCAGGTGTGTCCTTTTAGCGGTGAACTCGGTGACAATGCCAAACCCAGGAGGAGCTTTTGCTTAGTTTGGTGGGTTTTTATCTGTATGTTCGTGTATGACTGCGCAGTAGCAGCCATTGGGCACGACTTACTAACATTAACAAACACTCTACGTGTTCGGTGAAGACGCACCCGTGTGAATGTTAGTAAATGGGGGCCGGCTGGCGCTCCTCTCCTGCTGGGAGGTGAGAAACCGTGGAGGAGACGCTGCTACACGTGGTACATCCTGGAGGATTATGTGAGGTCGTTCCACAGTTTCCACACCTGTGATTTTGTAACACAGGACGCAGGTGGTGGGGTTGTCTGTCTGTGTGTCCTTACACTGACTGGAGTTGGAGGCACTGACTGGCGCTACGCAAATAACCAGGGAAGCAACGCATGCGGAGGTCAAGGGAAGGTATGGGTGTACGGGAGATGGAGGTATAGAGGTGTAGAGGTATGTAGAGGTATAGGTATGTAGAGGTATATATGTATGTAGAGGATATAAGTGTAGAATGGTATAGGTATGTAGATAAAATAGGGATGTAGAGGATATATGTACGTAGAAGTTTCTGTCACCTTTTGAGAGAAATATAGTAGGTTGTAGAGGGTATATGTATGTAGAGGATATATGTACATAGAGGATATATGTATGTAGAGGATATATGTATGTCGAGGATATATGTATGTAGAGGATATATGTATGTAGAGGGTATATGTATGTAGAGGGATTGATTGATTGGTGGTTGCTTTACGCCGTGTTGTATGTAGAGGGTATATGTATGTAGAGGATATATGTATGCCGAGGATATATGTATGTAGAGGATATATGTATGTAGAGGGTATATGTATGTCGAGGATATATGTATGTAGATGATATATGTATGTTGATGATATATGTATGTAGAGGGTATATGTGTGTAGATGATATATGTATGTAAAGGATATATGTATGTAGAGGATATATGTATGTAGAGGATATATGTATGTAGAGGATATATGTATCTAGAGGATATATGTATCTAGAGGATATGGGTATTAGAGGATGTAGGTAGGGAGAGGGTATATGTGTGTAGAGGGTATAGGTATGTAGAGGATATAGGTAAGTAGAGTGCATATGTATGCAAAGGATATGTGTATGTAGAGTATATATGTAGTTATATACAAATGCTGAGTATATAGGTATGTAAAATATACAAGTATGTAGAGAACATAGGTATGTAGCAGATATAGGAATGTAGAATAATATTGTGGAGAATAGAGCTGTGAATAGTATATCTATGGGGTATACAACTACACGTATATAGAGTATATACATAGAGTATATAGGTATGTAGAGTGGATATGTAGAGAATGCGATTATGTAGAGAAAATATGTAGATGATACAGGTATGTAGAGTATGTATGTAGAGTATACGGGTATATAGGGAATATATGTAGATTATACAGGTATGTAGAGTGTATAGGTAGAGACTAAAGGTATGTAGAGTATATATGTAGAGCATTCGTGTATGTAGAGTACATAGGTAGAGCATGCATGTATTTAGAGTATACATGTAAACGATGCAGGTATAGAGAGTGTATATGTTGAAGACGCAGGTCCGTAGAGTATATATGTAGAGAATACAGGTATCAAGAGTATATAGGTAGAGAATACAGGTTAGAGAGTATATATATATGTAGAGCATGTGTGTATGTAGAGTGCATTGGTAGAAAATGCAGGTATGTAGAATGCATAGGTGGAGAATACGGGTATGTAGAGAATATATGTAGAACATACAAGTGCATACAGTATATAGGTAAAGAATACAGGTATGTACAGTAGATATGTAGAGCACACAGGTATGTAGAGTGTATATCTAGAGCACACAGGTATGTAGAGTGTATATGTAGAACACACAGGTGTGTAGAGTATATGTAGAGCACACAACTATGTAGAGTGTATATCTAGAGCACACAGGTATGTAGAGTGTATATGTAGAACACACAGGTGTGTAGAGTATATGTAGAGCACATAGGTATGTAGAGTGTATATCTAGAACACATAGGTATGTAGAGTATATGTAGAGCACACAGCTATGTAGAGTGTATATGTAGATCACACAGGTATGTAGAGTGTATATCTAGAGCACACAGCTCTGTAGAGTATATGTAGAGCACACAGCTATGTAGAGTATATGTGGAGCACACAGCTATGTAGAGTGTATGTAGAGCACACAGCTAGGTAGAGTGTATATGCAAAGCACACAGGTATGTAGAGTGTATATGTAGAGCAAACATCCATGTAGAGTGTATATGTAGAGCATACATCCATGTAGAGTATATATGGAGAATACAGCTATGTAGAGTGTATATGTAGAGCACACATGTATGTAGAGTGTATATGTAGATCACACATCCATGTAGAGTGTATATGTAGACCCCATAGTTATGTAGAGTGTATATGTAGAGCACACAGCTGTGTAGAGTGTATATTAGAGTGTGCAGAGTGTATTTATTGGGTTTCAGGTGGTTAATCCCTGACTACCACCACACATGGAGCCCACCACGCAAACAGGGGACATGTGTGAATCTACCTCGTGAAGAACTCACACCGACACACACACCGGACACCGCCCGGCCCGAGGCGCCCCTCCGCCCCGGGGAGGGAGCCCTCTGTGCGGGTTGTCTACCGGCTGTTTGCATGTGCCTTACACGTGGCCAGAATTGAGGACAGCGCCACCTAGAGGCAGTGTGGAGACGCGCGTCGGACACCACCCCCCCCCCACACACACACACACACCCTCCGCCTACCTTCCCGGCAAACAGCGCGCGGAGTGTGCGGTACCAGACGGACAGGACACTAAACACCTCCAGGCTGAACCAGGTGCGTCCCACTTCCTCCTGTGTAATTAACCAGTCGACCCCTCATTGTGCATGCTTTGCTTTGTACTGGAGTTCTCCGGGCCCTTTCGGCCGAATGGTACTAGTAGTACCATTACAAAATCATCTGGGGACTATATATATATATACAGTATAACCCCGTTAAACCAAACTTGAAGGGACCCTAGAAATCTGTTTGGATTAAAGTTGCATAGTCCGATGGTTTTGAGTTTCTGTAATTTTCTGAGTTAAATATATTAAATTGATTGTTATAGCCTCTCTTACTTTGGTTTGAAGTAACTTTTATTTTAAATGTCTAACTTTCGAGATATTTGAAGTGCAACCATCCACAAATAATTTTGATAAGCACGCCAAAACTCTGACACCATAGGCTTCTGCAGTAAAAGGTTCTATTAAATTGGCTCTGGGTGTCCTTCTATATGGCGACAAGTGCTTAATATGTGCACTAGTATCTAAGTTGGATATGTAGAATAAAATCTGGATAATTGTTTTGGTTTTGAAAATTTGATGTTTTCATCGGACTATGCAGCTTTAACCAATCATTGGTTTAACCGAGCTTTGGCCTCGACTTTGACTTGGCTTTGGCAAAAATGCAGGTGCATTATGAATGCAATATACAATGTATGTGGACACTTTGATTATTGTTGTTTTTGTATATACAGTATAACCTAGTTAAACCAAGCTCAGTTAAACCAAACGATCGGTTAATCCAAACTTTTTTCAGCGTCCCGGCAAAATACTACCATTTATCACATAAAGAAGTCTCAGATGACCTCATAGCCACATGAAAGTTTGGTTTAATCATACCGGAAGTGGCCTGGGGCCCGACAATCGCTTGGATTAACCGACTTCAGTTTAACCAACTTTTTTATATGATAAATGGTAGTATTTTGCTGGGCCGCCGAAAAAAGTTTGGATTAACCGATCGTTTGGTTTAACAGAGCTTGGTTTAACGGGGGTTGTACTGTGTATATATATATATATTTGTTTTGTCTCAATCTCCTCATCATAGCTAGAAAATACTTCATCAAAAAGTTGTCAAAATCTTTCTCCATCAGTTATTTAATTACTTAGTTATATATATATATATATATATATATATATATATACTATAACGAACATATAGCGAATATGTATGCTATAACGAACATATATATATATGGGATTCGAACTCCCGACCTTCCGCACGAGAATCCTGCGCTCTACCGATTCGGCCACCGCGTCCGGTATATATATATATACATACACTCATATATATATATATATATATATATATATATATATATCATCATCATCATAATCATGCTGTCGGCATGTCCACATTTCTATGGTTGTTGTACTTCTAAGCAACATCTAAGGTCATATCAGGACGGGTACCACCTTGTGACAGTGCACACTCATGGTGACTTTATAGTGCTGCCCCACTGGAAGACCCAGCCACTGGCAGCATGACCTAATATCCCACTCAGCCACATTATCCTGATATTGTGCTAACCACTCCTTGTCCTATCCTAATAATGCCAAGCGCCAGGCTAGGTAGTGACAAGTATCAATTTGATAAGCCATTGATTTGATTCAGCTGGGATTCGAACCCCCGACCTTCCGCATGAGAAGCATGTGCTCTACCGATTCGGCCACAGCGTCCGGTATACAGCTGTATAGAGCGTCGGGTCATGCTGCTGGCAGCCTGGTCTCCGAGTGGGGCAGCACTATAAAGTCACCATCAGTGTGCACTGTCACAAGTTAGTACCTGTCCTGGTATGCCTTAATGTCTTGCGGGGTGTAAAACTACAGCAACCAACCTCCCCTCCTGGGCTCCTAGATTACCCTTTTCACTCCACCCCCTTGTGCTGCCCCGCCCCCCCCACCACGCCCCCCCCCCCAACCCCGCCCGCTCCCTCCTCTCCCCCTGATGTCTCTGACCACGACCCACTGGAAGTCAAGTCCCGGCCGCATTGGGCTGCCTTTGCCGATGACCATATAGTGCTGAAGATTTGCAGCCTTCAGCGCGCCTAAATAAACACCACGGAAAACGTCACCGTGAGTGCACCCTGTCACAAGCCGGCGCCCATCCTGATATGACCTTAGATGTTGCCAGGTCGTACAACTCCAACAACCAACCAATCAATCACACGCATAAGGACATGCATGAGGACACTCACATGGTGCATACAGGTAAAGTTCAACGTATGTAAAGGACACATATCTGTCACATATGAGGATCTGACCTGATATGACCGCAGTTGTTGCTAATAATAGTAATAGGTAAAACCCCAATAAACATGTAAGCACACAGCGGGTAATTGTTGAGAATAAAGGGGCTGTCACACTATGATGAATAGCCTTAGCGTATGCCGACGTATGTGATTTTCGACCAGCACATTGGCATGCATCGTCATACGTTATGTATATGTTGGGCGTACATCGGGTACGTTCCAGGTACGTCGTTATACATCGGATTATGTCGCCGTGCGTCGAGGCTCTGAAAAAATGTTGTGCATGCTCAAAATTTCCAACATGTGTCGACGTGTGGCTCGTAAGTTGAAAGTACACTGGGTGTACATTCGGGATATGTCGGCGTACATTGGGAGTATGTTAGGGATATGTTGGAATACGTTGCTGCACGTTAGCTGTACATTCAGGCGGTGGGAATGTGCAGTCCGCGTACAGTCCGCATACTGCCAATGGATGCATTACGTACTCCTAATGTATTTTGAATGTGTGCCTGCCGTATCTCCAGCGTATTTAAAATATACACCGTACTTCTAGCGATGCCCAGGTTGCTCCAACAATACCTTGAAACCATAGCATACATCAAACCAACTTCAACCAACTACCAATAGCATTCTTAATAATATTAGTATAAATATTATTTATACCCCACATTAAAACAACACTAAATCACTTAAGATTAAAATGAAGGCAGGGCGGGTGGGTAAAAGCAGTGTGTATCGCATGGAGACTGACAGGGAAGTGACTGATTTGTGCAGTGCACCTACATTGTCGTGCGCATGGCGGAAGTGATGCAGCCTCGTTCGTAGTAAATGACCCATGTTGGCGGGTCAAGACCTCAATGTAGTTGGTTGGTTGTTGGAGTTTTACGTCCTGGCAACATCTAAGGTCATATCAGGGCGGGAATCGACTTTCGACAGTGCACACTTATGGTGCCTTTATAGTACTGCCCCACTAGGGAAATCAGCCCGCCGGCACCATGCATGACCCGATATCCCACTCATTCACATGATCCTGACACTGAGCTCATCAGTCCTTACCCTATCCTATTAGTGCCAAGCGTTAAGCTAGGAATCAACAAGTATCAATTTTGTAAGTCATTGGTATGACGCGACAGGGAATTGAACTCCCGATCTCCGGCACGGGAGGCCTGCACTCTACCGATTCGGCCAGTGCGTCTGGCACATGGATAATGACACTCATATAAAACGATGAAATGTGTGCCACCTTCTAGAAGACACCACATAAGTGTCTAATCATTTCTAACCTTACAGTGGCTGCTTTGTGCACGTGACCGCCATATTTAGACTGTGAGTACACGTGGGGGGTGGAGCAGGTGTGTGTGTGGGGGGGGGGGGGGGGGGGGCGGTGAACAGGGTGCGGGTAGGGTGACGGGGTATGATCGGCTGATGGGGGGAGAGGGAGTGGGTGGGTGGTCTGATGGTGATTGGGGTACAGAAATGAGGGGTTGAGTGAGTGTGTGTAGGATGAAAGAGATGGGATGGGGGTGGGGTGGGGTGAGGGAGGTTCGGGTGGGGTGAGGGAGGTGGGGTGAGAGAGGTGGGGTAGGGTGAGGTGGGGTGGGGTGATGGAGGTGGGGTGAAGGTGAGGGAAGTGGGGGTGGGAGGTTGGTGCGGTGGGGTCGGTGGGGTCGGGTGAGGGAAGTGAGGTGGAGTGAGGGAGGAAAGTGGGTGGGTTGGAGGAGGTGGGGTGAGGGAGGTGGGGTTGGGTTGAATGGTGGGGAGTTTGGGGTCGAATGATTGACCTGCGCGCGGTGTCGCCCTAGGTGGGGCTGGTGGGTCGGGGGTAACTAGGTTAGTCTTAAGCTTATTCCTGAGGTAATTAGATTTTCAATTCTTTTTTGTTATTTGTGCAAATTAGCGGGTCAAGGACGCAAGGAAGGAGATCCGTGACGAGTCCGTAACAAAATGCCTGTATTTGACAGTACTCACCTGCATCTGACGTCCGCTGGGACTACCACCACTTCCGGGCATGGCCATGCGCGTGCGCATGCGCAGACAACAATATGAGAATGCCAGCGCAGGCATCATTATCATTTCGAGTTGGTATTTGATTTGCATTCTATATTGGTTGGTAGTTGTAGTTTCACGTCCTGGCAACATCTAAGGTCATATCAGAATGGGTACCGACTTGTGATAGTGCACACTCATGGCGACTTTATAGTGCTGCCCCACTGTAAGACCAGGCCACCAGCACCATGACCTGATATCCCACTCAGTCACATTATATTGACACTGAACCAACCAGTCTTTGCCCTATCCTAATAATGCTGAGTGCCTGGCTAGGAAGCGAAAAGTATGAATTTTTAAGTCATTGATTTCATTCGACTAGAGTTCGAACCCCACGATCTAGCTAAGTGGGAGACGGATGCTCAACTCACTTGGTCATCCTGTCTGGTCCTGGTAGGCTGGTAGCGGACACGGCGTTCCAGGTCAGTTGGGGCGTAATCGATTAACACGACCCGGGTGACTTGGGTCACCCGAGTTGCTAAAATTTCCAATCGAACACCGCGAGTGGAGTTGACAAAAACACGTGCCGTGTGCAAAACGACCCGACCCCAGTCCACCTCTTGGCTGGGGTTTGCTAGGAGCGATGACTTTACATCTGTGCTGGTACCTGAAGTATAATAGCCACCAGTACAGGTCATACGTGTTGTTTTAATGGTGTTTTTTTTAAATAACCTCGATTGTCAGCTTTTTTTTTTTTTTTTTTAAAGATGTATACTGCCTATCATGGATAAGCCTGAATAGGCTTGTTTTCACCATTAGACAGTGTGTCGATAGAAAGCCCGAACCTACACTTTTACCGACCCAAGGGATTTTTTTACCTCCCACACCACATAGACATGGTATGAGAGCAACTGGCCTTTGATGACGCTGTAAGTTATACACAGCGGTGGAAATCCAAATTGGCAGAGGTGGGGGCACGGGGAATCGAACCACTGACCTTCAGATTAGGAGTCCAACCTATAAAAAAGTCAGACACTCTAACCACTCCGCCACAGAGAACACCACAATCTACAATCATAAAATACTTTAAATCCTATTTTGCTGTACTTATATCGGTTATTGAACAAAAATATTAAGTTTTATATTAAGCCACCATTTTTGCCACCCCGAGCGTATTCGTTTATTCAACCCGAGTCTGTAGGATGTGCGCATGCCCCAAAAAGTGGCTCGAGTGACCCGAGTTGATTAATCGAGTCCCGAGGGACCAGCGGAACTCGGAATACCGGTATAGAACCTGTGGGCAACCAGCGAATGTCTTCCTGGAGGGAAAAAAAGTGTATACACACACTTAATGTTATTCCATGTGCGCATGCAATCGGCTAAGAAAAAGCAAACACTGTGAGATGTTTCCCCATAAATCATATAATTGAATGTCACCCATGTGTATACATCATCATCATCATGTCGGTTGCGATGCGACAAAGACTGCTTTCATTACTTGACTGTCGCTCTCCATTTAGCTCTCTGCTGTGAGAGTGATGTCCATGAGTCGGTCTTAAAGCTGCGTAGTCCGATGAAATATCAAATTTTCAAAACCAAACCAATTATATAGACTTGATTTGACATATCTAACTTAGATACTGATGCACTTATTAAGCATTTGTTTCTGCATAGAAGGCAATACTGAGTCAATTTAACAGAACCTGTTACTGCAGAAGTCTATGGTGTCAGAGTTTTGACAAGCTTGCCAAAACTAATTTTTCATGTTTGCACTCAAAATATCTCAAAAGTTTACCATGTAAAATAAAAGTAACTTTGAACTAATGTATAGTAGATACTAGTGATCGATCTAATATATTTATCTCAGAAAAAATATAGAAATTCTAAACCATCGGACTATGCAACTTTAATGTCTCTCAGCTTCAGGTTTCTCTTGATGGTATCCTTGAAACTGTGCATACACAGACCTAATTAAAGTGGCATAATCTCAGAGTTTAGCGCGAAGCAGATGGAGAGGCCGATTGGATTCCCATGCGGAAGGTCGTGGGTTCGAATCACGACTGGGTTAAGCCCATGACTTACGAAATTGATACTTACTGCCTGGTGTTCGACATGATCTCGCGCACGCGAGGGCCGCGCTCTACCGATTCGGCTACCGCATCCGGTCTCTATTTTAGCCTGACGTCAAATCGGTTCAGTTAGCGCTGGGCATCATCTCGGCGGCTCCTTGATCTCGTTCCCATGGGAACCGACCCCCATGTGTATGTATGTGCACAGGGGGGGGGGGGGGGGCGAGCAGGTAGGTCGGTGGTGGCTCCCCACAAAAAGACACAGAACCATGGCCCGTAGACCGCTGCGCATGTTCGGATGAGGGTCCAGCTGATCTATCATCACGTGACCACGGTTAGTCTGGCCCCACGCTGAGCCTCGTTTGCAATCGGTAGAGCGCAGGCTTCCCGTGCGGAAGGTCGGTAGTTCAAATCCCAGCCGAGTCAAACCAACTGACTTATAACATTGATACTTGTCGCTACCTAGCTTGTCGTTCGGCACTAATAGGATATGACAAGGACTGCATCATCAGCCAACAACAGGTACATGCATTATTAGAGATAAGGGGAAAGACATTAATGAATAGTAGGCAGAGAAGAGGTCCCAGTGTTGACCCCTAGAGAACTCCAGTTTTAATCTCTCCGAGTGTTGAGTCTCTGACATTAAACCTTGTGAATTGTCTACGTCTAAACAGGTCATCAGATATATAGATAGATATATAGATAGATATATATATATATATGTATACATTTATGTATATATATGCTCTATAATCTATTATGGAAATATAAACAAGGACACTACCACTTATCAGTTCTCTTCTAAATATTAGTTATCACCAACTATCCTATTCTCATAGTAGTTAGTTCCTGCTTCTGCCACTATGGCGCCACCGATGAGTGGCTCCTGGCTACCCTGATACCAGCTGTGTCTGGTCACTACCACCTCCAGTATGTATATATATAGATATATTTGATGACCTGTATAGATATTATATATACGGGTGTAAGTACGTCGGCGGAACTCGGTCCGGCATTGAAACCCAGCACTCCGCTAGGGGGCGATGTACAGGTAGGCATACTGTATATATATATACATATATATACATATATATACATATACATATACATATATACATATATATATATATATATATATATAAGGGTCGCTATGTCCTTGTACTGTTATAACGAAGTGCATTGTGGGCTACATGTGCGAGAAGACGCGTTTTTGAGTTTATTTATATTTTATTTAGTCAACATTTCCAATTGTAGCTGTACTTTCTGATTGTAGCAGTACTTAGTGGTTGTAACAGGAGTTTGTGATTATAGCAGAACTGTGTGGTTATAGTAGTACTTTTTTATTGTAGTAGTAGTTTCTGATTGTAACAGTACTTTGCGGTTGTAACATTACTTTCTGATTGTAGCGGTGATTTCTGATTGTAGTAGTACTTTGTGGTTGTAACAGCACTTTGTGATTATAGCAGAACTTTGTGGTTATAGTAGTACTTTCTGATTGTAGCAGTACTTTCTGATTGTAACAGTACTTTGTGGTTGTAACAGTACTTTCTGATTGTAGCAGAACTTTGTGGTTATAGTAGTACTTTCTGACTTTAGCAGTGCTTTCTGATTCCAACAGTAATTTCTGATTGTAGCAGTACTTTCTTATAGTGGGAGTACGTTCTGATTCCAACAGTACTTTCTGATTGTAGCAGTACTTTCTGATTGTAGGAGTACATTCTGATTCCAACAGTACTTTCTGATTGTACCAGTACTTTCTGACTGTAGCAGTACTTTCTGATTGTAACAGTATTTCTGCTTGTGGGAGTACTTTCCCATTGTAGCAGTATTTCTGAGTGTAACAGTACTTTGTGGTTATAGTAGTACTTTCTGATTGTAACAGTACTTTCTGATTGTGGGAGTATATTCTGATTCCAACAGTACTTTGTGATTGTAGCAGTACTTTCTGATTGTAACACTATTTCTGATTGTGGGAGTACCTTTCCATTGTAGCAGTATTTTCTGATTCTAGCAGTACTTTGTGATTGTAGTATTACTTTCTGATTGTAACAGTACTTTCTGATTGTGGGAGTATATTCTGATTCCAACAGTACTTTTTTATTGTAACAGTATTTCTGATTGTGGGAGTACTTTTTGATTGTAACAGTATATCCAAAATAGGGGTGAAAGACAGCGTAGTCTTAATTTGAGCAAAAACCTTTTGGTTTGGAACAAGAAGTAGAGTTCATGGTTTTATCATCTAGTGTTTCCCTCTTTTAGTGTAAAGTTGGTGAAGTAGCAGATGATGCAAAAAAAAACCAGGATGGTGACCCCAGAATACTCTTGATTTGACTTTTAAAGTGTCTTATTCTACATAATATAACTTATCTCACAATTCAAAAGTAGTGGGTAAATATCAAGATTCATGTGAAGAATATATTTTGCTTCTTTGATTCAGAAATGCTGTGCTCATTTCATTTACCCAGCCGATGCGATAAAAATTGGTAGTAATTTCTTTTGCATATTTTCCCAATTATCTCAACAGATAGTGAACCAATATGCATTTAGTTTACATTAAGATATGGTAAATGACATACTGAACATATCGTATGTAGAGGTGCATGTGCCCCAGACCAGTCGATTAACGGTTAAAGTCAAATTGATGAGATATGATACAAATTGGTGGCCATTTTGGAAAATGGCTGCCAAAATTCGTTTAGCTGTGGAATTGAGATGTCCATCACATTTTTTTTCATACAAGCAACGTGTAAGGCTAACTGAAAAACACAGTGGCGACTTGCCCTTCTTTTTGGTAGTCAAACCTCAAAATTTGATGGCTGGCTCAAGGACTAAATGGGTTGTTCAGCAGCCCTATCTCAAAAACCGTGCTTCGGGAGTAACTCGCTGCCACCTAGTGGTGAAATCGACAAATACCATGTACAGTGGTCGGTCCTGCTCAATGCACTTTTCTTGTAGCTGTCGGAGACAAAATATCATATCCACGGTGCTCTGGTTACCTCTGAAGCTCTGTTCCGGAATTTACCTACCTCGGAAGCACTATATCAAGTGATGGACGTATTGATGCTGAAATACAGAGGAGGATGGCCAAGGCTAGCACATCTTTCGGCCGACTACGCCAGAGACTCTGGAACAACCACCATGTGTCCATATGGGTCAAAGGCAAGATCTACTTTGCAATCGTGCTATCCACCCTATTATATGGAGCCGAGGCCTGGACAGTGTACAGACGACAGCTGAAAAAGCTGCATGCCTTCATGATGCGACATCTGCGTTCATTCATGAGGCTAATCTGGAAGGACAAATTGACAAATAAGGAAATACTCGAATGGACAGGGCTGCCCTCTATGGAAGATCTTCTGATCAAAAAGAATCTCTGGTGGACTGGACAACTCATGAGGATGTCATCAGACAGGCTACCAAAGCAGATCCTCTACTCTCAACTGTCTTCTGGTTACAGAAAGAGAGGGCACCCTCGTCTCTAGTTCAAGGATACCATGAAGAGAAACCTGAAGCTGAGAGACATTAAGACCGACTCATGGACATCACTCTCACAGCAGAGAGCTAAATGGAGAGCGGCAGTCAAGTAATAAAAGTAGTCTTTGTCGCATCGCGACTGACAGGATGATGATGATGAGCTGCCACCTAGTGGTGAAATATAGAGTTGACAACATGGATCGCAGGATCCAGCATTGTCTCCCCATTACTGTCCTTCAAGCAATATCCCTGAGTCTGATCTACATTGCAATCAATATTCACAGTAGAAAGTTTACTGACACTGTTAATAGTGTAGTGGGGGGAGATGAAAATGGGAAATATTGAGCCTAGAGCCGGAATTGAACCCACGTCTCTTGCATTCCGGGCCAGTGTGCTAACCATTACACCACCTAGGCTCCCTGATGTCACCACCTTATAGATGCCCACCTGTCTATGTGACTCCTTGCCTAAGAGGTCAATGCAGACTACTACACTCGCCCCCTGGAATTTGTGGCTGTTCCAGAGTCTCTGGTGTAGTTGGCCGAAAGATGCGCTAGCCTTGGCCATCCCCCCTCTGTATTTCAGCATCACGTCCATCACTTGATATAGTGCTTCTGAGGTAGGTAAATTTTGGAACAGAGCTTCAGAGGTAACTGGAGCACCGTGGATATGATATTTTGTCTCCGACAGCTACATGGTCATTTATTGCTTACAATTACATACGTACAGGCAAGTCACTTGCATATATACACACACAGGGTAGGTTCAATAATCATACAGTGCATAGATTTATAGGATCCTTGTCACAGCACCAGTGTCGTGGGGGTGATGAAAATGGGAAATATTGCGCCTAGACCGGGAATCGAACCCACATCTCTTGTATTCCGAGCCTATTACTATGATTATTATTATTATTATTTTGAAGTAGAAACCTGTGTGAAATGTTGTCGTCCTCCACGGTTTGAGTTTCTTTGGTGGTCAAATAACTGCAGCCGAGTCTGTGTAAACACACCGGAAGTCCTGTCCACAGAGTTGACCTACTTTAGCGCAAATCTGGATTCGCATATTTGTCAAAATTCTAAGCAGTGTTGCGTTATTTATTCATATATGATATGAGTTGATTTTTTTTTATCTCCGGATTTAAGATAGAATGCATTGAAATTGCAGTATTTCTTTGTGGTAAATATAGTTTATTCATTGAATAAAGTCTTTTGCCAGCGCCGTGGAACTGATCTTCCAGCCTTGTGATAATACAGTTATTTACAATATATGTATATGTAGTCTGATATTGTCATCAGCAGATAGCTCAAGTCAGCCAAAATAACAATATTAATCATTCCATGACTTATATTTTTGTTGGAAGCTGATTTTTTTCCTGGTGGACGGCAGCAGAAAATTAATATGCGTGCTGTATAGTTGATTATGTGATTATAATGTCCTGCTACGTTGTGTTTGCTATATGGAATATATGGAATAATACTAGTGTGCATATATTAAAAGCACTCGTATTGGCATTGAATTAGTTTTATCTTGGCTGGGTGTGGATTGGTTGGTTGTTGGAGTTTTACGTCCTGCCAACATCTAAGGTCATACCAGGACGGGCTGGGCGTGGAAGTATGCCCTAACATTAATACTGGTCCACAATTCAAAACGCCGGACAACGACCCATATATATGTGGAGGTCTATTAAACCTCAGAGTGGCATCCAAATGGGTTCGAGTCCCCCCCCAGTAGGTGAAGCATGACCTTATTGATGTGGGTTCCAGGTTGCTCAACCCTACCGTGTATCAATGTTCCTTAGTAGGGGTGGGTGGGAGTTTTTCGAAAATGAGGCTGGAACTATCACCACACGTTGGTTCGAGTGATGGAGCGGTTCAGGTCGTGACATACGGGTTTGATCTTGGGAGGAGGACTAGCCCACACCCCATGCGCAGTGTTCGGGTGCTGGGGATTGAGTGAGGCTGGCGGTTCGAATCCAATGGCCAAGCCGTGGTGTCGCCGAGATCCGCTAGATGGCGCTAACGGTGAGCATCCATAGTTACGGGCTAGGCTGGTGGTGAGTTTCTGTCCCGCACCCTGAATTACCCATGTTGCCGTCCGAGCAGGTCTGGAAGCGGTATATGTATAGTGATCAGACACAGCTGGTATCAGGGTGGCCAGGAGCCACGCACAGGTGGCGCCATTGGGCAGAAGCAGGAACTAACCCATATGACAGTAGGATAATAGATAATAACTAATACAGAGAAGAGAACTGATAAGTGGTGGTGCCCTTGTTTATATTCCCCTAACAAATTATAGAGCACATATATATCTGACTTATATATATATATATATATATATATATATATATAGCTGCACATAGTGTATGGCGTCGCTACACTCTCCGCTTTGGGAGCCATTTCCGACTAGCTCTGACCGAGCTAATATATTCATCTAAAAACTATTGCAGAAACTTAAAACCTTTGGATTATGCAACCTGATGCTACATTGAGTATTTGTGCAAGGAATGCATGCTCAAGTTCTGTGATCGGCTTTTCCCCAAACACTCGTCTCCATCATTCAACATTCAACATTCATCGGCTTCAATTCTATGCCATTCCATCTTCTTTTGGATATCCACATAACCCCCCCACCCCCACCCCCACCCATCCCCCCACCCCCAGCACACACACTTATTCCCGCGAAAATAACAAAGATCAGAACTGAAGCCCTGGTCTTCTGGCATTTATGAGATTATTTGTTTGTTGGAGTTTTACATCCTAGCAACATCTACGGTTATATCAGGATAGGTATTGACTTACTGATGGTGACTTTATAATGCTGCCCCACTGAGAGACCACCCTGCCAGCACCATGACCCGATTTTCCATTCAGTCATATTATCCTGATCCTGGGCTAACCAGTCTTTGCCCTGCCCTAGTAATGCTGGAGCGCCAGGCTAGGTAGCAACAAGTATCAATTTTGTAAGTCATTGGTTTGACTCGGCGGGATTTCTAACTCCAGACCTTCCACATGTGAAGCCTGCGCTCTACTGATTCGGCCACTGCGGCCGGCCTTTTGATTTAGAAAAAAGCGATGCTTTCATCGGATTAAACCAAGAATGATGCAAAGTAAAACGGATTTTTGTATACGCAGCCTCCTTCCTCCTCGCCAGACTCAATGGCCGACTTTGTGTGGACTGTGAACCGGTTTGTAGACACTTGGCCATGTTGGGTTGGTTGTTAGAGTTTTACGTCCTGGCAATATCTAAGGTCATATCAGGATGCGTATCGACTTGTGACAGTGCACACTCATGGTGATTTTATAGTGCTGCCCACTGGGAGACCAAGCCGCCAGTACCATGAGCTGATATCCGACTTAGTCACATTATCCTGACATTGAGCCAACCAGTCCTTGCCCTATCCTAGTAATGCCGTGCACATAACTAAGAAGCGACAAGTATCAATTTTTAAGTCATTGGTTTGATTCGACCAGGGTTCAAAGTCAGGGTTTCGGATCCCACAATCTACCAAAACGGGAGACGGTCGCTCAACTCATTCGGCTATTCTGTCTGGTCCACCTTGGTTGAAAGGAGGGAGGCCGGATGGTTGTGTATACAGGTGCTAAAGCCGCACAGTCCGATGGTTTTCAGTTTTACTTGAGTACACTCATGAGTACACACCAAATAGACGCATGAGTACACACCAAATATATGCATGAGTACACACCAAATACACACATGAGTACACACCAAATTCATGCATGAGTACACACCAAATACACACATGAGTACACACCAAGAACACACATGAGTACACACCAAATACACACATGAGTACACACCAAATACACACATGAGTATACACCAAATACACACATGAGTACACACCAAATACACACATGAGTACACACCAAATACACACATGAGTACACACTAAATACACACATGAGTACACACCAAATACACACGACAAATACACACATGCGTACACACCAAACTCACACAGACGTATAACTACACGCAGGTGGCGCCACTACGGTAGGAGTGGGCACTACAGCCCGGTGGCGCCACTACAGTAGGAATGGCAACTACAGCCCAGTGGCGCCACTATGGTAGTGGTGGGAGCTACAGCTTGGTGGCGCCACTACGCTAGGGGTGGGAACTACAGCCTGTTGGCACCACTACGGGGTCGGACCTACAGCCCGGTGGCACCAAAATGGTAAAGGTGGGAACTACAGCCCGGTGGCGCCACTACGGTAGGGGTGGGAACTACAGCCCAGTGGCACCACTATGGTAGGGGTGGGAACTACAGCCTGGTGGTGCCACTACGGTAAAGGTGGGAACTACAGCCCGGTGGCGCCACTACGTTAGAGGTGGGAACTACAGCCCAGTGGCGCCACTATGGTAGGGGTGGGAACTACAGCTCGGTGGCACCACTATGGTAGGGGTGGGAACTACAGCACGGGGGCGCTACTACGGTAGGGCTGGGAACTACAGCCCGGTGGTGCCACTATGGTAGGGCTGGGAACTAGAGCCCGGTGGTGCCACTATCATAGTGGTGGGAACTACAGCCCGGTGGTGCCACTACGGTAGGGCTGGGAACTACAGCCCGGTGGTGCCACTATGGTAGGGCTGGGAACTACAGCCCAGTGGCGCCAGTATTATAGGGATGCGAACTACAGCCCGATGGCACCACTACGGTAAATGTGGGAACTACAGCCCAGTGGCGCCACTACAGTAGGGGTGGGAACTAGAGCCCGGTGGCGCCACTACGGTAGGGGTGGGAACTAGAGCCCGGTGGTGCCACTATCATAGTGGTGGGAACTACAGCCCGGTGGTGCCACTACAGTAGGGGTGGGAACTAGAGCCTGGTGGCACCACTATGGTAGGGGTGGAAACTACAGCCCGGTGGCGCCACTACGAACTACGGTAGGGGTAGGAACTACAGCCTGGTGGTGCCACTACGGTAGGGCTGGGAACTACAGCCTGGTGGCGCCACTATGGTAGGCCTGGGAACTACAGCCTGGTGGCGCCACTACGGTAGGGGTGGGAACTACAGCCCGGTGGCACCACTATGGTAGGGGTGGGAACTACAGCCCGGTAGTGTCACTACAGTAGGGGTGGGAACTACAGCCCGGTGGCGCGACTATGGTAAAGGTGGGAACTACAGCCCGGTGGGGCCACTACAGTAGGGGTGGGAACTACAGCCCGGTGGTGCCACTACGGTAGGGGTGGGAACTACAGCCCGGTGGGGCCACTGCAGTAGGGGTGGAAACTACAGCCCGGTGGTGCCACTACGGTAGGGCTTGGAACTACAGCCCGGTGGTGCCACTATGGTAGGGCTGGGAACTACAGTCTGGTTGTGCCGCTACGGTAGGGGTGGGAACTACAGCCCGGTGGCGCCACTATGGTAGGGGTGGTAACTACCGCCTGGTGGCGCCACTACGGTAGGGCTGGGAACTACAGCCAGGTAGTGCCGCTATGGTAGGGGTGGGAACTACAGCCTGGTGGTGCCACTACGGTAGCGGTGGGAACTACAGCCCGGTAGTGCCACTACGGTAGGAGTGGCAACTACAGCCTGGTGGTGTCACTACGGTTAAGCTGGGAACTACAACCCGGTGGTGCCACTATGGTAGGGGTGGGAAATACAGCCAGGTAGCGCCACTACGGTAAAAGTGGGAACTACAGCCCGGTGGCGCCACTACGGTAAAGGTTGGAACTACAGCTCAGTGGCGCCACTATGGTAGGGGTGGGAACTACAGCCCGGTGGCGCCACTATGGTAGGGGTGGGAACTACAGCCCGGTGGCGGCACTACGGTAGGGGTAGGAACTACAGCCCGGTGGTGCCACTACGGTAAAGGTGGGAACTACAGCCCGGTGGCGCCACTACGGTAGGGGTGCGAACTACAATACAGCCTGCTATGTATAACAGGCAGACGATATGGGCACAGTTACATAGCAGAAGAACCGAGGGGGTGTGTATGTGTTTGTTTATATTCACATAATGTACGATGGATACTTAATTACATCTTTCCACCACCAGGGTCACAGGACACACCAATCGCGGATTGATATCAAACTGGACGAGGGCACATTGCGGCTACATCTGGTGTTATATCAATCCGTGATAGGTAAATCCTGTTGTCCTAATGGTGACAATGGCAATGATTTTATTTGCTTCGGCGACCCCTCACAGGGTATGAGAGCAACAATATAATAAAATAGAATGTAAAGCAAATAGCAACTCAAAATGGCATGTTTATGCAAGCAACAATGTTCAAGAATTTGTTTTACAAATATACGTACCAAGGTATGTATCGTATCATAACCAAACAAGGATATCTTTATGGCCATTTCCAACTACATAGTTGAAGGAATACACTACTAGTAACCACTTTGCTCAGACCCAAACACACCGAAAGCTAGCGCTATCGGGCAGGACAAAGCCTCAGGTGTAATTTTCCTTACCTAGAGGTGTCAGTGGGAATTCCCCTATCTAGACTTGTGTCGGCGATATTCGATCTTAGCTGGCTATTTAGGTGCAGAAGTATAACAAACGCCCATATGTGTTTGTAATGCCTAGTACACACCTACCATATGCGATTAGCGCACTAAAACCTGCGACTCGACCCGACTAGGTTAAAACTGAAAACGGGCCGATTCATTTTTCGAATCGCGAATCGCAATCGTAATCGGCAGGTTTTATGCCTAAAACTGAGGTTTTATGCGCGAATCGCAATCGCTAGGTGTGCGCAGGGAGCGCACACCTAGCGATTTTTGTGTGCGAAAAGGGCAGTTTTAGATCTTATACGGTAGGTGGGTGCGCACAAACGGCAGGTGTGTACCAGGCATAAGAGTTTGATAGCAGACACCTGCCTGAAGTTAAATGCAATTTCACAAAGTAGAAACATCGCAGTAGTTGATAATATATATAACGCCTATATAACCAGAAGGTCAACTGGTAATTACGGAATGCATACCCTCGTTGATCCGGGGTGGGATTTGAGAATTAAGCACACATTGCGCCTGGTGGAAATGTTCCTTATGTGGGCATGAATTGGTTTGTGATGACTGGCCACACACATACTCACACATATATATTATATATATATACACCCAAAGGCGCCCCGCCCTGCCCCCGCATGGGACCACGCTTCAGAGAGACATCTAGTGTAAAGACTGAATGGGGTTTGTCATCCAAGAAACGTCTGGGGTCAATCGGGGATGACACCGCCCGATAGACGAGATCACGGTTCCGAGTGTGCATGCGCTGAAAACGGCGTTGGGAGCAAAGCAAAGGCGTACGGCCATTGAGTTTGCCGATATGCGTAGGGCAAAACTGCCATTTTATTCAAAATTAATAGAATAAATATAATAATATAATGAATATGTTTAAGACACAACTCTCCATATTTAAGCATTTTGAGCTAAGAAACATACAATTTCAGTCACTTTACAGGCTGATGTTTGCATCACCATTGATTAGCCAGAGGTAATTCTTGTTCTAAAGATTAAAATGTCAAATGTGTCAACAAAAACCTTTTTCAAAGCAATATATAACCAATATCTAATTAACCCTACTCAGTATCTATTTCTACATATGTCATTAACCATAGGATATGAATAAAAACATGAATAAAATAAGTAAAACTGATTCTGGCTATGGCTCTAACACTAGTCTGAGTGGCCAGATTTGTCTAAATCTAAATGCACATGGCATAAGATGTGCTGATTACATTGATGTAAATGCAATGCTGAATAAAAGATTAATATCTTAATTTATTATATATATTTTTTTAGTTAGTGTTCTATGTTTCAAACAAGAGCTGAGATGAGCTGAAACTAGCACATTTCATAACTGCACCCGGTGTATTAGCATGTGCCATGTGCTTCTCGTGGGTTTGTTTTGCTCTGACGCATCCCACAATGCACTGCGCCGCTGGAACGGTGATGTAGTCTATAGAAACATCATATTTGATCACGTGGGTTGTAGACACCGGCCTGGAGAGCTTATTTACGTTGCCCTGCTTTCAATTTTACACGTTCTGATAACCACCTGTGAAATGGTTTGGGCAGACGACATTTCACCACGGCTTTCCCGCCAATTGTGTCACCAACAGAAAACCGTGTTGTTGTTGGTTTTATGTTGGGGCTATTTGTGTGCATTGCCTGGCGCAGACCTACTTTTTGTGTGTTGGTATTTGTGTGGCTGTATGATGGATGCAGTCTCACACATGCTGCTGATAGGACTGGATTAGCAAATAAGAATGTACAGTAAAACCTCTCTAACCGACCACTTCCACAGATCGACCACTCCCCTATATTGATCGCTTTGGTTGGGTCCCATTGTAACCATATTCTAACTCCCTAAACCGACCACCTCACTAAATGGACAACTTAAAGTCGGTCCCATGGTAGGTCGATTTAGAGAGGTTTTACTGTATGTATAAAATAAAGAAGCGAGACTCGATGGTAATTCACAGTTAACTCGGTGGGTATTTATTTTTAGACCAAAATCTATTTAAAAACTAAAATGAAACACATCTATTAAGAATATATATATATATGTATGAATGTTTGCTCTTTCTCTCTCTCTCTCTCTCTATATATATATATGTATGTATGTGTGTGAATAGACCTAGTTATGTCGACCATAGTGTGCTCTTTTCGAGTTCTGTTCTATATGTGGTGGATATACTGTATACGTCCAAATAGACGCGCACTGCGCGAGTGCAGACACATGGATGTGCGTCTAATCAAAGTTGGATTTGTTTTTGTCGTGCCTCTGAAATAAAGTGGGATTGTCTTAGTTTATGTGCATTCAGTCTGAATAAGATCGTACATTTGTGCATGCTTTCATCTTGAAATGGGGGGTGTGCTTTTGTTGGGACATATATGGTATGTGTCATTTTCTTATTGGCGCCATTTCTTTAACTTATCCACAATACAAGTGAACCCATATAACTATAGCCATGAATAAATATATATACATATGAAGTGAGCAAGACTATAATCGAGCTGTGGCCGGTGTGGGCTTGGGTCGAGCGACCCGCATATGGAAATGCAGGCTGCTCGCCAAGACAGACGCGCATTGGCCATCAAATGTGGGGAAGGGTTCGCTGCTGTAACTCGTTGCTAGGAGACACGCCGTGGTGTCCTGTGCTACTCTTCTAGCAATATAGAAGGTTCAAGCCATTGGGCCCGGACCCATCAGACGTGTTTAGTTGGCGCTCTGATGTTTCAGATGATCATCTGGCTTTAAATACAGTAATTGGAAGTATCTTGACTATAAAGGAAATGGAGGGAAGTATTTATTCATACGGTTAACATTGGAAGAGATTAGATGGTGTTGGTAGGAACAGAAATAAAGTTGTGAGCTCTTACTATGTGATTGAGACGTTCCTTGCATTCCGTACCCTTTACAAACAGGTCCCTTATTACACAAACCATCATGGTCAAACCCCTGCCGATGATTCATTATTATATCTATTACTATTGGCCTTTTGCACAAATGATGGAGTAATGTAGATATTACAGTAATGCAGAATAACCCTCTCCTCGGGACTAGTAACCACCACCTTAATACGGACAATAACAATAATAGGTAATATCTCGGGTGTTTATAAGTGACAGCGGTGGCGGAGTACACCGTCGGCCTTAGCAATAGAAGTATAGGAGTAAATGGAATTAATACACAAGCGATAAGCAGGGGTAGAGCCCATGGACATGTATAACATAGGCTGTCGGTACTCGGGCGAGATTATATTTACGAATACGTGAAATGGCTATGACGGATGAGAGGAAGAGAGACAGCTGCAGCCAGCAGCAGGAGCGGGGAATCCATGTGCATATTAATAGAACAATAGGAGTAGAACGGTTAAACTGGTGCTGTGACCACATATATACATGCTTTCAGATATAACCATGTGCATATATATATGCACACATATACTCATATATATACATACATTTATGCATGCATACACATAACCACATAGATATAACTACATGAATACATGTATTCACATATACATATACGCATATATATGCATGGATGCATGTATACATATATAACTATGTGCATATATAAATATATATACAAATATACATGCGCATATGCATACACATATAACCATCTACATATATATATATAACCATATACAAACTTATGCACATGCATAATCATATACATATATCTAAATATATGTGGTGTATAACGTATTATGCGAGTATAAAAATACGAAGGGAATTTCCTATTATTCTATATTATTATTATTACTTCATACCATTGTTATTCTCCGTAAGACTATGCACTTGACCGGTGGCGCCACCTGTGCTCACCCCACCCTCCACCTGGCCGACATTGTCAGTCGTGCCAGAGAATCCTTGCTTTCCCTCTTATGTATGCAGTTATTTTTATACATATATATATCATGCATGGATAATTGCATAACATATAACAATACATAAATACATATACACATACATATGCATATACACATGCATACACCTATAACCATATACATATATATGCACACATATGCACAAATATACATGCTCACATGCATGCACATAACCATATACATGTACATATATCTACATAATATAGATTCATGCATATATATGTATGGGCATACACATATAAAACATTATATGAGTATAATAACGCCGGAAGCTTCCATCTGCTCCTCAGCCCGAATTCCTCCCTCGGTCATCTACTAGAGGAGCCTTCGTAGTCATCTACTATTCCAGCCTAGTCAACCTCAGACAAAGGTGAACAATATAACACTTAACCCTCACCACACTTATATCTTCACACAGACTCAGTGCTAACCAAGATGGCGTACAACGAGCGGGGATGGCTGACCTCCACAGCGCGCCGCTACTTCCGGTATGGCCTGCTGGGAATGCAGGTGGCGCTGGTGTGCCTCCTGCTGTCCGACCACCTCCTGTTTGGGCCCTCAGCCCCTGCAGGTGTGATGCTCATACAACCTGCACTCAACCCGCCACCAACCGGACACAAGCGGGCACGCCTTAAAGGACCACAAACACCGCTAAGTAGGTCAACTCCATCACAAAAAGCTTGTTTTATTTAACGACGCCTCTAGAGCACATTGATTTTCATATCATCGGCTATCGGGCGTCAAACATATGGTAATTCTGACTTATTTCTTTGGAGGAAACCCACTGCCGCCACATCGAGTACTTTTTTTTATAAGCAGCAAGTGGTCTTTTATATGCACTTTCTCACAGATAGGACAGCACATACCACAGCCTTTGATGAACTAGTTGTTGGCCACTGGTAGGCAACTCTGTCACAGCCACAGTGCATGGGGGGGGGGGGGGAGGTGGTTGGAAGAGCCCATAGACAAGCGCTAAGATGAGTCTTCCGGGTTCTGGAGCTGGGACCCGGCAGGCCACTAATCAGGCTCTAGATTTGGCTTGGGTAGGGATGAAGCACACTGCATTAATCCAGAAAAGTGATGCAGTGTAGAGTTTTGTTTGTTTGTTGTTGTTTTAAGTCCTAGCAACATCTAAGGTCATGTCAGGATGGGTACCGACTTGCGACAGTGAGCACTCAAGGCAACTTTATAGTGCTGCCCAACTGGGAAATCAGGCCACCAGCACCATGACCTGATATCCCACTCAGTCACATTATCCTGACACTGAGCGAACCAGTACTTGCCCTATCCTAATAATGCCAAGCACCAGGCTAGGAAGTGACAAGTATCAATTTTTAAGTCATTGGTTTGACTCGACCAGGGTTTGAACCCACAAACTCATGGGTTCGGATCCCCCGATCTCCCAAAACAGGGGATGGAGGCTCAACTCATTTGGCCATCCCGTCTGGTCTTGCAGTGTAGATGCCAGGCACTGGGGACATACATAGTGGTAGCGCACACAGCGTGGACAATGTGTGTGTGTGTGGGTGTAGTGAACAGGGTGAACTGGTGAGGAGGTAGTCGAGTATTCTGAGTAGCAAGTAGCAACTGAACACAGTCATATTTAGTGACACCAAGAACTACAAGTGGAGTCAAAAGTACATCTGAAATATTCCGCAGGTAGATAGAATGTTAGGTTGCAGGAGGAATCTAATTTGATATTTGTATTAACATAATGGAATATACATACCGGACGCGGTGGCCGAATCGGTAGAGTGCAGGCTTCCCGTGCGGAAGGTCGGAGTTCAAATTCCAGCTGAGTCAAACCAATGACTTACCAAATTGATACTTGTCGCTTCGTAGCTTGGCGCTCGGCATTACTAGGATAGGGCAAGAACTGGTTAGCTCAGTATCAGGATAATGTGACTGAATTGGGTCATGGGGCTGGTGGCCTGATCTCCCAGTGGGGCTGCACTATAAAGTCGCCATGAGTGTGCACCATCACAAGTCGTTACCCGTCCTGATATGATCTTAGATGTTGCCTGGATGTAAAACTCCAACAACCACCCAATCAACCTGACCTTACCTGAGTGGGTTCGTTCGTGTATTATTCATTCACAGGTGGAGCTGAGTTTGCACCGGAAGTGCCGGCGTCCCCGCAGCGTCTGTTCTACAACCGGGTGCCGAAGTGCGGCAGCCACACCTTCCTGGACGTGATCATCAAAATGGCGGCCAGCAACAACTTCACCTTCACCCGTGCCCCAGAGTACATGCGCTTCCACCTGGAGGAGTACTGGCAGGTAGCGTGCGACATCTAGAAGGTTCTTCTGAGTTGCGCTGGTCCCTCAGGAAGGCCTGACGCTGTGATGCAGCATGCCGGGTTACAGTTACAGCTTAAAGCTGCATAGTCTGATGAAATATCAAATTTTCAAAACCAAACCAAATATCTAGATTTGATTTTACATATCTAACTTAGATATTGATGCACTTATTAAGCATTTGTTTCTGTGTAGAAGGCAATACTGAGTCAATTTGACAGAACCTGTTACTGCAGAAGTCTATCGTGTCAGAGTTTTTGCAAGCTTGCCAAAACTAATTTTCCATGTTTGCACTCAAAATATCTCAAAAGTTTACCATTTAAAATAAAAGTAACTTTGAACTCATGTAAAGTAGATACTAGTGATTGATCTAATATATTTATCTCAGAAAAAAATACAGAAATTCAAAACCATAGGACTATGCAACTTTAAATGGTGGAAGTTGTAGGGTTGGTGCCACCGCCAGCTATGTGTTCGATATTTTCAACTCACTTTGCACCAATAACCATGTGCTTCCTGATGACTCAAACTTGGTAGGGTTATTGCCGAATATTTGTCACTAATGTCGATTGCAGTGAAATTGCCCTAGCAAATATTTTACACTAGATTAAATACCACTTCATAAATATTGTTCACCACCTCCCCCCACCTTCCACTGTGTAAGCTGAAGCTGTGATGTTGCATGCTGGACGTCAACCTCAGTCCTTACTCAGGGACCAGCGGAACTTGGAAAACACATATTAAAGTTACGCAATCCGAAGGTTTTGAATTTCTGCCATATGGTTTTAGATATCAAATAGTAAATTGGTTGGTATAATCTACTTTACTTTAGTTTGAGGTAACTTTGATCTTTCTATGTTAATTTGGGGGTATTTGAACGCCCATTAATTAATTACATTATCTGGTTAGTTCGAGTGTTTTTATTCAACTGAATGTTCATATTATCAGCGATGAGACTCTGGAGTTTGCAACCTAGTCACCCATGATGCATAATATACCTTTTCTACAGAGCTCACACATTGATCTGCTACCCACATTAGTTCTTTCCTCTGCTGTCAGAGGTCGTGCTGGTGGTGGGAATTCTCATCATTAACTACGTGCATATCTCATGTATCTCCCACTAATACACCATTCAATCAATCAATCAATAGTTCCGTCCTCTAGTCGAGGGTTGGATGCAATGGTTCTCCACTTGTCCCGATGGTGTGCTGTTCTGATAGACTGTGAATAATTCAAGCCTGTCCACTGTGAAATATTTGTAAACCATGATGTTCTTGGTCTCCCTCTCCCTCTCCCTAAGTAATGACAATGTAAACCCAAAGCCTAAAATACACCATTACAGGTCATACAATAAAACATACAGTCATCATCAAAAGTAGCGTAAACTTAATCTCTCATTTCAGTCTATTGACCTCTGCTACGCGACCCATTCACTCTCTCATATCGACCAGATGGGGTGGCCGAATGAGTAGAGTGTCCGTGTCCTGTTTTGTGATATCGGGAGATCCGAACCCATGAGTTTGTGGGTTCTAATCCAGGCCGAGTCAAACCAATGACTTAAAAATTGATACTTGTCGCTTCGTAGCCTGGCGCTCGGCATTATTATGATAGGGCAAGGTTGGCTCAGTGTCAGGATAATGTGACTGGGTGGGATATCAGGTTATGGTGCTGGCGGCCTGGTTTCCAAGTGGGGCAGCTCTATAAAGTCACCATGAGTGCGCACTGTCACAAATCGGTACCCGTCCTGATATGACCTTAGATGTTGATAGGACGTAAAACAACAAACACACAGACAACGCGGTCAAACCAAGCCCCCTTATATAGATCGTCATTCCAGTGTTTGTTTTCTGTGATGCACTTCTGCATTATTATACAATATAATCCATATCTCTTTAATGTTATTACTGTCCCACCACTTATGTATTGTGATGGACCACACTCTATTCTCCTTGAGAAATAATAAGGTGATACCGAAGTTGCTTCAAACACCAGGCCGTCCCCGGTTTATTCCATCAAAATCAGAATAGAAGTGACCTAACGCGACTCAGTCAGGTCGCAGGTAACATTTAGTGGAGTGCGGCTGCTAGCCATGGGTGGTGGAACAGTCCACCATTGATTGGTTCTGTCCATGCTAATGTGCTGCCACCTGTCGATACTTCTTATCAACAAGGACCAGTGTGTGGTGATGGGGCTCATAACGGACTACTCCAGTAGGTATTAGGAAGTTAAAGTTGTGTAAATAACTGGCATGGTCAAGCCTGCTGATATAGATCAACATCTAAGTGTTATTTTTGTAATGGCCAGAAGACTATATTGCCCTGGTGCTGAAAAAGTAACTTTTATTTAATGAATCAAATATCCTGAACTAAGAATATTAATGTAGCCAGAAATAAAAGTAAATCTGAAATAATCAATTCATGCTGTACGCATCGATGGGATGGCTGAATGAGTTGAGCATCCGTCTGGGGCCGTATTCATGAGCTCGGGGTAGGGCTCTAACCGTAGGGTAGGGTATCCCCCCCAGCTAACGGTGGAAAATCCGTATTCATGAGCTTGGGCTGGGGCTCTAACCGGAGGGTACCCTACCCCAATTTCGAAGCAGGGGTAAGCCACTACGGGTAGGGAGCGTGTGTGGCTCTGAAACTATTCAATGTGATCATATTTGCTAGATTTAAATACGCAATAAGTGAAATTTGCTCAAATTAACCCTAAATGCGAACCGATATTAACGCTCATGCCGTAACGGCGGCGATATTAATATTTTCAAATCGACGAATGTAAACTACACAGATCGCCTCCTACGCAGTGACGTCGATATCCATACTGTCGAACGTTAACCAAATATGGCCGCCGCCGTCGCCGCCGAATCGGCGGCAATTTCTTACGTCCAAATCTATTAAATGCTGTCATATTTAACAGAATTACATACACAATAAGTGAAATCTTATCAATTTAACCATAAATCCGAAGTGAAATTAACGCTGACGCCGTAACGGCGGCGATATTAATATTTTCGAATCGACGAATATAAAGTAAACAATGCCATGGCCGCCGCCGTCGCCGCCGAATCGGCGGGAATTTCTTACGCCCAAATCTATTAAATGCTGTCATATTTAACAGAATTACATACGCAATAAGTGAAATCTTATCAATTTAACCCTAAATCCGAAGTGAAATTAACGCTGACACCGTAACGCCGGCGATATTAATATTTTCGATTCGACGCGTGTAAACAAAGCGAACGGGTAGCTATCCCGACCGGCTAGAACATTGGTGAATACCGATTGACATATTTAACCGCCGCCGTTAAACCGCGGGGTACCTACCCAACGGCTAAGCCTAAACTCCGGCTAACCGTACCCCGCTCTCATGAATACGGGCCCTGCTGTTTTGATAGGTCATGGAATCCAAACTCTGGGCGAGTCAAACCGTGCAAAACTGATACTCGTCGCTACCTAGCCAGGCGCTTGGCATTACTAGGACAGGGCAAGGAGCCAAGGAACGATAAAGATCAATTGTCCGCATTAAATTTCCCCAGCTTAAAGTTTGCAGAGTCCGATGGTTTTGAGTTTCTGAAATTTTCTGAGATAAATACATTAGGTTGATCGTTATTATGTACCTTACTTTAGCTTGAAGTAACTTTTATTTTAAAGTGGCTAACTTTTGATATATTTGAAGTGGAACCATGCAAAATTAATTTTGGCAAGCACATCAAAACTCTGACCCCATAGGCTTCTGCAGTAAAAGGTTCTATTCAATTGCCTAGGGATTCCCTTCTGTGTGGTGACAAATGTTTAATCAGTGCACCAGTATCTAAGTTAAATATGTATAATCATATTTAGATAATTGTTTTGGTTTTGAAAATTTGATATTTTCATCGGACTATGCACCTTTAATCAACTTATGTACAAACACAAAAACAACAACAACAACAAAACAAGAAAAAGGTTACATGTGTATAGCTGTATAGTACTGTTGGTTTCGGGAAACCAAAGACAATGTGCGATAAGATGCGCCACTCAACACCTTCCCATGAAATACAGCAAATAAGGTAATTGGACAGGTCCCCTAGCCCAGCCTGACTGCTATACCATTGAAACAAGGGGACAGGTTCCTTAGCCCACCCTGACTGCTGTACCATCAAAGACGATGTCTGACAATTATAGTGTATTATCTCCTAACATTAATAATTAAAATTATAGTATAGTAAATTTCAAACATACTTTAGTTTAAGCACTTTAATCTATGCCAGACATAAATAAAATTTGTGATTATGTCTAAGTAAGAAAACTACTACTACACCTGATCAAAGACAATGCACCGTGTTTGCCGTGGGATGGCACCACTGCATGATTATTTCAGAAATTCCTACATGAAAGCGCTGAGTGGCGCGTCTTATCATACATTGTCTTTGGATATACCCAGCCGCAGACTTGATGATGAAAGGGCACAGACTAATGTACCAACAAATAAATAATAATACAAAATCACCCCTCTACTGGACAGAGGCAGTTCCTGAGGCGGCTGCGGCAGATCGACACCCCCATGCTGTACGAGCGCCACCTACACTTCATCGACTTCCCGCACTACGGGCTCACACAGCCTGTCTACATCAACCTGGTCCGCGACCCGTTACAACGCCTCGTGTCCTGGTACTACTTCCGCCGTTTCCAGGCTGGTCACTTGCGTGACATGGACGAGACAGAGCGGAACCGGGTAAGTAGGCGCCCACTTTTAGTATTTTCTATTCAGCCACTTTGTATTCACCAGCGTTCTGTTTATCATACTTTCTGTTCACCCACTTTCTGTCACCCACTTTCTGTGCATCCACCTTCTGTGTATCTATCCACTTTCTGTATACCCACTTTCTGTTCACCCACTTTTTGTTCACCCACTTTCTGTTCCCCCATTTTCTGTTCACCCACTATTTAGTCCCCCACTTTCTGCTTACCCACTTTCTGTTTACCCACTTTCTGTTTACCCACTTTCTGTTTACCGACTTTCTGTTAATCACCTTTCTGTTATCATACTTTCTGTTCACCCACTTTCTATTTTCTATTTACCCACTCTCTATTCACCCAATTTGTGTTCACCCACTGTTTGCTCACCCACTTTCCCCAAACCCACTTTCTATTTACCCGCTTTCCATTTTCCATCCACCCACTTTCTATTCATCTACTTTCTGGTCATCCACTTTCTATTCACCCACTTGAGTACACTCATGAGTACACACGAAATAGACACACTTTCTGGTCGCCATACTTTCTATTCACCTACTTTCTATTAACCCACTTTCTAATTACCCACTTTCTGTTCCCCCACTTGTTATCCCCCCATTTTATGTTCACCTACGTCACTATGCTTTGTATCTGCCTTGTAGACCTTTGACGAGTGTGTCATTGGAAACTACCCAGAATGCACCAGCATGCAAGGTGACAACCCGGAAGAAGGTTACTTCAAGATCATCCCTTTCTTCTGTGGCCAACAAGACTTTTGTCGGTAAGAATTAAAACAAAACCCAGCCATTTCACTCCATGTGTTGACTTTTGAGTGCCTGGGTACAAGAACTTGACTTCGGGATGGGTCAGACATCGGAAGTCTGACATTGGCTCGATGTTTCAGAATGGCCGGAAATTGTGACATAAAAAAATCAGAAGTCAGCAGGTGGCGCCACCAGTTTAGTCATATTCTTGAATTAAAATACTGAGAATAGTACACAAATACCTAGCGTGCGGAAGGTCGGGAGTTCGGTTCCCGATCGAGTTAAACCAATGACTTTAAAATTTAAACTTGTCGCTTCCTACCCTGGCGCTCAGCATTAATAGGATAGGGCAAGGACTGGTTAGCTCAGTGTCAGGATAATGTGACTGAGTAGGATATTTGGTCATGGTGCCGCCCCACTGGGAAATCAAGCCACTGGCAACATGACCCAATTTCCCACTCAGTCACGTTATCCTGAAACTGAGCTGACCAGTCCTTGCCCTATCCTTGCCCTATCCTATTAATGCCGAGTGCCAGGCTATGAAGCCACAAGTATCATTGGTTTGAGTCGACCGGGAACTGAACTCCCGACCTACCGAACTCGAGGCCCGAGCTCTACCGATTCGGCCACCGCGCCCGTTGTCAGTATTGTGGAAGCCCCTTGGTTCTGTTCCAGAAAGGACCAGCAGAGGGCACTGAGTGCAGCCATGCTGAATGTGGATAGGAACTACCTGGTGGTCGGGGTCACTGAGCAGTTTGCCGACTACATAGGTTCACTGGAGCACCTCCTGCCGACCTACTTCAGGGGTGCCAGTCAGTTCTATCGCCACTCAGGTAGGTGCTAGTCACTCACTATAACTCACTGTAGGTGCTAGTCACTCACTATAATTCACTGTAGGTGCTAGTCACCCACTATGACTCACTGTAGGTGCTAGTCACTCACTATAACGCACTGTATGTGCTAGTCACTCACTATAACTCAGTGTAGGTGCTAGTCACTCACTATAACTCACTGTAGGTGCTAGTCACTCACTATAACTCACTGTAGGTGCTAGTCACTCACTATAATTCACTGTAGGTGCTAGTCACTCACCATAACTCACTGTAGCTGCTAGTCACTCACTATAATTCGCTATAGGTGCTAGTCACTCACTATAGCTCACTGTAGGTGCTAGTCACTCACTATAACTCACTGTAGGTGATAGTCACTCACTATAACTCACTGTATGTGCTAGTCACTCAGTATAACACACTGTAGGTGCTGGTCACTCACTATAACTCACTGTAGGTGCTAGTCACTCACTATAACTCACTCTAGCTGCTAGTCACTCACTATAGGTCACTGTAGGTGCTAGTCAGTCACTATAACTCACTGTAGGTGCTAGTCACTCACTATAACTCACTGTATGTGCTAGTCACTCAGTATAACTCACTGTAGGTGCTGGTCACTCACTATAACTCACTGTAGGTGATAGTCACCCACTATAACTCACTCTAGCTGCTAGTCACTCACTATAGGTCACTGTAGGTGCTAGTCAGTCACTATAACTCACTGTAGGTGCTAGTCACTCACTATAACTCACTGGTGATTGATTGGTGGTTGCTTTATGCTGTGTCGGCAGCATAGGCCATATTCACGGTGAGAACTGTTTGTCTTTTATTCAAACAATCGCTTTTACATGTAAAAGCATACAAATAATTATGTGGCAAAGCACTCATGAATTCTTTTAACTCACAATCATATAATTGTGGTCAAGGTAAATAAAATTCTAGATAAAAATATTATTCATTGATGGAATTTGTTTTCTAAGCTATATGAGATGGTACAAACCAGCTGTCCTCACAAATGATAAAATGTTTTCTTGTTTTACTTTAGTAAAAAGGTCATGCATGCTGTTTGCAGTGTAAAATTGTTGACGCAGGCCATAAAATCCACACATTTTAATCAAATGTATTTTAATGTCAGTGGGGACATCAGAATAGTAGGTAATAACTAATATATAGAAGGGAACTGATAAGTGGTAGTGTCCTTGTTTATATTCCCATAATAGATTATAGAGCACACATATCTATGTTTCTTTCACATGCAGAGAGTGAGCTCTGGGCCAAGCACAGAACAACGCGAAAGATTGACCCATCGGATGACGTGACCCAACGAATGCACAGCCTACTAGAAAATGAATACACATTTTATAAGTTTGTCCGACAAAAATTCAACAAGCTCATCTATGGTCTACGTCAAAAAGAGAATCTCCGAAAGCAAAGACTAGCGAATAATATGATTCAAGCCAAGACGTGAGGGAAGATCATACATGGCAATAGTTCTGAATTGTTTGATGAATGTTGAATGTTATTCTATCATTTCACTTTCTATAATACACATGTTCTGAATTTCACTTAAAGTTGCCAGTCCGATGAAGACATCAAATTTTCAAAACCAAAACACTTATCTAGATTTGATTCTACATATTCAATTTAGACACTGGTGCACTTATTAAGCATTTGTTGCTGCATAGAAGGGCATAATAAGTCAAATAATAGAAACCGTTTCTACTGAAGTCTATGTTGTCAGAGTTTTTGGTGTGCTTGCCAAAATTATTTTGGCATGTTTTGACATGAAATATCTCCAGACTTAGCCATTTAAAATCAAAGTTACTTCAAACTAAAGTAAAGTAGATTATAACGATTAATATAATATATTTATCTCAGAAAATAGCAAAAACTCAAACGCATCGGATTATGCAACTTTAATGCTGAGGAAGGACAGAAGCTGTGACCCAGCACGCCGGGTCACAGCTTCAGCTTACACACCGGAAGGTAGCGGGGGGTGATGATTTCACTCACATAAAGGAAGTGGCATTTTATCTCATATAAAATATTTGCTAAGACATTGATTATATCACCGCAATCTACATTTGAAACAAATGTATGGCAATAATCCTACAAAGTTTGGTCATCAGGCCGGACGTCGTTATAGATGCAAGGTGAGTTTAAAGTCTCAGGCCTTTGGTTGATTCTGTCCAGACAGGATGGCCGAATGAGTTAGAGCATCCGTATCCTGTGTTGGTAGATCGTGGGATCGTGGGTTCGAATCCTGGTCAAGTCAAACCAATGAGTTAAAAATTGATACTTGTCGCTTCCTTGCCAGATGCTCGGCATTACTAGGATAGGGCAAGAAGCAGTGGAATGAGGAAGACCAGTCGTCTGCGACTGAAATTTCCCCTGCTTAAACAACTAATGTACCAAAAAACAAAAACAAAAATGAAGAATAGGCTGGGAATTGCACCAACCTCAACTGATTGTGTGTAAGTCATAGCTGCGATCCGACATGATGAGTGTCAGCTGGTGTCCATCCTGAGGGACCAGCAGAACTCGGAACACGTCATATTAGGTCCTATTTTTCATCTACAAGTTTTAGCAGCGAGAGTGGTGTAGAGTAATAGGTAGTGACATAAAGAGGCGGGTGGTAGTGTCCCTGCCGAAAGGACCCTAGAAATTCCCTTTGCCAGAGTCTCCCATCCACTGCTCTGTGCAGTCAGGGCTGTTGAGCTGCACTTTGCCCAACTTCCGGCCCGGCCTCATGATCAGGCCTTCCGCACCCCAAGTGGTTCCGGTTCTACTCCACTGGAGGATTCAAACTATTCGGCGGTGCTTAAACGCCTCTGCCACATCTCGGGCCTCGACCCCGCCAATTTCTCCAGCCACTCGCTTAGGAGGGGTGGGGCGACCTACCTCCTCATGGTTGGCAGCTCCATTCAGGAGATCAAGACTCGGGGTGACTGGGCCAGTGACTGTGTATATCTCTACCTCCGCGTTCCATTGCAGGAATGCATCGCAGATGATCTCCGGGTTGCCAACTTGCTAGCGGCTGTTGGCACCCAGGCTTAGCCTCCCCTTGGGCTCAGGCTAATTTTTACTGATTCTACTTTGAGTTGGGTTCTGTTTGGGTCTTGTACTGCCAACTCAAATCGCATATTTGTCTCTCTATCACTGCATACGTGAGAATTATTGGATAGTGATAATCCCATTATCGCATGTGATAAGCTCTAGAGTCCCTTCCCCCCTCCCCCCCCCGCTCATGGGGTGGGGGGGTCCGCTCCTCCTCGCCAGCCCCCTGCGTGGGGCGCTACACGCTACTCGCTCGAAAGGTTTTTTTCAATAAAGCAGTTGGGGTCTTGTACCGCGAACTCAAATCGCATACTTGTCTCTCTATCACTGCATACGTAAGAATTATTATATTTATAGTTATATATGTGTATATATATATAATATGAGAGTGAGGAATTGGAAAGTTGGCCTCATGGGGGGGCCAGCAGGAGGGAAAAATCCATTCGCAGATGGGAATGGAGGTTCATGCTAGCCACTCCCGATTGTCATGGGCGATGTCATTATCATTATATATGGGTCATTCTCTGAATCTGGGCACTAAAGTGTGACATGGAAACCAAAAGTGAAAACCTTCCAAATAATACCCAAAATATTTCAAATAATAGCAGAATCCATGTTTCTACATAGTTTTGCATGTTGTGCATATTTCAGAGTTGAACAAAATATATTTCACTTGTTGATTTAGATCTTATAGAAATCGTGTAACATGAAAATCAAAGACACATCCAGAACATCATTTTAACATACACAACAAACTCAAACAAGATGTTATTGATTACAGTTAAGGAAACAAGGTTATGTCTTACAAGAAAAAAGTTGAAAAAACGTTTGGCTAAATGCATGGTGTTGATGTGTAGATTTTCACATTTTCACTCTAGCACAAAATCATGCAAGTATAATTTTGATATCTTTTGTTGGAATGATTCAATACATGTAGAACTGCTAACATGTCCAATAGACAGAGGCTACAATAATTATTTGACTTGCTATCAATAAAAGAAAGAATTTTTATCAGCATCGTAACATGGAGACCAAATATGTGGTGCCCAGTTTTAGAGAATAACCCATATATGCGCATATATATACACATATATAATCACATATATATACATATATATACATATATATCCACATATATACACATATATACATATATATACTTGGTCCACTGCTACTAACTTCACATATCACTTCCGGGTGCTGTGGCCGAATCAATAGAGTGCAGGAAGATCGGGAGTTCAATTTCCGGTTGAGTCAAACCAATGACTTACAAAATTGATAGTTGTCGCTTCCTAGCTTGGCGCTCGGCATTAATAGGATAAGGCAAGGACTGGTTGGCTTAGTGTCAGGATAATGTGACTGAGTGGGATATCAGGTGATGGTGCTGGTGGCCTGATTTCCCAATGGGGCAGCACTATGAAGTTGCCATGAGTGCACATTGTCATAAGTTGGCACCCATCCTGATATGATCTTAGATGTTGTCAGGATGTAAAACTCCAACAAACAACCAACCAATCACATATCACTAGCTGTTGCACTTCACAATTAATACCTGTATAAAAATGAATAGGTGCCAAGAATCAAACCCACGTCATCCTGTATTATTACACTCTGTAGTGAACTGCATATTAACCAATACAAGTCCTTTATACATGTTCCTGGATAAGCTACAGCCCATGAAGGCCCTACTACAGCATAATAAACAATTAAAATAACATTCCATGTGAAGCTATCTGAGAAGCTATACCTTTCTCAGAACGGGTTACCCACTCAGCCAATAGAAATCCACTATTCTGGTCACATGATCACAATATCGATAGAAATCTAAAGGAGCCAGGAAAACTGCACACCTGTTGCATTCTGGGCTAGTGTGCTAACCATTACAATACATGGGCTCCCTGATGTCATCACGCTAAACATGCCTACCTGTCAATATCAGTATATGGCTCCTTGCATAAGAGGTCAGTGCAGACTACTACACTCGTCGCCATAGAATTGTAAGTCTGTCTTTTATATTGTTTACATCCATAAGTCGTTTCAACGCTTACAATTACATACATACAGGCAATGAACTTACATATATACATACACAGGGTAGGTTCAACAACTGTACAACATGTAGCTTGTACATGATTCAGGTCATGACAACCAGTGTCATGGTCATGATGAAAATGGGAAATATTGCACCGAGAGCAGTATTTGAACCCACCTACACCTCGTTCATTCTGGGCTACTGCGTTATCCATTACGCCACCTAAGCTCCCTGATATCAGCACGCTATCCGTGCCTACCTGTATAGGTGGCTCCTTGCCTGAGAGCTCAGAGCAGATAACTAGTAATACACTATTGCTGTTGTAAAGATATTGTGGACAACGTGAATTGTGCGTTGTAACTGTCTATTTAGAATTCTTTACCCAGCATGCCTCAGTCATGACCTGAGTATGACCTTTAACCTAACACACACATGACCCACGTGTTTTCTCATGCATAGATAACATCTCCCTTTCAATATCACTCAAATAACATTGGTAATGTTAGGTATCTTAACCACCATCCACACCTACCCCCACCTCTCCAACCACCTCACCTTCACACTACCACACCCACCACCACCATCCACACATACCCCTACCCATCTCCAGCCACCTCACCTTCACACTACCACACCCACCACCACCATCCACACCTACCCCTACCCATCTCCAGCCACCTCACCTTCACACTACCACACCCACCACCACCGTCCACACCTACCCCCACCTCTCCAACCACCTCACCTTCACACTACCACACCCACCACCACCATCCACACCTACCACTACCCATCTCCAGCCACCTCACCTTCACACAACCACACCCACCACCACCATCCACACCTACCCCTACCCATCTCCAGCCACCTCACCTTCACACTAGCACATCCACCACCACCATCCACACCTACCCCTACCCATCTCCAGCCACCTCACCTTCACACTACCACACCCAACACCATTCACACCTAGCCCTACCCATCTCCAGCCACCTCACCTTCACACTACCACACCCACCACCACCATCCACACCTAGCCCTACCTCTCCAGCCACCTCACCTTCACACTACCACACCCACCACCACCATCCACACCTAGCCCTACCTCTCCAGCCACCTCACCTTCACACTACCACACCCACTACCACCATCCACACCTACCCCTCCCCATCTCCAGCCACCTCACCTTCACACTACCACACCCACCACCACCATCCACGCCTAGCCGTACCTCTCCAGCCACCTCACCTTCACACTACCACACCCACCACCACCATCCACACCTACCCATACCCATCTCCAGCCACCTCACCTTCACACTACCACACCCACCACCACCATCCACACCTAGCCCTACCCATCCCCAGCCACCTCACCTTCACACTACCACACCCACCACCACCATCCACACCTAGCCCTACCCATCCCCAGCGATCTCACCTTCACACTACCACACCCACCACCACCGTCCACACCTACCCCCACCTCTCCAACCACCTCACCTTCACACTACCACACCCACCACCACCATCCACACCTACCACTACCCATCTCCAGCCACCTCACCTTCACACTACCACACCCACCACCACCATCCACACCTACCCTAACCCATCTCCAGCCACCTCATCTTCACACTAGCACATCCACCACCACCATCCACACCTACCCCTACCCATCTCCAGCCACCTCACCTTCACACTACCACACCCACCACCACCATCCACACCTAGCCCTACCTCTCCAGCCACCTCACCTTCACACTAACACACCCAGCACCACCATCCACACCTACCCATACCCATCTCCAGCCACCTCACCTGCACACTACCACACCCACCACCACCATCCACACCTAGCCCTACCCATCCCCAGCCACCTCACCTTCACACTACCACACCCACCACCACCATCCACACCTAGCCCTACCCATCCCCAGCGATCTCACCTTCAGACTACCACACCCACCACCACCGTCCACACCTACCCCCACCTCTCCAACCACCTCACCTTCACACTACCACACCCACCACCACCATCCACACCTACCACTACCCATCTCCAGCCACCTCACCTTCACACTACCACACCCACCACCACCATCCACACCTAGCCCTACCCATCCCCAGCCACCTCACCTTCACACTACCACCCCCACCACCACCATCCACACCTACCCCTACCCATCTCCAGCCACCTCACCTTCACACTACCACACCCACCACCACCATCCACACCTACCCCTACCTCTCCAACCACCTCACCTTCACACTACCACACCCACCACCACCATCCACACCTACCCCTACCCATCTCCAGCCACCTCACCTTCACACTACCACACCCACCACCACCATCCACACCTAGCCCTACCTCTCCAGCCACCTCACCTTCACACTACCACACCCACCACCACCATCCACACCTAGCCCTAGCTCTCCAGCCACCTCACCTTCACACTACCACACCCACCACCACCATCCACACCTACCCCTACCCATCCCCAGCCACCTCACCTTCACACTACCACACCCACCACCACCATCCACACCTACCCCTACCTCCCAGCCACCTCACCTTCACACTACCACACCCACCACCCCATCCACACCTACCCTACCCATCCCAGCCACCTCACCTTCACACTACCACACCCACCACCACCATCCACACCTAGCCCTACCCATCTCCAGCCACCTCACCTTCACACTACCACACCCACCACCACCATCCACACCTACCCATACATCTCCAGCCACCTCACCTTCAGACTACCACACCCACCACCACCATCCACACCTAGCCCTACCCATCTCCAGCCACCCTCACCTTCACACTACCACACCCACCACCACCATCCACACCTAGCCCTACCCATCCCCAGCGACCTCACCTTCACACTACCACACCCACCCACCATCCACCTAGCCCTACCATCCCAGCGATCTCACCTTCACACTACCACACCCACCACCACCATCCACACCTACCCCCACCTCTCCAGCCACCTCACCTTCACACTACCACACCCACCACCACCATCCACACCTAGCCCTACCCATCCCCAGCGATCTCACCTTCACACTACCACACCCACCACCACCATCCACACCTACCCCCACCTCTCCAGCCACCTCACCTTCACACTACCACACCACCACCACCATCCACACTAGCCTACCATCCCCAGCATCTCACCTTCACACTACCACACCCACCACCACCATCCACACCTAGCCCTACCCATCCCCAGCGATCTCACCTTCACACTACCACACCCACCACCACCATCCACACCTACCCCTACCCATCTCCAGCCACCTCACCTTCACACTACCACACCCACCACCACCATCCACACCTAGCCCTACCCATCCCCAGCGATCTCACCTTCACACTACCACACCCACCACCACCATCCACACCTAGCCCTACCCATCCCAGCGATCTCACCTTCACACTACCACACCCACCACCACCATCCACACCTACCCATACCCATCCCCAGCCACCTCACCTTCACACTACCACACCCACCACCACCATCCACACCTAGCCCTACCCATCCCCAGCGATCTCACCTTCACACTACCACACCCACCACCACCACCCACACCTACCCCCACCTCTCCAGCCACCTCACCTTCACACTACCACACCCACCACCACCATCCACACCTACCCATACCCATCTCCAGCCACCTCAACTTCACACTACCACACCCGCCACCACCATCCACACCTAGCCCTACCCATCTCCAGCGATCTCACCTTCACACTACCACACCCACCACCACCATCCACACCTACCCCTACCCATCTCCAGCCACCTCACCTTCACACTACCACACCCACCACCACCATCCACACCTAGCCCTACCCATCCCCAGCGATCTCACCTTCACACTACCACACCACCCCTACCTCCGCAGCCAGAGAGTCTGATACTCTACAATCTCTGGATGTAGAGTTGGACAGGAAACAACAATACAGTAAAACCTTTCTAACCGACCACCTCCTAAGATCGACCACTCCCCTATTCCGATTGCTTTATTTGGGTCCCAACAATACCATTGTAATCCTATTCTAACTCCCTAATCCGACCACCTCCCTAAATGGACCACTTAAATTCAATCCCAAGGTCGGTCGATTTAGAGAGGTTTTACTGTACATGGATTCAACATTACATTCTACCTTCAAATAAAAATTACAGTGCTGACAAAGTAAAATATTAGCACATACATACAATTGCAAATAACTGTAATTTCTTTATTTGTATTATGGAATTAATCTGTAACGGAGTATTTCTTTAGTAAGAGCTAATCAAAGGTGACCTTTACGTGCCAAATTATATTTAAACAAATCAAACTGAAAAGGGTGGAAAGAGACTATTCAGTATATGTACTAGTGTCTATGAACCTTTATTTCACGAAATTTGTTCCTAACCTATTGTGTATCAATCAACTGCTCTTACACTAACACTTGTTCCTAACCTAGAGTGTATCCATTAACTGCTCTCTCACCATAGCACTTGTTCCTAGGTAACCTAGGCCGTAATCGATTAACACGACCCGGGCGACTCGGGTCACCCGAGTCGTCAGAATTTCAAATCGAACACCGCGAGTGGAGTCGACAAAAACATGTGCCGTGTGCAAAACGACCCGACGCCAGTAACCCACCTCTTGGCTGGGGTTTGCTAGGAACGCCTGAGCTGGTACCTGTAGGATAACAGCTACCACTACAAGTTGTTTTAATGCTTTTTTTTAAATAACCCAGATTGTCAGCTTATACGATCCTAAAATACTTTAAATCCTATTTTGCTGTACTTATATTGGTTATTAAAATAAATAATTAGGTTTTAGATTAAGCCACCATTTTTTCCACCCCGAGCACGGAGAAGCGTATTCGTTTATTCAACCCTAGTCTGTAGGATGTGCGCATGCGCCAAAAAGTGGCTCGGGTGACCCGAGTTGATTAATCGATTGCGCCCCTAGAGTATATCTATCAACTGCTCTCTCACACCAATACTTGTCCCAAATCTATAACACATAATCCAACTGCTCTCATACTAACACTTGTTCCTAAACTAGAGTGGATAATTCAACTGCTCTCTGCCACTAGCATCCGTTCCTAATCTATAACACATAATCAAGCTGCTCTCACACTAACCCGTGTTCCTGAACTAGAGTGGATAATTCAACTGCTTTCTCACACAAACACTTGTTCCTAACCTAGAGTGGATAATTAAACTGCTCTCTCACACAAGCACTTGCTCCTAATCTATATTATATGACCTGACACTACATACATCTATGATACATGACCTGACATATAGCACATCTTTCAACTGGTCCCTTTTTCCTAACCTGTGTTGCATCAGTCAACTGCTCTCTCACAATAACACTTGTTCCAAACCTATAATACATCATCCAACTGCTATCTCACACCAACACTTGTTGCTGACCTATAGCGCATCCATCAACTGGTACATTACACCACATTTGTTCCTAACCTGTGGTGCATCGATCAACTGCTCTCTCACACCAAAAGCTGTGCGGTGCCTTACAAATCTGTCAGGACACCGGGAAAAGTTTGCGGGGGGAGGGGAGGAGAGACGGGCGGTAGAGGGGGGATATTTAAACGCCCACATGACATGGTGACGTCACGTGTAATTGGGCGTCTCCTGCCCACGGTGCTCGGCCCGGCTGACCGGAAGCAGTTGAGGTGAGAAGCTGCAGCCTGTGTTCGGCACAGGTTCGGTGGAAGCGCTATTTGCGGAGCGGATCAAATTGTGTCGAAGGTTTCTTCTTCTTGTTTATTTGTTATTTTATATCCTAGTAACATCTAAGGTCATATCAGAACGAGTACCTACTTGTGACAGAGTGCACTCATGGTGACTACCACACCCACCACCACCATCCACACCTACCCATACCCATCCCCAGCCACCTCACCTTCACACTACCACACCCACCACCACCATCCACACCTAGCCCTACCCATCCCCAGCGATCTCACCTTCACACTACTCGATATCTCACACAGTCACATTATCCTGATACTGAACAAACCAGTCCTTTACCTATCCTATTAATGACGAGTGCCAAACTACGTAGTGACAAATATCAATTTTCTAAGTCATCGATTTCACTCAGCTGGGATTCGAACTCCTGACCTTCCAAATGGGAAGCCTGCGCTCTATCGATTCGGCACCGCGCCCGGCCGGCCAGGCTAGGTGGTAACAAGCATCAATTTTATAAGTCATCAATTTCACTCGGCTGGGATTCGAACTCCTGACCTTCCGTACGGGAGGCCTGCGCTCTGCCTATTCGGCCACCGCGGCCGGTGTGCCGAAGGACAACACGACGCCTAATCACCGCTAGGGGCCGCGTCACGGGACCAAGTAGTCGGTGTTTTGTTTCCACCCACTCGACCCACAGGTGCCCAACAGGTGCGACCAGGCGATGACACCTGAGTCACAGCTTAGACCACCATGACTACTCTACAGCTGCGCACTCAACACCTTCCGCCGAACACCCATTTAGAATTTAAAATAGCCTTTTAAAAAAAAAGCCTAATTGTGATCCGATTGAGAGGTCTATTTTTAAGTCGCGTAATCTGTTGGCTTTGAGTTTCGGCCATGTTGTTGGTTTTTTTTATTTGTTGTTTTTTTAGTTGAGTAAATCAGGTGGATCGGTATATTGTATTTGACGTTTGGTTGGAGAAACATTGATTGAAACTGGCGAACTTTGATAATTGTGATCCGATTGAGGAGTCTATTTTTAAGTCGCATAATTTGATGGTTTTGAGTTTCGGCCAAGTTGGGGTTTTTATTTGTTGTTTTTTTAGTTGAGTAAATCAGGTGGATCGGTATATTGTATTTTATATTTGGTTGGAGAAACATTGATTGAAACTGGCAAACTTTGATGATTGTGATCCTATTTAAGAGTCTATTTTTAAGTCGCCTAATTTGATGGTTTTAAGTATCGGCCATGTTTTTGGGTTGTTGTTTTTTTAGATGAGTAAATCAGGTTGATCAGTATATTGTATTTAGCGATTGGTTGGAGTAACTTTGACGAACGTTGGTGATATTTGAAGTGAAAACATGTGAACTGAAATTAGCATGCATACCAAAATGCAGGACACCATAGGCTCATATGACGTTATATTATATGTATAGGCTATATTAACAGGCTATATTGAATTTAATAGGCGCATGAGTATCTAAGTTGGATATGTTGGATCAAATTGGGGCAAGAGCTTTGGTTTGAAAAGTGTATACTCTCATTGGATTATGCAACTTCAAGTGCGGTCTTATTCAATGGTACATATTAAAGTTGCATAATATGATGGTTTTGAGTTTCGTCCAGATTTTTACCTTTCGCGTTGTCTGGAGAACCGAGTGTACAAATACAAACCCAGACAATCAGTGACTTGAAGACAGCAATTCAATCCAGGATCAGGGAAATTCCCCGAGAGGAATGTGTTCATGTCATTGACAATTTCGCGCACCGCTCACAAGTGTCTGCAACGGTAATAAAACCCCAGTCACACTACAGCTTGCGACCACTTTGCGACCACCTTAGACCAAAGAACCCACACTCAACAGTGATGCCCAGACATTGGGAACCATTGTTTGGGTAACAAGGACGTTATGGGTGAGTGTGGGTTCTTTGGTCTAAGGTGGTTGCAGAGTGGTCACAAGTTGTAGTGTGACTGGGGTATTAGGGGGGCATTTACCATACATTTTGAAGAGAACATGAAGGTTAGACTATTTGCCATACAAACGGATAGTTTTGTGGAATAATTGTGTACAAACTGAAATTAATGTGATTTAATATAAAGTAATTCACTGAAAACATGTACAAGTTATTAACATTTTAGTGGGTGGCATTGGGGGGGGGGGGGGTCGAGGGGGACGTAGCTCACACGGTACAGTGTCCAGCTGTGTAGGTGTGGGTCATCCGATCGATCCTGGTTAGTGGACACATTTGCAGTTTGGGCTATTTTCCGTTCCAACCAGTGGTCCACAAGTGGTTCATCAAAGGCTGTGTGGTATGTGCTGTCCTGTCTGTGGGAAAGTGCATATAAAAGACCCCTTGCTGCTTATCGGAAAGAGTAGCATATGTGGCGAGAGCAGGTTTCCTCCAAAAGAAATGTCAGAATGACCATATGTTTGACGTCCAATAGCCGATGATAAAAATCAATGTGCACTAGAGGCGTCGTTAAATAAAACAAGCGGTCACCCATTATCTAAGTACAACATTTCAGTGTGCATGTCAACATTATTTTTCCAGTTTTCACTTTAAATCAAGCACACAGGTGAGACTTTCCCGTCAAAATAAATCTTCAAAAGCAGTAATGAGGAAAACACCAGACGGAATAGAATAATGACACAGTGCCTGCTTCCCAATCGAGAGGTTGTTGGATCAATCCTTGGTGCAAGAGATTAAAAAGGATTTTAATGTTGGCACTTGTTGCTACTTTGCCTGGCACTAGGAGCGATGGACTAAACCTGGTGGGCTGAGTGTCAGGAGAATGTGACTGAGTGAGTGTATTGGGGGGCCCGTGGAATGGGAATTAAGTGAAGCAGCACTATAAAGCCACAATTAGCCTGCACTGCCACAAGCTGCTAGTTACCTATTGATGTGAGAGCAGATGTTTCTGTGATGAAAAGCATCCGTCATACACTCAGTCGTGCCTGAATGACGCGGCTTTCCCACGCTTGACCAGGACGGTGCGCCTCTCACCGGTCCACTTCCGGTTGCGCATGTTCACGAGCTGCTTCCGGCTCCAACCGCCCTTGGGCATGCGCAGACTGTGTCTGATACAGTGCGCAGGCAGGTTGGTGAAGCCCTCGGTCCACGCGTTCGGCTTGTCGATGTACTTCCGGTACAGCACCTGCCGTCCCTCCTGTGCTTCTGCCTCGTCACTTCCAGTTGCGCAGTCTGAGTAGTCCACTTCGGGTTGCGCTTTGCACAGGCCGGAGATCCGCTTCTCGAAGATGGACTTCCGCACGATGCTCCAGCCATCCTTGACCTTTCCGTCAGGAGTGTCCAGCGGCGGCGGCGGTTTCCCCGCCGCGTAGCTCCCCCCGCGGTCACTCCCCGCGTTGCGCATGCCCCAGTTGGAGCCTCGGCCTCCACGCGCCCTTCCAGCGTGCCGCAAGTGTGGGCCTACCTGCACCAAGACCTCCTCGAAGTGCGCGCTCGCCCTGCGCGTTGGGTTGTGCGCGCTGAAATGCATCGGGCCGTCATCGATATGCTTCACTTGCTCTTCGAACGCCTTCCAGGGCGATGCGGCAATACCAGCCGCGACGGCGTCGGCGGACCCCGGCGCGTCGTCCGTTGACACACCCCGCGCCCGCTCGTCCCTCCAGCCCCCACTGCGCAAGTCCCCGCTCCCGGCTGGCTTCCGGTTCAGCTGCGGCTGCTGCTGCCAGCTGTTGGCGACAGCCACGTGCTTGATGAAGGCATCGTCGAGTTGGCGCTGAGTCAACTTCCGGTCCGCTGCCTCCGTCGTCGTTGACATCTTCTTCTTCCACTTCGTCTTAGTAAGCGAAACCTCTGCCTTAACCGCTTCACTGGGTACTTCCGGTCGCCCGTGAACATCATCAACACCCACCACCACAGGCGCCACCTGGTGGGAAAGGATGGCATTGCTGACCTCATCATCATCATCATCATCATTCTTATCATCATTATCGTCATCATCATTACGGACAGCTCGTGACTTGCGTTTGGTTTCTTCTAACTTCTTGTTGAAGCTCCTTTTGGATGCGCTCTTCACCAAAGGGCTGCCTTCCATTGCTGGTGGCACCACCTGTCGGGTGCTCGGAGCGTCAACGCCATCTCTGTCCACTCCCCTCTGAGTGCCAGGCCCCGCCCTGGTCACCTCTTGACTGGCCGCCTTGATTCCAACCCGTGGCAGAGACGCGCCACGTGATTGTGCCTGTTGAAAAACGGTCCCCCTGGACCGCCCGGTCCTCCTGGTTCGCTCGGTCTCTCCAGCACCTCCAGTCCACTTGGTCCCTCTCGTCTGGCTGATCTCCCTGGTAACGCCTGTACGCTCGCTCCCTCCATCCCCCCTGGTGGACGCGGTCCCACCGGTTCCGCCAGTCCCCTGCGGTTGAAGCTGGACCGGCTTCGTGGTGTCGTAGATGGACTGGATCACTCCGGGACTTCTCAACGCCACGGACCCGGAGATCTGGTGGGATGTGAACCCAACCGGCTTTCTGACCCGGCCGCCGCCAGGGCGCGCTGCAGGCAGCAGCGGCACTGGCGGAACCGGCGCGGCGGCACCCGCCGGGAGGGAGGACGGCCGCGCCACGCGAAGAGTCCGGAAGCCGGCAGGGGGCCTCCTCGGCAACAGGGTCTGACCACTAGCACCCTTGAACGGCGACTTTCCAGCGGCCTCTCGACCGACGCCACTTCCGGTCGGAGCGGACGCAGCGGAAGTCGGGGCGGGTTTGAGCGTGACGGGGCCGGCGCGGCTCGGGGCCTCTAGTCTGGTCAGAACGGCGGCGGCCCTCCCCGATCTACCGTGAACGGCTTGGTTCTTGCCGGGGGCACCGCCCTCCCCGAGCCTGGGGGTCAGACCGGCATTGCCAGCACTAAGTTCCTGGACGGCGACGGGGCAGGAGCCGGGGAGGATGGTCTCGGCGGCGTCTTGCTTCGCGACGCTGTTGGCCCCGAGCTCCTCGTTCCCGACCTCGACATCCGATGGGAGTTTCCTGAGACCTCCCACCCTGGAGGATGTTGTTGTGCCGGTCGAACTGTCCTGCATAGCCTCGGCCGACCTCGAAGTAGCAGGAGCCCTGTCTCTCCTCTCACCAGAAGCTTCTGTCTGCATTCTGCCCGCCTGTGCCTTTCCCTGTACCTTCCCCTGTGCCTTCCCCTGTGCCTGTACCTGTGTCTGTGCCTTCCCCTGTGCCTGTGTCTTTGCCTGCATCGTCGTGACGTCATCAGTCCGCTTGTTGTGGTGGCGGTGCGTAGCGTGCGCTCCGACCAGTTTGCGGAACGCTTCTTCCGGTTTGTGCACTGTCCGATTGCCTCGTCGCGGAGCGGAAGTAGAAGGAGGAAGAGGCGGAGCCAGAGGAGGAGGAGGAGGATGCCGAGTATTCACGCAGAGACCACGGCGGATTCGCCACCAGTCACGTGCCGTGATGACGTCAGGATCTATGACGTGAATCACCACCGACGACGACGGCGGCGGCGGCGGAAAGAGCGGCGGTGTCCCATAATTCCCATAGCTGCGGACTTCCACTTCTGGTCGCCTAGTTCCAAGATGGCACTGAGCGTCTGAAAAGTTTGGGAATTCTGGGAAGCGCACTGGGTTTGCGGTGGGCGGCTTCCTGTTGGGGCGTCTTCCCCCCGGAGATTCATCATCGCCACTACCAGTCTCGGTGCGCTCCCTGGTGAGCTGCGGCTGGAGCAGCCTACGCATCAGGAGACCCTTACTTCCGGTGAACGACGCCATGAGGTCGTCCATGACGCCCGGAGCATGTCAGCCGGACGTGAACGGGTGACGGGTGGCGGGTGGCAGGTGGTGCTTGGCGGGTAGCGGGTGGCGGAAGGCGGTGGCACTCCCTGTCTGTTCTCCACGCGGTGAGTGACCTAGAGGCTGTGCGAACTGCGGCGGCACTGGCCGGCCATCCGTCTGCGCTGGTCACCGGGTGCACCTCGGCCGGCTGTGGACGCCGGAGTGAGGTATGGTACAAAGGGCTCCTCCTGCGTGTGTGGTGTGTGACGCAGGGGCCATACTGGGCATGCGGGGCTTTTGGTGGGGTGGGGGTGTAGGTGTAGGTGGGGGTGGGGTGCTGGTGCGTCGATGTGTTAATGGCTGGCGTGTCGGTTGGTTGGTTGGTTTTGTTGTTGGAGTTTCACGTCCTGGCAACATCGAATGTCATATCAGGACGAGTACCGACTTGTGACAGTATGCACTCATGGCCACATTATAGTGCTGCCCCACTGGCACCATGCCCTGTTATCCCACTCTGTTACATTATCCCGACACTGGCTCAACCAGTCCATGCCCTATTCTAATAATGCCGAGCGACTGGTGTGTTGCTGTGATGGTGTGTTGGTGTGTTGGTGTGATGGTGTGTTGGTGTGCTGGTGTGTTGGTGTGTTGGTGTGTTGGTGTGCTGGTGTGTTGGTGTGTTGGTCTTTTGGTGTGTTGGTCTGTTGGTGTGTTGGTCAGTTGGTGAGTTGATGTGTTGATGTGTTAGTCTGTTGGTATATTGGTGTGTTGGTGTGTTGGTTGGTATGTGTATCTGTATGTGTATGTGTATGGTTATGTGTGTATATAGAGTGTTGGTATTCGGTGTGTATTTGTGCTGGTCTGTGTACAATACCAGCACATTGGAAGGACTTATTGGTGGGTTTAACCAATCCGACGAACCAAGAACCACACTATATCGGTGCAGACTCAAATCAGCTTAAACGAGCCCGACATGGACTACTACTGTTCTTTACTCTCGAACAGATCTGTGTATAATTAGCCTGTTTTACTGTGTTGGCAGAGTGGCAAGATGCATAAGAGTATTACCGTATAGGTTTTTGTTTTCCTTGTTATTTCTATGAATGTCACATTTATTGATTCCTGTGTGGTGTTTTTTAATCATATTTAAATGAAAGGACATCACTCAGTCGCCTCGGCATACAAATATGAATAAACTAGTTGATGCTGCTTAGAAACCCTCCGGGTTCAAACCCTGGTTGAGTCAAATCAATAACGTAAAGATGTATACAGTCACTAGCTAGCCTTGAGTTAAAGCATTACTACGATATGACTAGGAGCAATGAGATAAGGAAATTCAATTGTCCAGGTTGAAAATCCACTCTTCAATCAACTAATGCACAAACACACAAAGAAATCGCCGAAAAAGACCAGTATTTTATTCAACAATAAAAGTTGTACTTTACTGACAACCCCATCCTTTGTACGCTTTGTGCAACCGTGAAAATGTTGACAACTTGGTTTGATCAGTATCAGGATAATGTGACTGAGTGGGATATTTGGTCATGATGTCAACAACATGGTCTCCCAATGGGGCAGCACTATAAATTCTCCATTAGTTCGTACTATCGAAAATTGGCACTCATCATGAAATTACCTTAGATGATGCTAGGACGCGAAGCCCCTAACAAACAAAACCAAATTGAGCAGTAACAAGAAGCAATTCCATTGGTTGGCATATTACTGATTAGTCAGCAAATACAAATATTGCGGAGTATTACAGTTAGAAGCTGCCAAACTGAAAAGTAGTGACAGTCAACTGGTACTAGTACTGTTAGCTGTAAACCCAGTGTTACAAACTCTCATGAAATTCCCATGAGAGTCACGAAAATTGAAGGTTCTGATCAGTCACCTCGTGAGTCATGGATCGACCCCAAAATCCCACCACTTTCCTCAAAGGCACCCCAAAATCCTACAAATTTCATGCAAAGGCACCAATAACAAAACAAAAACACGTTTTTTTAATATGCTAAAATATCGGTTTATTACCCCTTGGAAATTTCTTTTTTTTTTCTTCTTGAAGATTTATACTGCCTATCATGGATAAGCCTGAATAGGCTTGTTTTCACCATTAGACAGTTTGTCGATAGAAAGCCCGAGCCTACACTTTTACCGACCCAAGGGATTTTTAACCTCCCACAGCACATAGACATGGTATGAGAGCAACTGGCCTTTGATGACGCTGTAAGTTATACACAGTGGTGGAAATCCAAATTGGCAGAGGTGGGGGTACAGGGAATCGAACCACTGACCTTCAGATTAGGAGTCCGGCCTAGAAAAAAGTCAGACACTCTAGCCACTCCGCCACAGGGAACACAGAAATGCCCTCAAATAGCCCATTTCAAAGCCATTTAAAAAAGGATTTCAATGGGGACATGCCCCCGGACTCCCCTAGTAAGCACATGGCTGCCACCACTCAGCTTTTACACTGGCAACAAAAAACCTCAAGAATTCTCAGTAATTCCGGGTTGGCAAGATTGGTAAACGATTGAATATTGTGTAATGATAAAGCGCAGCCTTGCTGAGTAGGTGGCATCATAATTGCCCAGTGCACAGAACTATGCCCTGGCACAACTTTACCTTTAAGCTCATCATCCTTAGTCATACCGAAAAAAGCTTCTTACTTCAACAACACCTCTCAACTGCCATGCCGATATCTCAAGGCGACCTCACAGTCCACGATAACTGGACTTCCGGTTTTTGTGTGATTCGATTGATTGATTGATTGATTGATTGATTGGTGGTTGCTTTACGCCGTGTCGGCAGCATAGGCCATATTCACGGCGAGAAATGTTTGTTTTTTGTTCAAACCATCGCTTTTACATGTAAAAGCAGACAATCAATTATGTGCCAATAGACACTCATTAAATTAGAAAGCTCACAATCATATATTTGTGGTCAAGGAAAACAAATTCCCATAGAAAAAGAAAAGTTTTATTAATAATTGATAGAATCTATTTAGTAAACTATATAAGGTGGTACAGTCCAGCTGCTGTGATTCGTGTGGGCAAATTAATACTGTACACACACAAGGTACACTTTTAAGGACATTATCATTAAATCGCACGACTTTGGGTTCTGTACTTGGAGTTATTACAAATCCCACGAATGGCAATGACGTCAGATTACCATGCAGTGTGAGGCATACTTAAAGCAACCATCATATTCCACTGAGCATGCCTATAGTTCTGATCCAGGGCAGTTATGGAACTATTAAGAAGCTATGAAATGTAAAACTGGACTAAAACAGCAGGAACCAAACTAAACCAGCAGGAACCAGACTAAAACAGCAGGAACCAGACTAAACAAGCAGGAACATCACAAAAACAGCAGGAACAACACTAAAACAGCAGGAACAACACTAAAACAGCAGGAACCAGACAGAAACAGCAAGAACAACACTAAAACAGCAGGAACAACAACAAAACAGCAGGAACCAGACTAAAACAGCAGGAACCAGACTAAACCAGCAGGAACCAGACTAAAACAGAAGGAAGCAGACTATAACAGCAGGAACCAGACTAAAACAGCAGGAACAACACTAAAACAGCAGGAACCCGACTAAAACAGCAGGATCAACACTAAAACAGGAGGAATCAGCAACAACCAGACTAAAACAGTAGGAACCAGACTAAAACAGCAGGAACCAGACCAAAACAGTCGGAACCAGACTAAACCACACATTACGCCAACATCGCGTGCGCTGGGTGCACCCTGGCGCAACGCCGAAATGCGCTGGACTGTCATTGGACATGTGTCGCTCATGCGCTGGCACAGCGCTCTCATACATTGTGCACCACATTTTACGGTCGCTAATGGAACGTTCAGAGTGCGTTATGCCAACGCTAGGTAAACGCCGCGCACACAAGAGGCATATTAGCCACACGTTGCGCCAAACTTTTTTTGATTTTTTTCTCATACGTCAACATACATTACCACTACGTCAGACCGACGCTACGCTTACGTCCACTACGTTGCGCTGACGTCCAACTTTTCCCCCCTCACCGAAAAGTTTGACGCATCTCAACGTAAAAAAGTGATTTTACCGTTGGCGGCAGCATGCTTGTGAGATGCGTCGTAATGTGACAGGGCTTTTACCAAATTGATACTTGTCCCTACATGGCCTCTTCACTCAGCATTAAGCTAACATTCCATATATCTGGTATGCGGCATATGCGACATGCCACATGCGAATGTGAATGTGGCATGCGGAATAGATATTGATGTGATTTTCGGTCTGTCTTTATACAAATTTGTGAAGGAAAGTCAAAGTTCCTGTTGTTTCCTATGGCGAATGGGGCATCATTCACACTCGCATTCTCATCCGGACATTTGGAAGCACCACTGTGCGTTTACATGCTTTTCCATTTTTTGCCGCATTCCCATTCACATTCGCATACCGCGTATATGGTATCTTAGATTTACTAAGACAGAACAAGAAGCCGTGTAATGAGGGAGCGGTTGAGAAATTTTCAGCAGTGGAAGTTGTCCTAGTTTTATATGGAGTTATTCTTATGGGTTTTTATTGTTGTGTAATGTGTTTTAGTCATCCGATTGCAGTCTTTTCTTGGTATCAAAACATAGTCATTCCGGTTGTGAATGTGTACAATTAATGTGTTTGTTTGTTGTTGTTTTACATCCTAGCAACATCTAAGGTCATATCAGGATGGGTACCGACTTGTGACAGTACGCACTCATGGCGATTTTATAGTGCTGCCCCACTGGGAAATCAGGCTGCCGGCACCATGACCCGATATCCCACAAAGTCGCATTATCCTGACACTGAGCTAACCAGCCCTTGCCCTATCCTAATAATGCCGAGCACCAGGCTAGGAAGCGACAAGTATCAATTTTTTTAAGTCATTGGTTTGACTTGACCGGGAACCGAACCCGCGAACTCCCGATCTTCCACACGCGAGGCCCGTGCTCTACCGATTCGGCCACCGCGCCCGGTGTGTACAATTAATCAAAGTTGTATAATGCGATGGTTTTGTGTCTCTGCCTTATTATATTAGATGAATATACTATGTTGATGATTATAATGTATTTGACTTTAGCTTGAATTACCATTTATTTTAATGGCTTAATGGCTGGAGAAATTTGAAGAGAAAACGTGTCAAGTTAATTTTAGCTTGCACACTGAAATGCCAGACAAAGTGTAATCAATGTTTACCCATTTTCGAGCATAGCAAAACATGGCACAGGACAACCGAACTGCAATAAATATTAAAGCTGCATAGTCCTATGAAAACATCAAATTGTCAAAACCAAAGCAATTATCTAGACTTGATTCTAGATGTCTAAAGGCCCTGTCACACTACGACGTATGGCGGCAGCGTGTGCGTAACTTGTCGAAATAATAGGTCGAGATACAGAGACCTATACCAACCTATGCCGAGCATACTCGACCTATGCCCAACCTATACGTAACCTATGACGCCGTATGCCAACGTGTTGGTCAAAATTTGCATAGGTCAGCCTATGCTAAGGCCATACGTCGTAGTGTGACAGGCAGCCATCACACTGGGCATACGCTCGCCATACGCTCGCAATATGCTAGGGGTACACCATGCACACGCTAGAGGCACATTAGATGTAAGCTAGGCGTACACTATATATGACAGAGATACGCGGAGGACGCAGGTTCAACGTATGGCTAACCTATGCCTGCCTACCCCTAACTTATGCGTAACCTATGCCGGCGTACATCCAGTGTACATCCAGCATATGAGAAACATATGAGCCACACGCCAGCATAGGTTTAAAATTTTGAACATGCACAACAAATTGTTGGCGGCTCGAACTACACCGACCTATGACAAGTGTATACGATGTATGCCCAACCTATATGTAACCTATGACGGCCTATGCCGACGTGTTGGTCGAAAAGCGCATACATCAGTATACGCTAACGCCATAGGTCGTAGTGTGACAGCCCCTTAACTTAGATACTGGTGTACTTATTAAACATGTAATGGGGAATACTAAGGCATTTTAATAGAACCAGTTGCTGCAGAAGCATATGGTGTCAGAGTTTTGGCGTGCTTGCCAACATGAATTTAGCATGTTTCCACTTTAAATATCTATTTAAAATATTTATCTATTTAAAATAAAGGTTACTTCAAACTAAAACGAGGTAGACTATAATGATCAACCCAATATATGTATCTAAGAAAATGACAGAAACTCAAAACCATCGGACTGTGCAGCTTTGGTCGTAATGCGAAGCATTTCGTTTGATGCGAGGGGAGGGAGAGCGACTCACCCGGCCCTGAGCGACTCACCCCCTCCCTCCTGCCACTGCTCACCTCCGCCCACCCCTGAGCGACTCACCCCTGCCACTGCTCACCTCCCCCCTGAGCGACTCACCCCCCTCCTGCCTCTGCTCACTTCCCCCCTTATAAGGCCGCCCGCCGGCCTCCCTCAGGCACTCAGCCTCCAGCCGCCTTCCAGCTCTCTGCCCTTTTCTTCTACTTGGCTACTCCACCTCGGACCTCTGCCCCAGCTCAACCTCAGGATGCCTCGAGGAAAAGGACGTGGACGGAAGGGATCCCGGACCGCCCCCGGCACCCCGGGGCCCTCTCCAGCACCCGGCCGGGCCGACTCCCCGGCCTACGCCCGGCGTCCCCCGCGGCGCCCTCGGGCCGCACCTCGGGCCCCGAGATGTCGACACTGCTGGACGCCCTCCAGCGTATGCAGCTCGACCAACAGCACTCCGCCGCCGAGGCGCGCCAGGCGACGGCCGACCTCCACGCCCGGATCGACTCCCTGGAGACCGGGGGTGCCCGCCCGGGGATCCCCTCATCTCCCCCGAGGCGCCAGGCCGCCCCGACGCCTCGGGCACCTACCGCCACCACAGCCCGGCCCCCGCCGCCGCCTCAGGCGACCCTCCCGGATCCCCGCACCCGGAGTACGAGAGGTACCGTCACCTCTCCAGTCAACCCACCGCCACTCGCGCCTACCGCGAGGAGGCCATCCGCCACAGCCCCGCCTCCGCGGCCGACGCCGTCCGGGAGATACTGGCATCCGCCGAGGCGCGCCACTCCGTGAGGCGCCAAGGGATCCCGGCCAACTACATCTTCCCCTCGGACCTGGTGAAACGAGGGGCCGAGAGAAAGCCGGTGAAGAGGGGAGAGGCGACAAAGGACGAATATACCCTCGCCCTCCTCACCCTCATCGACCACCCCGACTTCCCCGCCCACTCCGCCCAGGGACTCCACCACCACATCCTAGCAGTCTGCCGGGATAACCTCGTCTACCCCTGGGCAACCGTCCGCCGGTATTCAGAGACCCTGTTTTCCGCCATCGCGGACGGAACCCTCCCCCAAGGCTGGCATGACCCGGTAGCGCTCAACCTCATGAGACTAGACTGCCTGGCCATGCCCGAGGACCAAGCCACCGCCGCCCCTGCCCGCCTACCCGACCCTCTCCACCGAGGCGCCCACCTCGCCCGACCCCAAGCTGACGCCCGCGCCACCTACGACAGGGAGACCCACGGGGCCCCCTGCCCGGCCTGGAACCGCGCCCCCGCCTCGTGCGATCGGGCCCGCCTCGGGGAGGCCCACGGTGAGGCGGGGGACAGGCGCCGTCACGTCTGCGCATACTGCGCCAATGTGAGGCGCCTCCTGACCATGCACAGCGAGGCCGACTGCATCACGAAGCAAACCCGTGAGCGCCAGACCCCCCCCGCCACCTCGGCGGATTTTTGATCAGCCGGCCTCCCCCCGGCCGGCCCGGGGGGACCCCTCCGGCGCCTCACCCTCACCACTGCCGACAGCCCCGCAAGCCCCGCCGACAACCTCCCAGCGACCATCGACCGCAGCGCCGCCAAGTCCCAGCCGAGGATCATCACCTCGGGCATCACACCTCGGACCGCATCCCAGCCCAGCCTCAGGAGGAACCCTCTGCCGCCGATCCTCACGACACCGCCTTCAACAACACCGCCGCCCAGACCCCGACCACCACCCCATCCAGCCCCGAGGACTTCGCTGCCCCCCTGCTCGACCCTCGTCGGACCTCCTCACCGGATCCCGCCAAGGAGCGGGCCTCCCCCTTTTTTTTGGCCGCCCGCTCCCTGTCGACGCAGGCCCCGGACACTCCCCGCCCCGAGAGGGAGCCTGACCCCCTTGTCGACCTAGGCCCCGGACACTCCCGCCCACACAGGGAACCCGCACCTCACACCTCTCCGGGCCCCGCCTCGGGCGCCCCGCGCCCCCGCCTCGGGCGTGCCTCGAGCCCTCTCCTTACTCTTTGGCGGAGGGCTCCTCGGCCCCCCCTCTACCAACTCTGACACTGCTCCTTATGAGCCCCTCACTATTTATCCTCTGCTCCTCATGAGCCACTGACTCTTTGCTCCTCGCGAGCCCCCTGCTCCTCATGAGCCCCCTGTATTGCTATGTGCCTCCTCAGCCTGTTTACCTCCTCAGTTACCCTGTTTGTACCTTACTTTCTCATTTATTGTTATGTTCACTGTTTCTCTGTCTGTTGCCCGAGGCGTCACAATAAACGCCTCAGTTTTCCCACCTCCGCCTCTGTTCTTCCTTCTCGCGCATCGGTCGTAATGCGAAGCATTTCGTTTGATGCGAGGGGAGGGAGAGCGACTCACCCGGCCCTGAGCGACTCACCCCCTCCCTCCTGCCACTGCTCACCTCCCCCCACCCCTGAGCGACTCACCCCTGCCACTGCTCACCTCCCCCTGAGCGACTCACCCCCTCCTGCCTCTGCTCACTTCCCCCCTTATAAGGCCGCCCGCCGGCCTCCCTCAGGCACTCAGCCTCCAGCCGCCTTCCAGCTCTCTGCCCTTTTCTTCTCCACCCACCCACCCAACTCTCCCTCCTCTACCCTCCCCCCTCTGCGGCGGAGGGCTCCTCGGCCCCCCCTCTACCAACTCTGACACTGCTCCTTATGAGCCCCTCACTATTTATCCTCTGCTCCTCATGAGCCCCTGACTCTTTGCTCCTCGCGAGCCCCCTGCTCCTCATGAGCCCCTGTATTGCTATGTGCCTCCTCAGCCTGTTTACCTCCTCAGTTACCCTGTTTGTACCTTACTTTCTCATTTATTGTTATGTTCACTGTTTCTCTGTCTGTTGCCCGAGGCGTCACAATAAACGCCTCAGCTTTAAATGAGTGCACCCGTAGATAGATAGGTAACATGCAAGAATACAGCACGTAGTTATCAATGGTGTGAAATCCCTGGCAGCGTTAGTGTTGAGTGGTATTCCGCAAGGAAGTGTTCTGGGACCCCTACTGTTCATATGTTTCATTAACGACATGCCCGAGGTCATCCATGCATTCATCCAGATGTTTGCGGATGATACAAAGCTGTATATGGAGGTTAACAGCCCTGAAGATCAACAGGGGCTACAAAAAGACCTAACTGCACTTGAAGACTGGGCCAACCTGTGGCAACTACGTTTCAATGCACAGAAGTGCAAGGTCATGCACCTGGGTAACAGAAATGAAAATCTCAGTTACTACATGCACCAAGATGGAGAAGAAGTCCAGCTCCAAGTGACAGAACTAGAGAAAGATCTTGGCATATATATGGACATCGGACTCACCTTCTCATATCACAGTGAACAAAAGGTGAACAAAGCGAACAAGCTTCTAGGCATGATACGCCGCTCGTACACATATCTAGACAATGACACGGTGAAGACACTGTACACGTCACTGATCCGGCCGCACCTTGAGTATGGCAACACGGCTTGGACACCGAAGTTCAAGAAGGACATGTATGTCAATGATCGAGAGTGTACAGAGACGTGCTACAAAGTTATCACCAACCATAAGAGAACTACCATACGAAGAACGTCTCAGGATTCTCAACCTACCCAGCTTATACTACCAAAGGGCCAGGGGAGACATAATAGAAGCATTCAAACACGTCACTGGAAGATATGCGGTTGATGCTAGATACCTGAAGCTGGCCAACTGTAAAAAACTAGAGGTCATCGATACAAGCTGAAGAAGGAAAGAGCAATAAAACCTGTCAGACAGCTATTCTTCAGTAACAGGATAGTAAATGCCTGGAACGCACTGCCTGAACATGTCATAGAAGCGCCTTCCGTCAACGCCTTCAAAGGCAGACTGGATAAGCATTGGAGGGGGCTGCAATATTGCACACATCCGGTACTCGATGCATTTAATCCTAGTAAATCAAATTTTGACATGCATCGACCTGATACAGGCTTATAAGCCTAACAAAATCAGAAGCGGATGAGTATGAGTATAGGTAAGGTAGTCTTGTTTTTGACAATTTGATTTTTCTATTACAAATTTGATGCTTTTCTCGGACTATACAGCTTTAATTTGTGGATATAAAAAAATGACTTAATTTAATATTTGGCATGCTTTGCAAAATTAATTCAGCATGTTTGCACTTCATATATCTCAAAGGTTAGCTATTTAAAATCAAAGTTATTTCAAACTAAAGCAATGTAGATTATAACGATCAACCTAATATTATAGTCCAGTATGTAAGTTAAATATGTAGAATGAAATCTAGATAATTTGAAGATGTTATATTTTCATCTGTCTGTGCAGCTATAAGGGTATTAGTATATATTGAATTGGAAATTCTGAACCAACAACTGAAACCTTGCATGTAAATATAAAATGATTTAATGTACCTCATACTCATTACGTATTGCATTTTGTACACTTTAATTTCAGAATCTACTTCACACTTCAGTTTAATATATAAACCATGTAAACAATTTGTGTACATACTTAGATACCTGTAAGACTTACGGTCAGAAGACCAGTGCTACGGCACTGATAACAGATATACAGACGGACTACCTCCACAGATCGACCACTCCTCTATATCGATCGCTTTATTTGGGTCTCAACGATACCATTGTAACCATATGCTAACTCCCTAACCCGACCATCTCCCTAAATGGACCACTTAAATTCGGCCCCAAGGTGGGTCGATTTAGAGAGGTTTATCTATATGAATAAAATTCATTGGACAAAAAAAGGAAATCCTGCTCGGCGCCTGCGTCTCGGTAGTGATGCAGCGTTTGTCCCGGCAGTCACGTGACTAGGTTGGTGAGTTGCTCGTCCTGTAGGTGGCGTGTGTCTGCTTGTTATACAAGATGAGCAGTTGGAAGGAGTTCACTAACACATGGCCTGTCGAGCAGCACACCAGGCAGGGCGCACCAACAGGCGCAATGATCCAACTCAACCAACTACCACTCATCCAGGTAAGCATTTAGCAGGACTTCTCTTTCATCCCAAGTATATTCAATCATTGCTCGGCTATTTATTGGTTGCTCGGCTGGATTGTGTTTGTTTGTTGTTGTTTTACATCCTAGCAACATCTAAGGTCATATCAGGACGGGTACCGATTTGTGACAATGCACACTCATGGCGACTTTATAGTGCTGCCCCACTGGGAGACCAGACCCCCAGCACCATGACCTGATATCCCACTCAGTCACATTATCCTGACACTGAGCCAACCAGTCCTTGTCCTATCCTAATAATGCCGAGCACCAGGCTAGGAAGCAACAAGTATCAATTTTAAAGTCATTGGTTTGACTCGACCAGGGTTCGAACCCACGATCTACCAACATGGGAGACGGAAGCTCTAACTCATTCCCGTCTGTTCTTGAAAATTTGATGTTTTCATCGGACTATACAGCTTTAATATAAAGATGATAGTAAGCTATATTTAGAAGTTAATTTTCCACATATATATACCGCTGCCCCTACCCAATGGAGGAGGTGCCGCCCCGGAAGTGAAACCAAGACGAGGCGGCAAACACGGGCGGCGGCTGCGCGGCTACCACATGACGCGTTGCTACCCACGCGGGAGTCGCGCGTCCCATGAGACGCGTGCGTTCCACGGGACGCGCGCACTGTCAAATAAGATGGACATGACTGTCGGCGGCGATGACAGTGACAGTGACAGTGACAGTGATAGTGATCGTGATCGTGATAGTGACAGGGACAGTGACGGTGTCAGTAACCATGACCATGACAGTGACTTTTGACCGTGACAATGACAGTGACAGTGACCGTGACAGTGACCGTGACAGTGATAGTGACAGCGACAGTGACCATGACCGTAACCGTGACAGTGACCTGGACAGTGATAGTGACAGGCCTAGTGACAGTGACAGGGAGGGCGTTCGCCTGCCGTGGCAGTGCCTGATGAGGAGACTATGGCGACGTATGCCCGTGGGGACTTTCCCCAGGTATGTGCAGAAGGGGCAGTGCACGCAGACGACATGCATGGTCGGCGCTTTCAGGTGTTCACCCATTGAGCACATCATGCACGTCCTCAGGAGGACGGTAGACACGTGCCACCCGGTGCCGACTTTCGAGAACCGGACACTTCATGAGGAGAAGAGGCTCTTCGCGAGAATGAAGATCACACTTTTCTGTGAATGCACCAACCCCACACCCGGTGTGGCATGCTCAGCCGTGTCCCGTGCTCAGCCGTGTACCTGTACTCAAACTCAAGGCATTTTCAATGGTCGTGAGTAATTTTCATACAGAAAATACAGAACAAGTGAAATATCTCTAAAACCACACCACCTATTAACAAATCGCTTGGTACACATATAGAAAACATCTTCACCAAAAAGATTATATCAAATTTATAAGGTTAGGGTTCTTGATTTCTATTAATTTTGATTAAAACTAATGTTTTGCACTGCGCGTACTGTCAAACTCAAGGCATTGTCAATGGTGGTGAGCAATCTTCATACAGAAAATCCAGGAAAAGTGAAATATCTCTAAATCCACACCACCTAGAAACAAATCGCTTAGTACACATATAGAAAACATCTTTACCAAAAACATTATATTAAATTTATAAGGTTAGTGACTTACGACCATTGACAATGCCTTGAGTTTGAGTATAGGTACACGGCTGAGCACTGGACACGACCCAGCACGCCACACCGGGCTGCATGGTGAGAGTTCCGCTCAAAATAAACTCAGGGAACATTAGCTGCGGTGTTACAGCTATCTCAGGGCTTGGTTTTGTACAAAGGTAGACCTTACACCCTCCCCCCTCTCCCCCTCACACACACTTCTTAGTGTCTTCTCGTGGATCGTACATGCTTCGGACACACCAGTGTTGCCAACTCTCATGAAATTCCAGTGAGAGTCATGGAAATTGAAGGTTCTGATCACTCACCTCATGAGTCATGGATCGACCCCAAAATCCCACAAATGTCTGTACTTTTGTATAAAATCCCACAAATGTCTATACTTTTGATTAAATATAAGTAAATATCATGTTCTACATATGATAAAATATCAGCCTATAACCCCTTGGAAATGCCCTCAAATAACCCATTTTAAAGGCATTAAAAAAGATTTTCTGCGGGGGACATGCCCTCAGACCTCCTTAGAAAACGTGTGGCTACCGCCACTCAGGTTCCATGACCTCAAGGATTATCGTTCTCTGTGGCGGAGTGGTTAGAGTGTCTGACTTTTTTCTAGGTCGGACTCGTAATCTGAAGGTCAGTGGTTCGATTCCCTGTACCCCCACCTCTGCCAATTTGGATTTCCACCACTGTGTATAACTTACAGCCTCATCAAAGGCCAGTTGCTCTCATACCATGTCTATGTGGTGTGGGAGGTTAAAAATCCCTTGGGTCAGTAAAAGTGTAGGCTCGGGCTTTCTATCGACAAACTGTCTAATGGTGAAAACAAGCCTATTCAGGCTTATCCATGATAGGCAGTATAAATCTTTAAAGTTGCATAGTCCGATGAAATATAATTTTGTCAAAATTAAAACAACTACTTACATTTGATTCTATATATCTAACTTAGATACTGGTGTATTAGCTAATGATTTGGGACAGAGTATACAGAATAACCAGTGAGTTTATAACCTCACCCCTTTGAACACTCAGTTTGAAACATCCATTATGCAGGAAGGCCATTAACCAGTTAGGCCAATCTCGTGACCCCATTAGCCCCCCCAACCAAGTAGGCCTGCTGTGCAGGGTCATAGAGGGGAAGGGGAAATGAGATGGATGTTGCCCCCCCTCCATGTTGGATATTCAATGCTGTTTGGTCAATTCTATGAATATAATTATTCAATTTGGGTAATTTAAATTGTGAAATTTATATATATGAGACTGTCTCAAAAGGTGCTAAGCAATATGGGACAAAACTTTGTCCATTGTAACGATCAACATACTATCTGCTTATGCATTTGCTCAGGATAAACTGATTTGTTTTTTACATGGTGTTTCATAATCCCAATAGAATACATATTGATTTGAAGCAAATGTCCTTGCGTTTTCAATGTAACCGTTTCTGTGCTGTTTTGTGTCAGTCAATCGTTACAATGGACAAAAAAAAAGAGTGATCACCTTTTGAGACAGGCTCATATATATATTAGTATTGGCCGATCAATATATATATATATATGTTCAGATTTGATGTAAGAAATAAGGGAAATAAAATAAACCACGTGCAACTTTGGTCTTTTTAGTTATGAAGTGTTGTTGGACAAAAAAAACACCATTTTACAGTCAGCCATTTGTAACATGCCATATGGGACATGGTTGGATCCTTACTAACATCTTGTATTGCATTGATATATCAAACAAAACAGTTCCCAAATCAGAAGGAAGTATTTCGTAACATGTATGCACATTTAAATTCTTTTAAAATTATTGTTGATGTCTTCAGAATAACATTACACATTTCCATCACAGATGTAACCAGTTGTGTCTGGATGCCACACAAATATTGTAACCTAATTATCCAGTGAATAAAGCATGGCTGTGAATTACTTTTTTTTAATCAATATAAGCATTACATATTTCTGTATATTATGAAATTATTTAATTCTGCTTAGATTTTTATTAAGCACACTGTGCCACCCTAAACAGAAATACCTACCTACAGCCCTGTCAGGTTCCAGGATTAGTATGTCATCTCACATCACGTGGTCACTGCGAGATGTCCATCTAGGTCATAGCAACAGGACTTTTGGCAAGCTGGTCGAAATTATTTTTGGTTCTTTCAGCTCAAATTACTTCAAAACTAATCATCTTTAATCAAAATCACTCCGGACTAATGATTGGTAGCTCGTAATGATCAATTTGATATATTTATCTCAAAAATAAGACAAATATTCATATGCCATCGAACCATGCAACTTTAACAACAACAACTTCTCCAGGTTGGCAATACTGCACGATTTAGAAAAGTAGACCTTGTTCTTGTTAATTCGTTGTTTTTTTGCGCGAATATTTGAAATCATGGACACCTTTTTCGTCCAAATTAGTTTTACATCCATTTCTTTGTACAGCCATAATCATCTAGGACACATCCGGTGGTTATAAGAATTTATGTAACTAGTGATGAAACACAAATTGTCTTATTACGATGACTTCTGTAATATAGGCATGGCTAACTATGTGCTCAGAAAAAGCACCGTGCATATGTTGAATGAATACTAAATAAATATGTGATGAATGAAATGTCTACGTTGTTATCATTCATTTGGGTATTCCGAGTTCCGCTGGTCCCTCAGGAAGGACTGATGCTGAGACACAGCACGCCGGGTCACAGCTTCAGCTTACGTACCGGAAGTTGGGGTTGATGCCGCTTCCACTCCTATCCTTCATTACAGAACCTACACTTTAAAGGGACCAGATATAGATCGCTGAGACACTACCCATACTCTGACAAATGCTCTCCAAGCATACGTTTGCCAGTTTTCAGTTTATGCAACTACATATGTGGGGGGAAATTGCTCACATTGGTTGCTTCTGTTGTGTTTTGTTTAGTCCAGCAGGACTGACACTTTTAGACAACCATATAGAGAAAGAAATGTTAGAAATTGCAATCTAAAATGATAAATATAAAGTTCAAATGTTTATTTATCATAACCAGCTACTTTATGTGTGAATAATTGATTAAATCATGTAGCTTAATAGACTTTAAAACTTGAATTGAGAGTTTTCTGTGGCTGCCATCTTTGTGGTTGCCATGGCTTCCCATGTGCGTGGGGAACCCCTCTAGGTCATGTGATGAGGGAATTCCACCTATGATGTCATTCATACATCGCATACCTCAACTCTCCTCACACATGTTCAGTGGCATGAACTGAACAAACTAAGCAAAGGTATGTTTGGAGAGCTTTTGATTCTGGATTCATTTGTATCTGGGTGAGGTATAGCCGGCGACTTTAAACTCACTTTTCATCGTTAGCTGGCCTCCTGATAACCAAAGTTCTTATAGGTATTGCCATACATTTGTTTCTAATGTAGATCACAGTGACATTATCCCAGCAAACATCTTACATTAGATCAAATACTACTTTGTCTGTGTATTCGCCACCTCCCACATCTTCCTCCCGGTGAGCTGGAGTATTATGTTGTATCTAAGCAATAGATGAATTTGTTCCATGTCCTGTGGTGATCCATGGAAACACCCGTGGAATATCCCACAGTTGAACATCGGTATAGCCCTAATTCCTTAAAATATTCTCTTTTTTTTTGCTGGGATAACATTTTATGTCATTACGTTTATTAAGCAGAGGCAATTCTAATCAGAAATCGCCCTTCCTCATTCCACTGCTCATTGCCCTGTCTAGTTACTCCTGCAGCCCCGTTCCGTAAACAGGGCTACTCAACGAACAACTCCTTTTTTTTAATGTCGGAAGACTGGATAAACAAAATGACCAAATACATTTTTTATTTTAAGAGGCAAAATATATTTTTCACATACATCTTCACATTTACCGCTACTTTTTCTTTGAAAAAATATAATAAAAACATGCAGTTTAATAGACTTTAAAAATCAAATCGAGAGAATTCTGAGATTAACATGATGAGGGTCGAGTGTCAAAGGTGCAGCCATGAGGGTCTTCTCCCTGTATGATATATATGTGGATGTAATTAAACCAGTTAAGCCCCATGAGTCATTTTTTTTAGTACAAGCCCTGGTAGATCTAATTTAAATAAATTGTTGAAAGTGACAGTAATACACGATTTCCGTGACGCATGCGCAGAGTGTAATCCAGACTGGACTTGTGGGTCACAGTCTGTGGAGAGGCAATTGAGGCTCTGTTAACACTGGCTTCATATTGAGCAACTGACAGTCTTTTTCGGCACAAATGTGGATTTATAGAGAAAACATACTTACCATTTTTTAATCATTTTTTACCATTATAGCTGAATCCTATTGATTGATTGATTGATTGAAAAGCTCGATCATCAGTGTAAAACAACACAATGACACACTGTCAACCCACAACACGAGTGTCATTGCCTATCACCAGGTGTCATACTAGTCGCGGAAATCGTGTATAGAGGCCCTATTATATTATGGGTAGGGTTGAATCTTTTATTTATGCTGTCCTAATAATGCCTAGCATCACTTAGGCTATGTTTTTGGTTTGAGTCCCGACCGGATTTGAACCACACAAGAACCGAGCGCTGAACCGATTTGGTCAATCAGCCTTTCAATGTAAATACCCCCATTCTAATTGGAATGTGGTTGATCTTTCTGGAACATGAATATTTGGCTAAACTCTCAAAACTGCTAAATGGTGTCGCTCCCTGTTGGTATAAATCTGCAGTAGTCTGTTCTAATCGTGTGCTGCCCTCTCTTGGTTCTAACTGACATCACGGAATCCCCCCACCCCAATGACATCAGAGTGGGGGAATCCCACCTGAAGCAAGCCTAGGTCAAAATACATGCTTGCAACAGCTTTGAATGTCCCCGTGGGATCACTATTGCACGATGCTGGTTTAAACTTCACACGGGTTGCTTATACACTCACCTGAGGACTATCCTCTAGTTTTAGTCCCTTTTGTCAGCTCGTGGGTCGTCACCGATTCCCTCCACGCCGTGTCCGTGACTTTGGGAGTGGCTTTCCCAACGACGTGGTGTCAGTCGCACGTCAACAAGACAACACGGAGTCTCTCAGGATTTGACTTTACCCTTTACGTTGTGATTCAACACCACGCACTGAAATACATGTCCTCCTTTGGAAATATGCCCAGTGTATTTCGCTGCTGCACAATCCTAGCCAGAACCAGTGTGCGTCAATACAGTAGTGGACATTTACTTCGACATCTAAGGTCACCCGGTCAGTGTCGGCTGGGGCGGGCTCTCCCTCCGCTCCACCCGGCGGGGACGGTGCCCGGCGCCTGCCCCGGTCCGCCCCGGGGATTCCACACCTCTCAGCCTCACTTTGTCAACCCATTGTTCCTGCTGATCTTCAAGCCGATAGTTAAAGTCGCTTCAATTCTTACTGGAAGGTAGCTTCACCAGTTGTTAAATATTATTCTTTTTATATTTAAAGTTGCATACGCCGTTGGTATTGAATTGTTGCTATATATAATAGCAAAATCAAACAAATATGTACATATTTTTTTTAACGGTTGGTAGGCGTTATTTACGTTATTTTAATAGCCTATCATCAGGGACATAGCTCAAAATTAAAAAAAAATGTTAGCACAAAATTGTTTGCATCTGCTTGTGTCACAGAGAAATTGTTTACACATGGACATGGTTACATTGGGACAGTGTTGCTTCACCCCATGAATATGTAGTAACTTTCTATTTTAATATTTCGAGATATTTTAGCTGGAAACTTACAAAATAATATTGGTGTGCACATGAAAATGCAGGACAACATAGGGCTTAGTTACTCCAAGATAAAAGATTCACCCCGTACTACAGACAGTACAGGGGTGAAAACCAACCCTATATAAAAGCTGGAGACAAAATGGGAAATGAAATGATAGCCTAAATTCACAATCTTAGAAGCTAAATATATTCTTCACCTAACTGCATGTATTTACCCTAAACTTTTAAGTTGTTTGGTCAATTATATTCATAGATGCAAGAAGTTTAAAATCTGGATGGACAGAGCACACACATCAACAAAGTGGCCATCCACTGCGAGAGACATTTTCGCCAGCTTTTACATAGCCTGTTGGTTCACCGCTGAACACAGCGGTGAATCTTTTATTTAAGTTACTCCTATAGCACTGTCTCTGTGACAGCTGTTAAAGTTAACAACCACGTAAAAAAAAGGTGTGGGACATATTGACATGATTTCACATCTTAATAGCCAAACATATTGTTACGGTACTTATTTATCATAGCCCGCTACTTTTGAAGTGTTACTGTGAGTGGGGGTTACTATTTTATCTGCATAGTCTTCAGCAGAGACATTGTTCTAGTCAATTGGCCTTGTATTCCCTTTAAAGTTTTATGCAGCAAATAACTGTTTAATTAGTGCACTAGTATCAACATTGGATCTAAGTTAAAATCTATGCCCATTTTCTGGTTAGGAAATTTGATGATTTCATGGGACTATGAAGCTTTAAGGGTAAAATTGATTGATTGCTGATGGTTTAACACTGTTTGTTTGTTGTTGTTTTACATCCTAGCAACACCTAAGGTCATATCAGGACGGGTACCGACTTGTGACAGTGCGCACTCATGGTGACTTTATAGTGCTGCCCCACTGGGAGATCAGGCTGCCATCACCGTGACCTGATATCACACTCAGTCACATTATCCTGACACTTAGCACACCAGTCCTTGCCCTGTCCTAATAATGCCGAGCACCTGGCTAGGAAGCGACAAGTATCAATTTTTTTTAAGTCATTGGTTTGACTCGACCAGGGTTCGAACCCATGTTCCCATGGGTTCGGATCACCCGATCTCCCAAAAGGAGACGGACACTCAACTCATTCGGCCATCCAGTCTGGTTTAACACTATGTCAGCAGCAAGGGCCATATTCACAACAAATATTTAGTGGTATTTATTCTGTTAAAATTGTTGATCACATTTATATTCCTAAGCTGAATCTTTTCAAGACAATCTAAAATTTACAGATTTGACCCACAAAAAAAAATCAATTTTTTATTTTGATCTCATATAAATTATGAAAACCGTTAAAATGAATCATCTAACAAGTAATCCACCTAATACATCATTTTAACACACAACAAATTGAAACAAGATTTTATTTATTACAGTTATGAGTTAAGCAAAAATGATTGTCTTACAAGAAAAAGGTTTGAAAAAAAGTTTGGGTAGATGTCTGGTGTCGATATGCAAATTTTCACTTTTGTGCAAAATCATATTAGCATACTTTTGACACATTTTGTGGGATAGAATAAATACATGTAGTATTGCTCAAATACTTAACAGTAACACACAGAAGGAACAACAAATATACTACCCCTAAAAAAAAGTAAAAAAACTTAACAATGTAACGTCGAGACCAAATATGTGGTCACAATTTCTGAGAACAACCCATTATCAGATTATGCATTTTTTATTTACCAACGGGGACATTTCCTTGACACCAGGCGCGGTGGCCGAATCGGTAGAGCGAGGGCCTCGCATGCGGAATGTCGGGAGTTCGGTTCCCGGTCGAATCAAACCAATGACTTGATACTTGTCACATCCTAGCCTGACGCTTGGCATAATTAGGATAGGGACCATGAGTGCGCACTGTCACAAGTCGGTACCCGTCCTGATATGATGTATGATGTTGCCAGGACATCATCATTATCATCAATGCTGTCGGTCGCGATGCTTTCATTACTTGACTGTCGCTCTCCATTTAGCTCTCTGCTGTGAGAGTGTGATGTCCATGAGTCGGTCTTAATGTCTCTCAGCTTCAGGTTTCTCTTGATGGTATCCTTGAACCGGAGACGAGGGCGCCCTCTCTTTCTGTAACCAGTCTGATGACATCCTCTGGTAGCCGGTCTGATGACATCCTCATGAGGTGTCCAGTCCACCGGAGATTCTTTTTGATCAGAAGATCTTCCATAGAGGGCAGCCCCGTCCGTTTGAGTATTTCCTTATTTGTCACTTTGTCCTTCCAGGTAAGCCTCATGATTGAGCGCAGATGTCGCATCATGAAGGCATGCAGCTTTTTCACCTGTCGTCTGTACCCTGTCCAGGCCTCGGCTCCGTATAGTAGGGTGGATAGCACGATTGCACGGTAGATCTTGCCTTTGACCCGCATGGACACATGGTGGTTGTTCCAGCGTCTCTGGCGTAGTCAGCCGAAAGATGCGCTAGCCTTGGCCAGCCTCCTCTGTATTTCAGCATCAATGCGTCCATCACTTGATAGTGCTTCCGAGGTAGGTGAATTCCGGAACAGAGTTCAACTTGTTTCCATCAACCATGATATCCTCCTCTCGGGTTCTTGTAGATTTGTTTGGTATAGCACCTCCGTCTTCTTGATGTTAATCTTCAGGCCAAACTTCTTTGATACATCGGAGAAAGCGTCCACTATTTTCTGGATCTCTTCAGCAGAACGGGCAACCAGTGCCCTGTCATCTGTGAATAGCAGCTCTCTCACCAGTATCCGAGTAGTCTTGGTCTTCGCTCTGAAGTGTGCGACATTGAATAGGTCAGCGCTCTGTCTGGACTGTATATAGATGCCATCCCCCATGCCTCGGAAAGCCTCGTCGAGCATAGCTGATAGGAAGATGGAGTAGAGCGTTGGGGCCAGTACACAACCTTGCTTGACCCCATTGGTAACCCCGAACGATTCCGAGACTTCCCCTCTGTTGTATATATATGTAACAAGGCCGGGCTGCGTCCCGGGGGAGGTCACGTGACACAAGGAGCTGCTAGACTGGTGAGTGAAATAAAGGCAGTTGTTACACGAGACTCAAGGCGTTCGGGTGGTTGCTTGGTACACAACATGGTGTCAGATATCAGAACGGACTAAAATGGCGGCGGCTACATTGGCAGGATTAAAACCACCGAAAGAGCTGAACTTGGAGGGAAACCTATCTGTAAATTGGCGAAGTTCGATAACGGCATACGAGATATTTGTTGGCGCGGCAGGAATTACGAGTAAGCCGGAGAAGACACAATGTTTCATGTTTTTGCATGTTGCCGGTGCGGAAGCGCAGAAGGTATTTCCGACGCTTCAGATTGAAGATTCAGACCGTGAAAAGATACAGCCGTTAATTGCAGCATTTAAAGAATACTGCGAAAGTAAAACTAATGAGACGGTAGTTCGATACCAGTTTAACACATTTAACCAGAAGTCTCAGTCAATGGACACATATATTCGTGAATTGCGTCACAAAATTGCTTTTTGTGAGTACGGAGAGGTGGAAAATTCCATATTGAGAGACCGGTTAGTGAGTGGTGTGAGGGACAAGCATTTGCGGGATAAACTACTTCAGACGCCAAAGCTGACGCTGGATAAATGTTTGGAAGTATGTCGAGTTAGCGAGTACAATGCAACTCAACTCGACACTATGCAAGAGGAAGCCGTGGACGCCATTAGCCAGTACAGTAGGCGCCGGACACGCCCACCAACAACACCGGCAGGACCGTGGCGCCGTACGCCGTCAAGTGGCTATAACCAAGTACATGTGAAGTGTTCACGCTGCAGTTACACGCATGGTCAGGCAAACTGCCCTGCCAAAGACAAGGAATGTGACGGGTGCGGGAAAATAGGGCACTTTGTGAAGGTGTGCCGAGGGCGACGAAGAGGCAATGCCCCTGTGAATGCTATTGAACTGGACAGGCGAGACACCAGAGAAGAATGGGAGCTTGCCAACTCCGAGGATGAGGACAAGGATCCGGATTTGTTCGTCGGCGCGATGGACGAGGATGATGAGACGGAGTCAGAGGATCTGTGGTATAAGACCATACGCATCGGTGAGACGAAGATCAGGTTCAAGCTGGATACAGGCTCCGCAGCTAACATTATACCGCTCAAAACATTCCAGGCGATGGGGACCGGAGGACTACAACCAGCGAGATGCAAGCTGATCATGTTCAGCGGGCATCGACTCCAACCGGAGGGAGAAGTGGAGCTGCACGTACGAGGAAAGGCAATCCGCTTCCAGGTTATGAACACTGGGTGCGCGATATTAGGAAAGAAGGCCTGTGTCGGTCTTAAACTCATCAACCGGGTGGACGCCATCAATCGACAGAGAACCGAGGCAGATAAAATGGTAAATAAGTTCACTGATGTATTTGAAGGGCTGGGGAAGATAAAGGTGAATGCTAAAATACATGTCAATCCTGAAATTACTCCTGTAATAGATCCACCTCGCCGAATTCCTCACGCTGTAGCAAATGAAGTCAAAAAGGAGTTAGATCGTATGGTTAGTATTGGAGTTATCGTACCTCAAATAGATCCCACACCGTGGGTAAACTCCATCACTGTGGTACGCAAGCCAGGGAAGATTCGGATCTGTTTGGATCCCACGAAATTGAATCGAGCGATTCTCCGCAGTCCCTATCCCAATAAGACAGTAGAGCAGGTCGTAGCCAAAACAGCAGGGGCACAGTTTTTTTCGGTGTTGGACGCCAACAGCGGGTATTGGCAGATACAACTGGACGAACAGAGTTCGCTCCTATGTACGTTCAATACCCCCTGGGGGCGTTACCGATACACTCGGCTGCCTTTCGGCATCAAGACAGCGGGAGATATCTTCATTCAGGAGATGAACAGCATTTTTAGGGATATAAAAGGGGTTGAGGTCATAGCGGATGATATTTTGGTATTTGGCTCAACGTTAGAGCAGCATAACGACAGATTGCAGACAGTGTTAGAGAGGGCACGCCAGGTGGATCTAAAGCTAAATCCTAAAAAATCAAGCATATGCAAATCATCGGTTCGGTATGTAGGGCATGTGCTCACCAAAGATGGGTTAAAACCGAACCCTGATAGAGTTAGTGCCATTCTTGACATGCCAACGCCCACTGACAAGGCTGCAGTGCAGAGATTCTTAGGAATGATGAATTACGTCAGCAAGTTTATACCAAGATTGTCAGAAGTGGCAAAACCACTAAGGGTGATTCTGGCCAATGGAGTGGCATGGCATTGGGAATTGGCACAAGAAAAAGCATTTAAAGAGCTCAAAGCATTATTAGTGAAGGCCCCTGTTCTCACATACTACGATGTATCGAAACCAATTGTTCTTGAAGTGGATGCATCTCAGTCAGGGCTTGGAGCAACGTTGTTCCAAGAACAAAGACCAGTAGCGATGGCTTCCAAAGCACTGGATGACACTCAGGCGAAATACGCGGTGATAGAAAAAGAATTACTGGCGATCTGTTTCGGCTGTAAAAAATTTCATGATTACATTTTTGGAAAAGAAGTTACAGTCGAAACAGATCATAAGCCACTCGTTAGCATAATGTTAAAACCGATAAATGGTCTGTCAGCCCGCATGCAGCGCATGCGAATGCGGCTCCAAAATTACAACCTAAATGTGGTTCATAAAAAAGGTATAAACATGTTCTTTTCAGATGCCCTGTCACGAGCCCATTCATCCCAGATAGAGCCTAGGGATCTGTTTGACAGCAACATCACGGTTGCAGCCATCGGGTTTGTCGATGAAGAGATAGAGAGAATCGCACACGAAACAAAAAATGATGAGACAATGCAACAATTGGCACACCTAACAAAAGAGGGATGGCCAAATAACACGAAAGAAATCAAACAAGGCGTAAAGCCATACTATACACACCGAAATGACATAACAGTGCACAATGGGCTAATGATGAAAGGGGACCGAATTATTATTCCAAAATCAATGCAAAAAGACATGCTCAGTAAATTACATGAGTCCCATCTTGGGATCATTAAATGTAAACAACTGGCCCGTGATTATGTATACTGGCCAGGCATAGCAAAACAGATCGAGGACCAAATCAGTAGATGTCAGATCTGTCAGTCAGAAAGAAACATACCGAACGTTGAACCAATGATTTCGCACGAAATTCCTACAATTCCGTACGCGAAAATAGGTATTGACATGTGTCATTACCAGAATGCAAATTATTTAGTCATAATAGACTACTTTTCGAAATTTCCCGAAGTGGTAAAATTAAGGTCAACATCAAGTGCAGGCGTAATGGAGGTGTTAAAAGACATGTTTGGCAGATACGGGATTCCAGTAGAAATTGTATCCGACAATGGACCACAATTTAGTAGTGAGGAATATAGGCAATTTGCTAGGAAGTATGGGTTCAGGACCACTTTCTCAAGCCCACACTATCCGCGGAGTAATGGGTAAACGGAACGGTATGTGCAGACTGTAAAAAGCATGTTAAAGAAATCGATAAAAGACAACACGGACATCAACATAGCACTACTCGCATACCGAAATACCACGATTCCCGAGCTAGAGGCCTCTCCGGCGCAATTGTTCATGAGTCGGAAGTTAAGATCAAAAATACCTACAATAACCCAACAGTTGAGGCCAAGGGTCGTGGCAAATAGAAAAAGGCAAATACAAGCGAGGCAATACAAACAAAGACAACAACATGACAAAAATGCTGGAAAAACACATAAGCAACTCAGAAAAGACGACCCAGTCAGGTACCTCACTCACGAGCGCAAGTGGGAAAAGGGTACAATTGTAGAGGCAAACCAAGCCCAATACCGTAAGTACATAATCAAAAGTACAGAGGGCCGATGTTTAACTAGGAACAGACGACACGTAATACCCGCACCGATGGCATTAGAGTCGAACAATAACAGAAACGAACAAAACAGGCAGGGGGTACGTCAAGGTGGGGGGAGGCAAAGTGAGTTGAATGAAAATAAACATTATGTAACCAGGCACGGGCGAACTGTGCACCCAGTCGAACGGATTGGATATTGACACAGAAGGAAGCAAACTGACTAAAGCCTTCCGTGAGAACAATGAGTTGAGTTACTATGTAAAAGGTAATGATTTGTTAGAGTTCCCATTCATGATGATGATTACTTGTTGAATTAATGTTGTTTGTTTATTATAACCAAATTTGATAATGTGATAACGTGAGTATCATTTATTTTTAAAAAAAAGAAAAAAAAAAGAAAGATTTATTGAAAGAGAGATGTTGTATATATATGTAACAAGGCCGGGCTGCGTCCCGGGGGAGGTCACGTGACACAAGGAGCTGCTAGACTGGTGAGTGAAATAAAGGCAGTTGTTACACGAGACTCAAGGCGTTCGGGTGGTTGCTTGGTACACAACACCCTCCAACACTAACATTCGTCATCATTCCTGTATGTTGAGCCTCGATCATAGTTGTGAACTTCTCTGGGCATCCATACTTCCTCAGTAACTGCCAGGACGTAAAACTCCAACAACCAACCAACCATTTTGTTGATTCTAGGACAGCCCGAAGAGTGTTCCAGCAGCTTCCCGATGTGCAGAAGCAGCTGTGGAAGAGACGGATTCGAACAGCTGCCCCGTACGTGGCGGGAGGTGTCGTGGGGTTAGGGGTCACGAACTATGTGTTGCACATCCAGGAAACACCGATCACCAAACGGAAACGCTACATAGCCTTCACCCCGGAACAGTTCATGAAAATTGCTCAGTATGAGTACGAACTGGTAGGTGTATGATGACATCGCTTTCTGTTCACGGGCCGTCCAACGTTATGAACATTTTCACGGCAGTACAAAGCATACGATGGGGGAAGGGGTATCACTATCAGTTATGTACAACTTTTATCGTTGAATAAAATGTTGATATTTAATTTACACTAATAATACTGTGTAAATTAAAACTGCATGGCCCGATGAAAGCACCAAAATTTCAAAACCAAAACAATTATCTAGATTTGATTGTACATATCCAACTTAGATACTGGTGCACTTATTAAACATTTGTCGGCACGTAGAATGGAATACTGAGGCAATTTAATAGAATGTTACTGCAGTCCTAAGTTTATGGTGTCAGAGTTTTGGCATGCTTATCAAAATTAGTTTTGCACTTCAAATATCTCAAAAGTTAGCCATTTAAAATAAAAGTTACTTCAAACTAAAGTAAAGTAGATTATATTGATCAACCTAATATATTTATCTCAGAAAATGACAGAAACGCAAAACTATCGGACTATGCAACTTTAAGTACAGGAATACCTGTACACAAAAAGAGCAATATCTGCTTGGAGATGGTCTAATATCAATTTTATCAGACTGCACAGGTTTACCAGGCATTGCAGTGGATATGATCGTAGAGAATAAATATTTAGTGTCACTAACCCAATTTGGGCATTCATTTAGTAATGCGACCTCACACATAACATGATCTGTCCAATAGCAATGGAGCATTGTGAAGGATCAGACCGTGAAGCCGTCCCATCCATACTACAAGAGCATGGAGCGCGTCGCCAACAGAATAATCAACGCCAACCAAGACATCGCCTTCTTCAAGAACCAAGAATGGACACTGATTCTGGTCGATAGTGAAGATAGGAATGCCTTCGTGTTACCGGTAAGTTACATCCTCAACCAATTGTTCCCAGTGTTCCATATTATCGCATAGTTAGAGCGATATAGACAACTTTCTTCGCTTTGTTTCCTCCTCCCTGTACAATAGCGTTTGTCGCGAATGACATCATACCGCGGGCATGAATATTTACAGGTCCAACATGCAGGCGTTCACTCTGACAAACAGATGCTTTACTTTGTCTGTATGAAACGTGTGTCATATATTATTACACATATTTTCTCAGTGACCAGAACATAAATTAATATCTCACACAACATGGCAACCATGCTTTATTGTCACAATTGTTGCTGTTTTTCCTATGCACAACTTATCACATATATTCACTGTATTACTTGTTATATATGCACAGTGGAGGATTGACTACCATCCGGGTCTCTACGCTGAACTTTAGCACACTCAATTAAACCATTTTTCTGGTATGCTTTCAGACTCCCCTTCCCTTCCAGTCCCCAGGCCTTAAAGCCCACTCAGCCTAATGGTTAATCTGCTATTGCACATAGTATTGTGTATGTAAAGTTGCATAGTCTGGTGATTTTGAATTTCTGTCATTTTTCTGAGATAAATATATTAGGTTGATCGTTATAATCTACGTTACTTTAGTTTGAAGTAACTTTGCTTTAAACTGACTAACTTAGGAGATATTTGAAGTGTAAACATGGCAAATTAATTTTGGGATGCTGGCCAAAACTTAGACTCCATAGGATTCACCAGTAAAGGCTCTGTCACACATCACCGGATTGGGGAAGCGGAAAGAAACCGAACAAAGTCTGTTGATATCCGGCAAAGTCCGGTTTGTGTCTGTTGCATATCCATTGCATATCCGTTGATATCCGGCCCGATCCGTTACAAGTTTCGAGCATGCACAAAATTTGTAATGGATTGCGCTGGACTGACCTATGCGGTTATTATCCGTTACCACCAGTTACATATCCATTACACGTCCGTTGCCGTTCATTATAGTTCTTTTTGTATTCTGAATTGCCCGTTGATCATTAGATACGTTATCAACTGTTACCATCCGTTACCCATCCTTTACCTGTCGGTTACATAATCGATACATTTCAAGTCCGAATAACACCGGACTAGAATATTGTTTGTCCGGTTCTGTCCGTTGCTCAATCCGCCATAGTGTGACAGGAACTTAACAGATTCTTTCAAATTGACATAGTATGCCCTTCTATGGAGCAACAAATACTTAATAAATGCACCAGTACACAAGTTGGATATGTAGGTTCAAATGTAGATACGTGTTTTGTTTTTGAAAATTTGATGCTTTTATCGGACTCAATCAATCAATAGTTCCGTCCTCTAGTCGAGGGTTGGATGCAATGGTTCTCCACTTGTCCCGATGGTGTGCTGTTCTGATAGACTGTGAATAATTCAAGCCTGTCCACTGTGAAATATTTGTAAACCATGATGTTCTTGGTCTCCCTGTCCCTCTGCTGCCATTCACCTTCCCTTCCAACAATGTACAGTATATTGAACTCTGATGAATGATGTGGCCAAAATAAATAAGTTTCTTTGTCTGTATAGTGGCAAACAAGCTTTTCTTATTTTTAATTTTTATGAGAACTTCTTTGTTGGTGATCTTCTTTGTCCCTGATATTTTCATCATCCTTCGATAAGTCCACATCTCAAATGCTGCTAAATGTTTGTACATTTTCTTAGAGATTGTCCATGTCTCAGCCCCATACATTAGAGTAGACCACACATAACACTGAAGAATACGCTTCCTTGTTTGTATTAATATCTTACTTGATGTTAACACTCTATACATTTTGGAGAATGTTGTTTGGGCTATTGTTATCCTTCTTTTAATTTCTTCCTCACATCTCCCATCATTTGTAATCTTTTGTCCGAGATATATGAATTCGGATACTTGTTCTATGTTTGTGCCATCTATGGTTATATTGGACTATGGAAATTTAAATAATAGCTGTTTGTCCGACTTCCATTATGGCCGCCATGCAACCTCATTAATCCTCATGTTGTTTATCCGCCAAACTATCAATGTATAGCACTATGACCTAATTAGAACAAGTTATATAATGCAACAGTTTGATGTAATTACAATGATCCCTGTGATGTATTGTCATGAAGGTTAGGTCTCTTGTGTATTCTCATGAAGGTTATTTCTCTTGTGTATTCTCATGAAGGTCATTTCTTTTGTGTATTCTCATGAAGGTTAGGTCTATTGTGTATTCTCATGAAGGTTATTTCTTTTGTGTATTCTCATGAAGGTTATTTCTCTTGTGTATTCTCATGAAGGTTAGGTCTCTTGTGTATTCTCATGAAGGTTATGTCTCTTGTGTATTCTCATGAAGGTTATGTCTCTTGTGTATTCTCATGAAGGTTATTTCTTTTGTGTATTCTCATGAAGGTTAGTTCTCTTGTGTATTCTCATGAAAGTTAGGTCTCTTGTGTATTCTCATGAAGGTTAGATCTCTTGTGTATTCTCATGAAGGTTAGGTCTCTTGTGTATTCTCATGAAGGTTATGTCTCTTGTTTATTCTCATGAAAGTTATTTCCCTTGTTCTTTAGACAGGCCACATTTTTGTGTATCGGGGTTTGATGGACACGGTGCAGAATGAAGACCAGCTCGCTGTTGTCATGGGCCACGAGATGGCGCACGCCGTCCTCATGCATGGGGTAAGCATTGAGATCAAATTTAGAGTAGACGCCTATCCAAGTACCACCGACACCACTCTGTGGCAGAATTTCACACTACGGTCCCTGGTTAGAAGTCGGAGAAAACACTCGCTCCCAGCCTGTGTGCAATCACATCAATGACATAGTCAATAACTAGCTTTATTGCCATTACATTTAATGTCAATCAAAGATATTTGATATTTAGAAACAAACCAGACGGGATGGCCAAATGAGTTGAGCGCCCACTTCCGCTGTGGCAGGTCGTGAGAACCCCAAGTTCGAACCCTGACCAAGTTAAATGAGTGACTTTAGAATTGATATGTGTTACTACCTAGCCTGGCACTCGGCATTACTAGGATATAGCAAAAGAACAGTGGAATGAGGAAGATAAATATTTTGCAGTTGACATTTCCCCTACTTAATCAAGAAATGTAACCCCAAAAATAGAATACTGTTCGATTCTTAAAGACACCCATAATATTTATGCTAGGAACGATGATTTTCTTTTTTGGTAAATGACATTTTATACAGTATAATTCACGCAGGTGATGTCTGTGTGTGGGAGGTGGGGGGATATGGTATGTTCTGATGTTTGCTTTGTGGTTTCTCACCAGAGTGATATTGGTCTTCCAAGATCCAACACAACTACATGACAGTCATATAATATTATCTAGGACAATGAAAAGGAATAATGTTGAGACTCCCAAGAAAGAAATCTGGGATAACCTCGCGTACATTTTTCATTTTCACCGATAACTTGTTACTGGGCTGGGACCGAGTGTATGATGGTTGGAGCGCTGCATGTCAGTTAGTCGGTGCTTCTGCATGTTAAACCGGACGCTGTCGCAGAATCAGTAGAGCACAGTCTTCTGGTACGGAAAGTCGGGAGTTCGAATCCCAGCTGAGTCAAACCACTGACTTACAAAATTGATACTTGTCACTACCTAGCCTGCCGCTCGGCATTAATAAGATAGGACAAGGACTGGTTAGCACAGTATCAGGATAATGTGACTATGGGACATTGGGACATGGTGCTTGTGGCCTGTTCCCCCAGTGGGGCAGCACTATAAAGTCACCATGAGTGTGCACTGTCACAAGTCGGTACCCGTCCTCATCTGACCTTAAATGTTGCTATAACGTAAAACAACAACAAACAAACAACAATCTGCATGTTAACTATATTGCTGTGTCATAGCGTTGCATCGGGTTCCAAGTGCCTCATGTGATGGTTTTGTTTATGTTTTTGTCTCCAGGCAGAGAGGATGAGCTTGGCGAGTTTCGTCGAGTACCTGGTGATTCTCTGTCTGGGCACTTTGTGGTTTGTCCTGCCCAACGATGGCATCGCCATCGTTACACAGTGGTTTTTCAACAAAGTTGTCACCGTGAGTCCATGCTGTTCTATATATCAATGTATTTAGAATAATATACAGCACATATATATATATATATATCAGATGAAAGATCTCCGCCATTTCGTAGTTTTCCGAGATTTGTTATATTCACAGGGTCTGTACGGGCCTGGAATGTATTGAGAGGTCTTGAACTTCATTTGCCCTATTTCAAGGCCCTAAAAAGCCTTGAATTTAACCTATTTAGAATTCTATTAAACTGTCCCCACTGATTTAAGTTAGTCCGAAATCGCCATTCGGAATGGCGAGTTCAGACTAAATCCAAATAAAAATAGTCTTCAATTGCTATCAAAACCAGCCTTAAAAAGCCTTTAAGTAGCCTTGAATTCCATATCTTTATTATATGTGTACGAACCCTGTTTTCAGAAATTAAATATACATATATATATATTATATATACATATATAACAGCAATTGGTTAGTCAGAATGCCATTCTCTTCAGCAACCTAGTATTTTCCATAGCAAAGATATTTCTCTGTAACGAATGTTCAGACACGTGGAGCTATTTAATGAAAGTTGCATAGTCGGATGGTTTTGAGTTTCTGTCACTTTTCTGAGATAAATATATTAAATTGATTGTTATAATCTACCTTACTTTAGTTTGAAGTAACGTTTATATTAAATGGCTAACTTTGGAGATATTTGAAGTGTAAACATTTAAAATTAATGTTGGCAAGCATGCTTCCATAGGCTTCCACAGTAACAGATTCTATTAAATTGATTCTATTGAATTTACTCCGCATTTCCTTCGATGCGGAAACAAGTGCTTAATATGTGCATCAGTATCTAAGTTAGATATGTAGGATCAAATCTAGGTAATTGTTTTTGGTTTTGAAAATTTGATGTTTTCATCGGACTATGCAGCTTTAATATAAAGATGAATAGTTTTTTTTTACAGGTTAATTTTCCATATATATATATTGGGAAATGTGGCAGGGACCGGTTAGGATTGAAGACCAAACTTTATATGTGTGTCTGGTTGTATGGGGGGCGGGAGTTCCAGAATGATGCTATTGGCTCTGGAAATATAGACTGCGTTTTGCCTTTAATTGCCTGGTACTATTACTAGTATTAGCCTACACACCTGATGTGCCTGAGCTGGCTTACGTAACTTCACCTGACTATGTATCGTTGCAGCTCATGCTGAGTCTGCCTTATGACCGCAAGCTTGAAAACGAGGCTGACGACGTTGGATTGGAACTGATTGCAAAGGTACCTACTTCCTGTCTCTTAAAAGAAATTCTGCAATCTTTTTTGTCTTGTCCAAAGAGCGCGCGCGATTCACACAGGTTATTGTTTGTTTGTTTTATGTCCTAGCAACATCTAAGGTCATATCAGGATGGGTACCGACTTGTGACAGTGCGCACTCATGGCGACTTTATAATGCTGTCCCATTGGGAAACCAGGCCACTGGCACAATGACCCGATATCCCACTCAGTCACATTATCCTGACACTGAGCCAACCAGTCCTTGTTCTATCCTAATAATGCCGAGCGCCAAGCGAGGACGTGACAAGTATCAATTTTTAAGTCATTGGATTGACTCGACCATGGCTCGAACCCACGATCTACCAGCACAGGAGACAGGCGTTCTAACTCATTCGGCCATCCCGTGACACCGATCAGCCTTCAGTTTTCAAGGTAGTACAAACAGTAGGCTACTACTTTTCCAGACCCCCCCCCTCCACCTCAAAGTAGTACATGTCAACATTTTATTACAGACCCACACGGGGTAGCCAAATTAACTGAGCACCCGTCTCCCATTTTGGTAGGTCGTGGTGTGATTTATTGGCTATCTATTTGCTTTACAATGGGATTCAAATCCGTGGGTTCAAACACTGGTCAAGTCAAATCAATTACTTTAAAATGTATGCTTGACGCTACCTAGCCTGATGTTGGGCATTACTAAGACGGGACAAGGAGCAGTGTAATGAGGAAAACCAATTGTCTGCAATTGAAAATTCTCCTGCTTAATCAACTAATGTACAGGGGGGAAAAAGAAAAAAGATTAATGTTCGCCAAATAATATCAACATTTTATTAAGCGATAAAAGCTGTACTTAACTGATACTCTCATTGCCCCGGTTATATGATTTGTACAACCGTGAAAATGTTGAAAACTTTGAGTGATTTGAGGGTACGCAGAATCGGGGGCGGCGGTTGGGGGGGGGGGGGGGGGGGGAGGTGTCTGGAGGCTTTGTTGTCTCTGGCTCCTTGAAGAACCTATAAACAAGAATTATCCCAACAATTTGAGGGAACAGAGTCACGTCCTCAGAATATGTAAGGGTACAGAATTTGAACCATTTTATCCTCTTATGGTCCGTGCGGGGCTTGGAAAGTCTCGAACTTCATTTTCCCTACTTCAAAAGGCTTGAATTTAATCTATTTTAGGTAATTATTCTTGAAAAGCCTTGGATTACATTAAAATCTCCCCACTGATCTAAATTAGTGACTCCAGGCAGAGCGGATGAGCTTGGCGAGTTTTGTCGAGTACCTGGTGATTCTGTGTCTGTGCACTTTGTGGTTTGTCCTGCCCAACGATGGCATCACCATCGTTACACAGTGGTTTTTCAACAAAGTTGTCACCGTGTCGCCATTCGGCATAAGATAATCTGCCATACCTACACACAATAAAACGCCAATGCTAACTGTGAATTCCTATCAAAACCAGCCTTGAAATAGCCTTGAATTCCATATAGTCACATGTGTACGGACCCTGCCTCTGGCAAAATCCCTGGCTGTCTCTAGTTGCCTCTCCATCTTTACGCTCTCTGCCTCTGGTGCCTCCACCACAGGCGTGCTATGACGTGCGGGAAAGCTGCAACTTCTGGGACTTGATGAGGTTCCTTCAAGAGACAGCCGACAAAGAGACGGAGATTCCCGAAGTCTTCTCCACGCACCCGAGTAACGAAACTCGGATAGCACGCCTTGCAGAGATCCTTCCGAAGGTGGGTCACATGGTGCTATATTTCTGCTATTAGTTTCCAGGCACGGTTTGTATTGCGGGGTTCTGGAAAAGTGGTGAAGTTTTGTCAATTCAAAATAAGTTTTCCTTGAAAAATTACTTTGCAATCAATCTTTAAGAGTTCCACTTCCGGCTTTAGAAAGTTATGCAAACTCATGAGTTACTCTGACACCACAGAAGATGCTATCGTATGTATAACATCATTTCTCTGATAACACCAGATAGAGGGCGCCACCATCTGTATCACATAGTTTCTCCAATAAAACAACACAGGGCGACGTCTGGAGGCCCTATAACATCATTTCTCTGATAACAACACAGAAGGCACCACCGTCTGTATAGTATCATTTGTCTGATAACACAACACAGAGTGCGCCACTATTTGTTGTTTGTTTTTTTGGTCCGTTAGTTGTGATCATTATAATATACCATAAGCCCCCTACTTTAGTTTAAAGTAGCTTTTACTTTAAATGGCTAACGTTGAAGATATTTGAAGTGAAAATATGGCAAATTAATTTTAGCGTGCATATCAAAACTTGTACACTAGAAGCTTCAGCAATAACAGGTTCTATTAAATTGATGTAACATCCCTTCTGTGTGGCAACACACGCTTAATAAGTGCTGCTATATCTAAATTAGATATGTAAAATCAAATCTAGATAAATGTTTCGGTTTCTAAAATTTTACGCTTTCATCGGACTATGCCGCTTTCATCAATGAATGTAAAGGGGATGAACTGACATGTCTGTTCTGTTTCCTAGGCGCTCTGTACCCGCGAGTCTCACCATTGTCCTCGACTGCCTGAACGAGACCCGCACGCCACCTTACAGCAGATGAAAGCTGTCATCCTGGCATCAGACGCTCGGCAGGAGAACCAGGCCCAGGAGGAGGCTCAGAGGTCAACACCGGCTGGCTGACAGTCTATAGACGGCGCCACTGTGTATGTGTAACATCCCAGAGGGCGCCACTGTGTCTGTGTAACATCATTCATCTGACACCATGGCAGGTGGCACTGTCCGTGTAACATCATTTATCTGACACTGCAGAGGGCGCCACCATCTGTGTAACATCATTTATGTCACACCAGTCTGTGTAACATCATTTATCTGATACCATGGCGGGCATCACCATATGTGTAACATCATCTATCTGACATCACAGAGGGTGCCACCATCTGTGTAACATCATCTATCTGACATCATGGCGGATGCCACTGTCTGTGTAACATCATTTATCTGACACCACAGAGGGCGCCACCATCTGTGTAACATCATCTATCTGACATCATGGCGGGGGCCATTGTCTGTGTAACATTATTTATCTGACACCACAGAGGGCGCCACCATCTGTGTAACATCATCTATCTGACATCATGGCGGGTGCCATTGTCTGTGTAACATCATTTATCTGACACCACAGAGGGCGCCACCGTCTGTGTAACATCATTTATCTGACACCCCAGAGGGTGCCACCGTCTGTGTAACATCATTTATCTGACACTACAGAGGGCGCCACTGTCTTGACGAACTTCACCCAGCGTCTGCCCTTCTCTCACCATCAGTCTTGCTGCTATGGACAGCATTTGTGGCCTGTGGATTTAAGGCCAACGTGTCACAATCATCTCCACATGTATTTACCAACAAATGAAAATAATGTCTTGAATAAGAATGAATATTCCCGGCGGGTTTATTATACCGGGTCCTTGTGATATTCTCTATAATTATTCACAACTACTTAAAGTTGCATAATGTGATGGTTTTGATTTTCTGCCATATTAAAAAATATTGGTTGTTATAATCTACTTTACTTTAATTCAAAGTTACTTTTGTTTTGCGGGTTAACTTTGGAGATATTTGAAGTAAAACCATGCAAAGTTAATTCTGATGTGCATGCTCACATTGGCTTCTATGCAGCAATACATATTTAATGAGCACGCCAATATCTAAGTTGAATCAAATCTAGGTCAGTGTTTGGTTTAGAAAATGTGTGGCTTTCATCGGGAAATGCAGCTTTAACAAAGATGGACTTTTATTCTCAGGTTATATCCATGTGAGGTAATAAAGAAATTCAGTTAAAATAAATTATGGTTTTATAATTCCCGCAGGTGATGTCTGTGTGTGGGAGGTGGGGGATATGGTATGTTCTGATGTTTGCTTTGTGGTTTTTTGTTTGTTTCTTTTTGATAAACAATTTATTCGGCAGAATATACACCTTTTTAGCGCCGAGGCACTGGTCCTTCCGACCATAGGCATGAGATTGCAGATAGATCGATCTGCAGATAGCTAGATGGGATAGATTAGGTCAAACTAGGTCAGTGCGATCAACCACCAGGGTAAGTTCGGTATTATGGACTGAGGCGATGGACGGTCTGCTGTATAAACTGTGCTGTTAATTATCACGGGTGAGTTTAGATAAAAGATTAACCCCTTACTTGTAGTAGTGGTGAAACACAACCTAGTCTAAATACTGGCGAAAATAGCTTTAGTATGGAACAGGAAGTAGAATGCCTGGCTCCAATATCAAATGGCTACTTATATCAGCACAGAGTTGGTGAAATGTGAGAGAGTGAATCAAGACCAGATGGTGGCGATTTCACTTTTAAAGTCTATTAAACTACATGTTTTATTACATTTTTCAACTCAAAAGTAGCGGGGTAATGAAGCCATATATAAAGAATAAGTGTTGCTTCTTAGATTGTGAACTTAGGCTCTCATCTCATTTCCCCACTTTTTCGACAGCTTTTATATATGGTTGATATTCATTGTAGTTCAGGGTGAATCCTTGATATAGGGCAAGTTGTGTGTAGGCTGGTCTAGTCGGGTACCAACATTATCTAGTTGATGGGTGTTAGTTGACGTTGAGTTGAGTTTTATTTAACCATAAATATGTAGTATGGTGACTGTGTGGCTTCCCCAAAGAGGTGATCTTCCAGCCGAGCAACCAATGGCAATGTTACATTAAATTAAACTATTAAAGTTCATACATATGCAAATTACATTGTTACATCACAACGAAAGCCGTGTTCACACACACAACTTTAGGCCGAACTAGATAAGGCGAACTAGTGTCGTGTCCACACACGGAGCGGTTTAAGGCGGAAATCGATATCTGCGCATGAGCAAGTCCATACTAACCAGCGCCAGTTTTGGTTAGTCAACGTCGCCACGAGAGAGTGTGGGTTCGACCTAGATATGTATGGACTGAATCGTATTGGTTTGGAACGGTCAAAACTTCTGCTGGGCAGTGAAAACTTAAAAATAAATGATGAAAAAAATATTTGTGCACAGCTAGCAGGTTCATACAGCAAATTTACCGGAAAGTCAACAAACTCAGGTCTCGACTGTGACGTCCTTAATCCGCCTCATCTAATTAGCTACCGTCCACACAGGCACTATGAGCCGACTTAAGCTAGTTCGCTTCATATAACCTACCTCACGACGCGGTTTACTTGAAGCGAATTAGATGAGGCGACTTAGCCTTAAGTCACCTCAGCGTAGCGTCCACATGGCGAATGTGAGGCGACTTAGATGAGGCGAACTAGTTGAACGCCCGTGTGTGAACACGGCTTAAGATACAAACATATAAACGCAGCAAAATAGGCAAAAACACATAGTATTTTCTATTAAATCATTCACTTTCTTTTTATTGACATTTTGTTTCGACTCCCATCTAGAATGGACAGGGTTATTACATGAATTGTAAAATAAGGGCCACATCCAGCAGTTCTAGAGTGAGAAAGTAATGACTGACCCGCGTATCGTGCCGACATTGTTCTACTAACACAGCTGGGCCCGGAATCGGGACACCAATTCTAAACACCTACAAATGCTCTCCAGAAAATCCTTGCATAACTTCCCCCGTGTTAAATAAAATAAACTAACATGTTGTGGGAGTAACGTGAACTTGATGATAAAATAACATGTTTTGAGAGTAACAGAACAAACCCAATGGCCTCACCATACGGCTTGTGTTTTGTCTTTTAGCGCGATCTTCAGGGTTTTTTTGTTAAAAGAAAAATGTCTTATTGCCGTTAGGTATAGTGCTTAGTGTGGTGTTCAAATACAAATCAACTATAGCGATAATACCTCTATTAAATATCACTGTGCAAAGAACTTTACTGCTAGAATCGAACGCCGTATATATATAAATTAACAGTTTGCGTTGTGCCACCTAACTTCTCCCGGCTATACGCACGATGCCGGAGAGCATTTGTCGGTGGTCAGGGACGTGTCAGTCTCGAATACCGGGTACCCACAGGGTTGTGTGGTGGTGGTGGGGGGGGGGGAGGGAGAAACCCCCCATTAACTTTCCACACCAGTACAAATTAGGTCACGACACTGCTCCGAATGGCGTCCACATAAAGTACCAGTTCCGCTTCCTGTTTCTCTTAAGTCAGTGTCACTATTGGCCAATTCCATCGGTCCACCACTCCGAGCACCGGCAGCAACACCCGACCACCGCCATTTTAAAACTGTAACTTTAGATATTTAGATACACCAGCAGTGTTTGGTTGTTCTTCATTTTATTAACTTTTTGTTTTAATTGAGGTTTTAAAAATTAGAGGCCAAGAAAATGGCAATGTTAAATTTGTTGATTTTAGAAATTATATATATTATAAATATGTCACATATAATATAAATATGTATCATATATTCATAATATATTTATCTCAATGTATTTATCTCATATGTATATATTACATATATTTACATTCTATGGTCTGAGACATTTGGTAATTCATATATAATTTGTTTGTTAAACATTTACTTCAATTATAGTTGCATAGTCCGATTGTCTTGAGTTTCTGACATTTTTACCATTTAAATTGTTCATTATCTACCTTAGTTTACTTTGAAGTGACTTTTAATTGAAATGGTTAACTTTTGAGATATTTGAAATTCAAACATGTGAAAATAATTTTGGCAAGCACGCCAAAACTTCTGCATTAACAGGTTCTATTAAATCAACTCAGCGTTCCCTTCTATGTGGCAACAAATACTTAATAAGTGCATCAGTATCTAAGTTAGATATGTAGAATCAAATCTAGATAATTGTTTCGATTTTGAAAATTTGATGCCTCATTGGACTATGCAGCTTTAGTATTTTGTGTGTGTGCCCAAACTGATGGGCTGAGACCGAATGTGAATCTGGTGTCCAAGTAATGAGTGAGAGGCTGAGTGGCGGGTGTGGGTGACTGGGGCTGAGTGGGACCTGACTTCATGCAGGCTCTGGATGCATTATACATGTATAAACCTATATATCTGACGCGCTACGAAGGGCAGGGGGTGAGAGACCACATGTGTGGCAGTCTCAGACATTGGTGTCATGGCATGTGTCTACCTTACACAAGACAATATCGCCCGTCGTTATTACTCACGTACTACTCCTGCTGCCCACACCAAAGCGCCCAACACCAAAAACACAGTTATTAAAATGTAAGTATTATTCATGTACACAAGTAGCAACCGATCCAACCAATGGAAAGTTTTGTTTCTCCCTTCAATTTTTGTTAAACCAGAATTCGCAGTCTCTTTTTCTAAATAAAAAATTAAATAAAACAAGGAAAACCTGGCCTTGAGGTTTTAAAAAAACCCACTTTACTACGTGCCTCTTTCAAAAAAATATCTAAATTTCAAATTTTCTCGATTTGTGAGGCTTTTGAATCACACATACCTGGACCACCCCGACATATATATCATATATTATATAAATAATATATGCAGTAAGTATATATATATATATAACTGAAACCGGAACAGTAGCTGTGGCTGTCTTCAATTGTTGAGATTAAATGTCCGATTTTAACCTTTTTTTAAAATGGTAATTTTTTGTTATCACTGAAAGGTATTTTCAATTTATTAAATTTAATTATTGACAACAAAACAGAAGTCTAAAGACACCTTGAATGTCGTCTGCTTTCACCCTGGTGGCAGCAGACGACATTTAAATGCAGTAGCTCCGTGTACACAAAAGGACTGGCAGACTCCATTGAAGGTCTGGGTCTGGTAATATTGATCTCGCAGTCACAGTAATTCATTGTTTTCCAATGTTTCTATTTCCATTTCCATGCAAACTGTAACTACGAAGACACACCAAAAATAGCAATACATTATCAGATTGTACCCCCCCCCCCCGCCCCTCCCATTATTACACTGGGTTATTTAAAAATAAACACACACACACAAAGGCTAGACAAAATTTGAGAAAGGATTGATTGGGGGAGAAGAGGGAGGACAGACAATTTCTTTTTATTTCTCACCCCTTTAAAAAAAAGATTTGATCAGAACTGTTCAGTTCAGTTCCACCACGTTGTTTCAATGTTCAAGGCCCCTAAATGTATAAATGTACATATCCACAAACTGCTCCACCTCTCCACTCCGTGAACCCTCTAAACACAAACAAGATAGCACTGCCCTACATCGGTTTGGTGTGGATCGCACAGATAACACTGCTTATTTTTCCCCATCTTGGCCTGCAAGATTCGTCACCACTGACAGTCCTTCGTCTTATCAAGGTGGATCTAAGTGATAGTCTTCAAAAGGGTTTTCCCCCTCTCTCTTCCCTTTTCTTATTATTTTTAAAACCTCTTTCAATGCAGCGCTTATCACCAGTGATCACCTGGCTGGGTGCCTACGTACAACACTGATATGAGATAAACCGCTGACGTCAGCAGTATTTTATCTATGAGTGTCCAGAATGGACCCAAAAAAGACAATAATAATTATAATCATCATCATCATCATCATCACTACTACTACCATCCGCGTTATTAAATTACACATGAACATACACACGTAGCAGCTAGTCTGTTCTGCTCAGAGAGGTCTTGGATACCAGGACGTCCGATAGGCTCGCTCTGAGAGGGTCAATTCCTACCGGGGGGACGGGCGGGGGCGAAAAGGTGAGGGAGGGCGGGGAAGAATCAAAACCCACAAAATCCACTCACTACATCATTTTACACATGAGCGGGGCCTTGCACCACCCACCCCTCCCCCGGATTACTCAGCCTGGTAGTTCATTACTCGGTCTGGTAGTCCATTACTCAGCTTCGTTGTTAATTACCTATTCGGGAGGTTATAGTTAAGTATCTGACTGCGGCCCTCGCCCGGGTGGTTGGGAAGCTACACAATGAACCACAACTCTGTTCAGTTTTACACTCAGTTCACCAGCACACGGGCACGACGATGAGTTAGTACAGTAGGCTCACTACTAGGTGGCATGCCCGCGTCTTGGTCCGTGCGGGCTCGTGACGTCACGCTTTAATGGCGGGCTACCAGAGAGCGTGTATATAAACAGATGAGAGGGACAACTCCCATACGAGAGCATGTAACATCTGCCGACTGTGGCGCTCCAAGTGGTGGTTGTTGAAGAGCTTAAGCATATGGGCAAACCTCAAGGCATTTTCAATGGCAGTGAGCAATCTTCATACAGAAAACGTTAAATATCTCTAAAACTACAAAACCTAGAAACAAACTGATTGGAATACACATAGAAAACATGTTTACCAACAAGATTATATTAAATTGATATGGTTAGGCTTCTGGATTTCTATTAATTTTGAATAAAACTGACGTTTTTCACTACGCTTACGGCAAACTCAAGGCATTGTCAATGGCCTTGAGCAGTCTTCGTACAGAAAAAGTGAAATATCTCTAAAACTACACTACATAGAAACAAACTGTTTGGAACACATATAGAAAACATATTTAACAATGAGACTATATTAAATTTACATGGCTAGGGTTCTGAATTTCTATTAATTTTGAATAAAATACACGTTTTGCACTACACATACGGCAAACTCAAGGCATTGTCAATGGCGGTGAGCAATCTTCATACAGAAAACGTTAAATATCTCTAAAACTACACCACATAGAAACAAACCGCTTGGAAGACATAGAAAACATGTTTACCAAAAGGATTATATTAAATTGATAAGGTTAGGCTTCTGGATTTCTATTAATTTTGAATAAAAACAAATGTTTTGCATTGAGCGTACCGGCAAACTCAAGGCTTGTTCAACACTAACCGCCAGGAACGCCACTGTAGCCTGTGTTACCGTTTTTCGCGGGAGTTGTCCCTCTCATCTGTTTATATACACGCTCTCTGATACAACTGCTACCGCCCCATCTAGCGGCAAGCGGCAGATAGACCGAGGTAGCTCCACCGCGCCACTTGGTGAAAAGTGCAGGAACTATGCCAGTCGGGGTTGGGTGGGCGAGTGTGTGGAGGAGGTGGAGGGGGGTGGGGGTCTGGCTTGGGGAGGAGTGGGCGGCAAGAATGTTGGCATGGAGATGGACGTTCTGAAGGGGAGATCAACGTCACAAGTTGTTTGTACACGCGGTAAGGAACCGCGGTGGGGGGGGGGGGGGGGGGGGGGGGGGGGGGGAGGGGGGATAGGCGCTTTCTGGGTGTCCACGAGAGGGGATGTGGGACCATGGTGGATGTGTGGGAGGGAGGCCGGGCACGGGACGGCAGATTGTGGGAGATACCAATGTGCGTGCATGAGGGGGGAGGGTTGTGTGTAAGTGGAGGCAATGTGGGAGATACCATTGTAGGGGGGAGGTGTGTGTGTGTGTGTGTGTGTGTGTGTGTGTGTGTGGAGGGACTGTGGGAGATGCCATTGTAGGGGAGACGGTTGTGTGTGAGTGAAGGGACTGTGGGAGATGCCATTGTAGGGGTGTGGGTGGGGGGTTGTATGTGAGTGAAGGTACAAGGCGATGCCATTGTAGGGGGGAGAGTTGTGTGTGAGTGAAGGGACTATGGGAGATGCCATTTTAGGGGGGGGGGGTTGTGTGAAATTGTAGGGGAAGGGGAGTATTGTGAGTGAAAGGACTTGGAGATGCTTTTGTAGGAGGGGGGGGGGGATGGAAGGTTGTGTGTGAGTGGAGGGACTGAGGGAGATGCCATTGTGAGCGAAAGGGTTGTGTGTGAGGGAGTGACTGTGGGAGATACCACGTGTAGAGGGGGGGGGGGGGGGGCACTGTCAATGCGTGCAGTAGCTGTGGTGACGCCAGGTGTAGGGCTGGATGTGCTGTAGGGTGTAACCCCCTGTTGACAGCACACCACAGTCAGCTGTCATTCCCAGCAAGGTGTCTGCTTAGCAAGATGTAGTGCACCCACCACGCTCATGCGCACCGCAAGCACCCCATCCCCCCCGAACCCCACTCAACAACAACATGGCACTTCCAGTTAGAGTGGCATTATTAGCTGGTGTAGGAAGGTGGCATTATTAGCTGGTGTAGGGTGGCATTATTACCTGGTGTAGGAAGGTGGCATTATGTAGTGTAGGAAGGTGGCATTATTTATTACCTGGTGTAGGAGTGGCATTATTACCTGGTTTATGAGGGTGGCATTATTTATCACCTGATTTAGGAGGGCATTATTGATTATATGATGGAGTAGGGCATTAACAGCAATAAGACAGTGTGGCATTATTACCAGAGAGTGTGGCATTATTGCCAGGCATAATCCAAGATATCAGTATTGCAATGCATACACCAGGGTGGCATTATTACAAAGCATAAACCAGGGTGGCCTTATTACCAAGTATTAGCCAAGGTGGCATTATTATCGGATATAATCCAGGATGGCATTATTTCCAATCTTATTACCAAGTTAAGTGTGCTATTACTACCACATGTAGGTAGGGGCAGAGTTATTACTAGGTATACACAGTGGCATTACCAGGCATAGGAACAGCTTCTATTGCCATGTATATACAGGAGGGGCTGCGAAGGGTGGCCACATAGTTAATAAGGTCTACAGATAACAGTAAATGTACAGCTCTTCGATCAACAATAGTTTCCTACGCAGTACAGAGTGTGAAGCGGCCCCAGAACACCGCTACAGGTTACACTACCAAACACTGGTCTACGACAACAGCAACCATTGCTTATCAAACACCCCCAGGGACCACGGACTTGGCCAGCCAAGCACTGGAATACACACTGCTGTTCCCAGCTGCAAGTCCAACCCCAAACATGGCGCAGCGACATGGCAGTCAAGGATGCCTTTCGATAGACGCATGCTTAAGACAATATAGTATGAAAAAATACGGTTAATCTGTAAGACTTGTAAGTCACTGGTATATTGTGCGATAAATATACAGAGTTCGGCTTTTTGTTGTTGTTGTCTTCTTCAAAGGTTACACATATTTATTTACAGGTAATATCTAGCTATCTATATATGCATATGTGGAAACCATGATAAATTTAGCTGAAACCAATGTCATGAATAATAGTAAGGAACGTGGTTTTGGGTAGTGTGTGTGAGTGTAGGTGTGTGTGGCCGTGTGTGAGGGGTGAGGACATAAACACATGATTTACTTGAGTTCATCACTACTCCTTCAATAGGTACCACACCAGGGAAAACATGATAATGAAAATCCTCAATATTGTGATTTAAACCAAGAAAAAAAAATCATTGGAACATTAATTAATCAAATGCGAAAGCAAAAGTAAAGAGGGACAATTGGAATAAAATATTGAATATAGAAATATTGCTTTTTTTTGTCCATTTAAAAAACCCTCATACAAAGCATGAATTCCATCCTTTTGAAAACTATTTGTACTTGCGGAATAGCAAATCTTTAAAAGAAATAGCTAAAGAATTTGACTTTTACCCGAGGAAATATGGTAGGTAGACTTGTCATCAACCAATATTACATTTTCTTTTACAATAATAATGAAATAAAAAGTGTTCCTATAATTAGCACAGCCATCCAGATGGAGCTGCTCGTCTTTCTGAACCACAGACACACACGCCCACTAGGGACAGGTGAGGGAACTACTCAAATACTAGAACGCGCCCCGACAGTCCTGGCATAAGGCGATAAGGGGCGGGCGGGGGGGGGGGGGGGGGGGGGGATGGCAGGGGGGAAGGGAGGGAAGAGAGAATGGCATGGGGAGGGAGAAGGTTGGGGAAGGGGACTGGAGGGGAGGGAGGGGGAGGAAAGAAGGAGGGAAGGAGATAAGAGATGGATTGGGATGGAGGAATGGAATGGGAGGAAAGGAAGTGGAGGGAAGGAAGGGAAGGAATGGAAGGAAGGGAGGGGAAGAGGGGAGGAGGAGCGAGGGAGAGGGAAGGAGAATGGGAAGGAAATAAGGGGAGGGAGGGACAGAGGGGGGGGAGGGAGGGAGGGACAGAGGGAGGGACAGAGGGAGGGAGGAGGGGGAGGGAGGGAGGGAAGGACAGAGGGAGGGAGGGAGGGGTGGGGGGAGGGAGGGAGGGAGGGAGCGAGCTGTGCCTGCCTGCTTACAGGTCAAAGCTGACCCAGCATTGTACAGGACACAGAACACATCTCAATACAAACACACCTCTTGACCAATCCGTGATATCCGATTTGATTAAGTCGTAATCATCATCATCATTTTGTATCATCACCACCACCAAGGTGCGACCACCGTAGAGAGGCCTCCTCAACCAACTTAGCCGTCAAAATGCAGCACCAGCCCGCCGCCGCACACCCCCCCCCCGCCCCCCTAGCACCCCCCGGGCGAAGTGCTTCACAAACCTGTGGCGGTAGAACGGTGGCCGGTGCCAAATTTGTCATCCGGCATAACTTGAATTAGGGCACCCCCCCCCCCCTTACATCCTCCTCCTCCCAACCCCAGAATTCAGCTACACCAAACTGAAACCCAATTAAAGATATGTGCAAAAATGGGCGTCTCTCCATACGAAACGCGACAAATGTACATGCATGTCTTTTCTCTAATCAAACAATTGCGTTCACTATAAGACAGAACTAATTATGTACACACAGCAATATGCACCCTGCAGAGAAACTAGTCGCGTAATGTTACATAGTCCGAAGGTTTTTCACTTTCCAACACACACATATACATATATGTATATGTACACAGTTTTTTGTTTTGTTTTTAGAGAAATATATTAAACTAAATTTTATAATCTACCTTACTTAAAGCAACTTTTATTTTTAAGGGCTAACATTAGAGATATTCAAAATTAAAACATGCTATGTTAATTTCGGCAGGCATGTCAAAATGCCGGACAGTGGCGGCTTCGCGAATGACAGGTTCTATTAAGTTGACTTAGTATTTCCTTCAATGAGGCAATAAATGTTTAACGAGTGCACCAGTATCTAAGTTGGATTTGATTGTTGTTTTACGTCCTCGCAACATCTAAGGTCACATCAGGACGGGCTAAGTTGGATATGTAGGACCAAATCAAGGTAAGTGTTTTGCTTTCGAAAGTTTGATTCCTTCACTGGACTATGCAGCTTTAACAATCAGCCAATCAACCAATCAACCAATCAGCCACCTATCCGAGTTCATCACATTCTCATTGGATAGATAGCTTTCACCGCCAACAAAAAAAAACAACAACAAAAACACCACCCAACCAAAAACTAAAGAAAAACCACACTTAACTAAAGTTTAAAAACTAAATATCAGCTGGTTTTTGGGACACATAATTATGCAACATGAACGCGGGAAATACACATCAACAACACAAGCTACCTCACTCTAGTTTGGGCTAGAAGTTAAGTACCAATCACACACGGCAATACCTGCAATACGATTGTGTTATAGTTTGTTAATAAGTTTGTGAACTATTAGTATACCGCACATTGGTAGATGAAATCTACATTCCCCCATTCACTTAGGTCCAAGTCAAGGATGCCATGTGGGGAAAAAAAAACCACCAAAAAATCCTCCCTCTTCACAGATATAGTTTTAGTTCAGCTCCTATCTTGATTTTCTTTGTCAATTTTTCCCTTTTTTCAGTTAAAAGAAATATTAATTCATTATTAAATCGACATGCTCATGTAAATGATTAATTTCATTGCTAGAAACTACACATATAATAGTCAAATTGGTTACCTAATATTGTCATTCTTTTTATTCTCTACCTAAAATTGTCTAATAGCTAATTTCAGCAATGTAGCAGAAATATTAAAGAAAGCTTTATCGATAGCAACTTGCACACGGCGCTGCTCAGATTATTCCCTCGGCCTTCGACTTCGTACATGATCACAATTTAACAGGTCAGCCACAGACAGGGAATTCCATGCCTTATATTGGTTTAAATCCTCTTGTTTCTTTAAACCTTCAAACGGCAACTTTACACATAAGTTCAACTGGTTGGAAACAAAGTTGCCCATCACAGCAAGTAGGTAGACAAGCAAGTAGGTCAAGTAAGTAGGTGAGTGGGACAGGTCACAAAGTAGGCTGCCCTCTGGTGTAGCTTTGTAGCGGGTTTACCTCAGTAAAATACCTTAAAATATGCCTCCCCTCCCCTCTATCCCATTTTCACTAAAAGTCACTGTGGTCACCAAAAAACAGTAATCTACGAGTGCTACATACCAAAGGCAAATATAGATGACAGCAGGCAGTTAGGCTTGTCACGTGAGTAAAACTAGAAAAGTCACCCCACCCTCACCTCACCTCCATTCCGAAGCTATGAGGATGAATGTGGAGAGGATGAGGGATGAAGATGCAAGGAAACAAGGGATGCTGCTGCTGCTGCTGCTTACACAGCCCACAAGGGGGTAGCCAGTTCCATCAGCAAGGCTGAGAATATCTTGTCAACCATTTGGCACATCGTCTCATATCCAGACAGCTTAAAGAGGTGCATGCGCAAAACCCACACAACACGGCAGTCACACACTCCACACTCACACACACACCCCATCAGACACCATTTTAAATTAGTTTCCATTTTCACACTTGGGGGCCATCCAACTAATGACATCTGCTATTAATTTGTTACTATTCTCTATCATCGTTATAAGTTATCATCCTCCTTTCGCATACTAACGGAGTCGCTCAGATCTCTGTGGATGCGCACGCACCATCCAAGTTTTCATCGTTGAGGCTGACGCAGACCGGGCAAGTTTGGTTCAATAAAAAATAATCATTTTTTTTAATCGTAAAGAAAACAAAAACAAAAAATACAAAACAAAAAAAAAATACATGGAAATCAAAGTGTTGTCAAAAGACACAATGCATGCATTAATGTCCTCATGGCTGGTGCTGCCACCTGATGATGCGTCATTGTCTTCATGGCTGGTGCTGCTACCTGATGATGCATCATTGTCTTCATGGCTGGTGCTGCCATCTGATGATGCGTCATTGTCTTCATGGCTGGTGCTGCCATCTGACGATGCGTCATTGTCTTCATGGCTGGTGCTGCCATCTGATGATGCATCATTGTCTTCCTGGCTGGTGCTGCCACCTGACGATGTCATAAATACTATGACATCACGTGTTGTGCCTCACAAGGACGCATTATTGTCCGATGCATGGCTGGTGCTGCCAACTGACGACGCGATATTGTCGTCATGGTCAGTGCTGCCACGTGATGACGCAATATTGTTCTCAAAGCAACATTGTTATCAAGGATGGTGCTGCCAGCTGACTACACAATATTGTTATCAAGGATGGTGCTGCCACCTGACGACACAAAATTGTCAGCATAGATGGTGCTGCCACCTGATGACACATTGTCATCATGGATGGTGCTGCCACCTGACTATCCAATAGTTGCCATGGCGGGTGGTGCCAGCTGACGAGTATTCCAAGAAGCGGTCACCATGATGTGCTTATGATGCAACATTCACCTTCAGACGCTGGGGTGGTCTTTCCAGTGTTGCGACGCACCTTGCAGCCCGGTGCCGGTGTGATTCCCCAGCACTCCGTCCTGGTGTCATACGAAGGAGCGCGTTGTTCGCGAGTCGTCGCATGAGCGTGGTGGCCGGACCTCCTCCCCGAAGCCACCCCGTTTTAGGATATAGCTCTTATTTCGCCAGATGAGCAGTGGCTCACTGTGAGACTTAATCACCGTGTACATGGTGGTGCTCTCCCTGAACAGCCACCCCACCACATACTCGAACTTGGAGAAGGGGATGGGGCCATTCTGTCAAATAAACCAGCCACACATGTCAATGCGTGTTGTAAGGGCAGTGGTTGCGGAATACAATAAAAAAAAAAAATGACAGATTAAATTGCTATTAAATTATTTGAAATTTAAAATAAACTGAATCATATGAAAGGTAGCAGCATTAGGCCTCAAGAAACGAGCAACAGGGTTCATACAGCCTGGATGGCCGGATGTTCCATAACTTTTGCAAAACTTTTGCAAATTCCAAAATCTAATATTCATAACTATTTTTAAATCTAACTAAATAATAAAAGACAGTGGAAGACCATTGAGGGACAAATTATTGGAGGGCCTCACCATTGGGTGGGCAGAATACTGCAGGGGGCCCAAACCGTGGAGAGCCTAACCATGAGGGGGGAGGGGCAAATGGTGGAGGGCCTAACCATGAGGGGGGAGGGGCAAATGGTGGAGGGCCAAACAGTGGTAGGGCAAAACAGTGGAGGGCCAAACCATGGAGGGACAAACCAAGGATTGCCTAATGATGGAGGGCCTAACTGTGTAGGGCCAAACCATGGAGGGCCTAATGGTGGAGGGCCAAATCGTGGAGGGCCAAACCATGGAGGGCCAAACCGTGGAGGGCCAAACGCCACAGAACCTAACGGTGGAAGGATTAACAGTAAAACAGCAAACTGTTGATGGCCAAACCATGGAGGGCCTAACAGTGGAGGGCCAAATGCCACAGAACCTAACCGTGAAAGGATTAACAGTGAAACGGATAACCGTCGAGGAACCAAAGCGCGGAGGGCCTAATTGTGGAGGACCTAATTGTGGAGGGCCTAATCGTGGAGGGCCTTACCTGGATGACCTGCAGGAGGATGTAGTCGAGCAGGAACCACAGGAGGACGTGCACGAAGAAGAAGGCGAGGCCGGACCAGTCGAACACGACGGTCACCGCCCAGGAGGCGAGCATGCCGAGCGGGATGCACTCAGAGATGGGCTCCAGGAGGATGGTGTGCGGCACGACGACGGTACGCAGCTTACCCCACCTGGTGGCCACAACACAAACCAGTCACTCTTCGGTTACATGAATACAGGACCTGGCCGTTCAAGGTTAGATACTGGAAGAGTCATGGTCTTGTGCATAATTATGAAGGAGGTCTGATATATATATGTATATGTTGTTTTACGTCCTGGCAATATCTAAGGTCATATCAGGATGGGTACCGACTTGTGAGAGTGTGCACTCATGGTGATTTTATAGTGTGTCCCACTGGGAGACCAGGTGGCTGGCACCATGACCTTATATCCCACTCAGTCACATTACCATGACATTAAGCCAACCAGTCCTTGCCCTATCCTATTAATGCAGAGTAGCAAGCTAGGAAGGGACAAGAATAAAATTGTATGTCATTGGTTTGATTCGATCAGGGTCCGAACCCATGGGTTCGAAGGAGGAGTCGAGGTATTGTGTATAATTATGAAGGGGCTCTGATTTTATATCACACATAGCGGTCTAAATAGGACTCTGGATGCTATGTGTGTGTGTGGGGGGGGGGGGGGGGGGCTGCCTCCTCAGGCTACTGGAGGCTGAGGGGGGAGGAGGAGGCTGCCTCCTGAGGCTGCCGGAGACTGAGGGGGGTGGAGGAGGCTGCCTCGTCAGGCTGCACTAGGCTGAGGGAGGAAGAGGAGGCTGCCTCCTCAGGCTGCTGGAAACTGAGGGGGGGGGGGGGGGAGGAGGCTTCCCCTTCAGGCTGCTGGAGGCTGAGGGGGAGGAGGATGCCTCCTCAGGCTGCTGTAGACTGAAGGGGGGGGGGGAGGAGGCTGCCTCCTCAGGCTACTGGAGGCTGAGGGGGGGGTGGGGGGAGGAGTCTGCCTTCTCGGGACGCTGTAGAATGAGGGGGGGGGAGGAGGCTGCTCCCGGGCTGCTGTAGGCTGAGGGGGAGGAGGAGGCTGCCTCCTCGGGTTGCTGTAGACTGGGGGGGGGGGGGGGGAGGCTGCCTCCTCCGGCTGCTGTAGACTGAGGGGGGGGGGGGGGGGAGGCGAGGAGGCTTCCTCCTCAGGCTGCCTTCTCAGGCCTCTTTAGACTGAGGGAGGAGGAGGAGGAGGAGGATGAGGCTGCCTCATCAGGCTGCTGGAGACTGAAGGAGTGGGGGTGTGGGGGGGGGGGGGGGGAGCAGCCTCCTCAGGCTGCCTCCTCAGGCTGCTGGAGACTGAGGGAGGAGGAGGAGGCTGCCTTATCAGGCTGCTGGAGACTGAGGGAGGAGGAGGAGGCTGCCTCCTCAGGCTGCTGGAGACTGAGGGAAGGAGGAGGCTGCCTCATCAGGCTGCAATGACTCTGAAAATGGAACACCATTCAAATATAATTGACATTTTGTAATATTTAGGTAATAAACACATGAATTGTGTGAAATTATCTAAATATATAGAAATATACCAGAAATATTTTTTCTAACACATATTATTGAACACCACCTAAATCTGCAAAATGAAGATTTTTCGAATAGGCCTTTCAAACCAAAAAGCACTGGATCTGTAGTTTTATTTTGTAAGGAGATTATGGTAAAGTGGTTTAAAAGGAATTAAAGTAAAGTGGATGGCACTGATTGTGGAGGCTTAATTTAGCCTCCTTAATATCAGTAAGGTTATCGGAGTTTTCTTGTTTCTCTCCCCTTGTGTGAGTGAGCTAGGTGGCGAATGGTGACAGGCAGACTTTCTAATGGAACAAACAACGCTTCATATATAACCTAACCAGTAAGCTATAATTCACCGAGAACCACTACCACAACCATACTCACCACCACCACCACCACCACCTTCTTCATGGTTGTCCATCGGTGGTGCTGATGACAGCAACTCATCATTTATTGTGAACTCGATGACCGATGAGTTCAATTTGTGCTCAGAATGTGCAGTGTTACATTGGACATGTGTGTGTAGCTGCAGTCAGAGTCTGGTGGGTGAAGGAGACGATCTTTCCTCTGCTGATGCTTTTGTTTAGCTTGAGACCCTCATCCCCCCCCACTCCCCCCACTCCCCCCCCCCCCCCCCCCCCCACCACTTACCGGATCATTCTGGCCTGGAAGATGGAGAGAGAGTAGTTTCCAGCGTTTTGCCACGCGGGTTGAGAGCAGATTCTCACCTTCCACCCTCTGCAAAGGAAAGCGCACCGGTGAGCACAGGTAGGCAACACAGGTAAGGATACCCGGCAAACATAGTGCTGCAATCCTACTGTTCAAACTGCATTAATTAGAAATTGATAGTAAAAATCTAAATATAATATATACATATATATATATATACCTCTTTAAGTAGATCTAGAAATGATATTTTTTAATCCAATGAATAATCTACATATTTACTATAATATCTTCACAATAATATATATGCCCTATTAAAATGTAAGACATTTACTAACTTGTACAGTGTGAACATTGAGAACATAACAATCTCTAAAGTGATCAGAAAATATAATTGGTAAGCAAGGTATTGGGTTAGATTTACAAATTGTACTACATAAACGGTGACAGTGATATATATACATTACATATATTTTGTTTTCAATTATTCATGAGTGCCAAACAAACGAGGAGGGCTCATATGATGGAAGCGAATGAGTGATGGACTTCCTCCCTCAGATGACATTGCTGACAGTGAGTTGCGTGGCGGACTTACCTCTCAGTGCTGGATCCCGGTGTCTGACCATACATACTATAGAATAATAGCGAACCGATATACCAAACTACTTCACCGCATGTAGACCATGACTACAACCCCCCAAAATCAGTCACACAGATCGACCCCCCAACCTTCGGCCAGTACCTATTAGACAAAGGGCTAAACAGTGCCAAAGAATAATATTGACCAATAAAAGAGAGCCATCTGTCAAGAGTGAGAAGAGTGTATTGAGGAGAGTTTCTTAATCCTTCAACAGCACCACCTAGTAGATCACCAATGCATTAGGGATGGTCAGTAATGTTAATGAGATTCACAATTCTAAAAATGTTAGGATTAGGTTTGAAGCCCTCCTTTCTCCCCCTAATCTAACAAAAAAACACCATGGAACCAAGGTTCTAAACTGAGAAGCAATTCGAATACGGCATTTACCACTTCACCCGGCTCATCATCTTTTTAAACGCTGTTCGGATTGGGAAAAACATCAATATTTTATGGACTGTCCTTGAGTGTCACTCACTGTATATTTGTTTGCCACATTCTTCGAGGATACCAATAGTGCATCGTTTGGCAATCTTATCAGTTTCCATAGATGCAGCTTGATACTGTATGGGGTATTAGGGTGGAGTGGAAAAACAGGATGGCTGGGGCTAGTAGCATAGAGAAAGTAGTTCGTCATAGGCCAACATCACAGTGTAAAATATTCCGATATTCAGCATAGGGGGAATGCAAATGTTCTATTAGTATTACTGATCAGTGTACGTGACCAGGTGCATGTATATGTATATATATATATATATATCTATGGGTTGGTGGTGCCTGAGTGGGATGTAAATAGTGCTGGCAGGTCTGGGTGTGAGTGCACTCAGGGCCTACCCCCTGCTGGGATAGGGATCACCACACTCAAAGGTCAAGGTTGGTGGTGGCCATGGGGCCATACAGCTTGGTGGTGGTGGGCAGACCACTGGTAGCCATGGGGACCAGGAATGCTGGATCCTTATTGGTAGGGCCATGAATGCTTGTTTCCCATTGGGGGAAAGGGGTCGGGTGATACTCTATACTGAATCCATGTACCATATAAATAATAAACCTGAGGGCTGGACTCTCTCTTCTTGTTTACACTTTATACTCTTCCTTTCTCTTTGTCTGTATTGATTTCACCATAGTCTGCTTACACAGCCACATATTCGAGCATTGGACTTTACAACAGGATGGCTGGTGCTAGTAGTATAGAGAAAGTAGTCCGTCATAGGCCAACATTACAGGTTGGCTGGTGCTAGTAGTATAGAGAAAGTAGTCCGTCATAGACCAACATCACAGGATGGCTGGTGCTAGTAGTATAGAGAAAGTAGTCCATCATAGACCAACATCAAAGGATGGCTGGTGCTCGTAGTATAGAGAAAGTAGTCCCTCATAGGCCAACATCACAGGATGGCTGGTGCTAGTAGTATAGAGAAAGTAGTTCCTCATAGGCAAACATCACAGGATGGCTGGCGCTAGTAGTATAGAGAAAGTAGTCCGTCATAGACCAACATCCCAGGATGTCTGGTGCTAGTAGTATAGAGAAAGTAGTCCCTCATAGGCCAACATCACAGGATGGCTGGGGCTAGTAGTATAGAGAAAGTAGTCCCTCATAGGCCAATATCACAGGATGGCTGGTGCTAGTAGAATAGAGAAAATAGTCTATCATAGGCCAACATCACAGGATGGCTGGTGCTAGTAGTATAGAGAAAGTAGTCTGTAATAGACCAACATCACAGGATGGCTGGTGCTAGTAGTATAGAGAAAGTAGTCCCTCATAGGCCAACATCACAGGATGGCTGGTGCTAGTAGTATAGAGAAAGTAGTCCCTCATAGGCCAACATTACAGGATGGCTGGTGCTAGTAGTATAGAGAAAGTAGTCCGTCATAGACCAACATCACAGGATGGCTGGTGCTAGTAGAATAGAGAAGGTAGTCCCTCATAGGCCAACATCACAGGACGTGTGTTGCTACAGAGCACTTTGTACAGGTCAGTACCTGTGTTTTAAAAACTCACCAAAACCTCCAAAAGATATACATATTATACATGCTTAATGCACCTAAACTGACAAAATGTACTTGTGGTTAGCAGTTAGCCGTGTTCCACCATGAACTGGATCAGTAATCAAGCAGTCACCATTTCTTTTTATTGTCCCTTTCATTTGGCTTCCCAAGTTTAATCCATCCCCCTTTCCTTTCGCTTAGCCATCTTCTCCTTCACCATCCCTCCATCCCCCAACATCGGGCTCTCCGATCTGACTGTAGATGGCATATCAGGCGACTGACCTAGAACCAGTGCTGCCATCACCACCCGCGAGGTATTTGATCATTGCGCCTCTTCACCGGGAGGAACTGGGATTTCCGGGATGTAGAGAGAGTGTGTGTGTGTGTGGGGGGGGGGGGGGGGGGGGGAAATGGGGAGGTACTTCAACGCGCTGAAACCCTACTCCACAGCCCTGCAGTCACCGCATTGCGAGTTCTACACCAAACCTGGCACAACTCGGCCACCGCGCACACCGGGGTGAATGGGCAGACATCGCCAACAGCCGACCGCAAACCAAATCACACTTCTGATTTCCGTTATGCGTGGAATCGATAAAAACAATATTCAGCTCTCAGAATCTGGTAGCCGCTATCTGGTTGGCTGTCGCTTGCTGGCCGGGGCGCTATCATGCAGTGCTCCCTCTTACGGCCGTGACCCCATGACCCCTATCTCCCGCGCTACATGACTGGTCGTCCTGTGGGGACCTGGTGGCAGCCGTGCAGGCTCCCACTCCCGGTCTACACCCCCCCCCCCCCTCATCCCTATCGCCATCATCCTCATTACGACTACCTGCACACGCCACCAGGGGGCACCCACGAGGAGTAGCGGCATGCTGCTGTAGGGTGCACCGGGGAACAGTTTACAGTGGTGGTGTCTACGGTGCGGTGGGTGTTTAAGGCATGGTGGGTGTTTATGGTATGGTGGGTGTCTACGGTATGGTGGGTGTCTACAGTATGGCGGGTGTCTACGGTATGGTGGGTGTCTACGGTGCGGTGGGTGTCTATGGCATGGTGGGTGTCTATGGTATGGTGGGTGTCTATGGTATGGTGGGTGTCTATGGTATGGTGGGTGTCTACGGTATGGCGGGTGTCTACGGTATGGTGGGTGTCTACGGTATGGTTGGTGTCTACAGCATAGTGGGTGTCTACGGTATGGTGGGTGTCTACGGTAGGGTGGGTGCCTATTGCCTGGTGGGTGTATATGGCAAGGTCTGTGTTTATGGTGTGGTGGGTGTTTATGGCATGGTGGGTGTTTATGGCATGGTGGGTGTATATGGTATGGTGGGTGTTTATGGCATGGTCGGTGTTTATTGCATGGTGGGTGTTTATGGCATGGTGGGTGTTTATGGCATGGTGGGTGTCTATGGCATGGTGGGTGTCTATGGCATGGTGGGTGTCTATGGCATAGTGGGTATCTGTGGCAAGGTCGGTGTTTATGGTATGGTCGGTATTTATGGCATGGTGGGTGTCTATGGCATGCAGTAGGAATGCAGTACAGAGAGATATCTTGTGTATGCTGGTTGTCTATAGTGTGTTGTGGGTCTATGGTAGAATGGTACAAGGTACAAAGGTACACAGTAGGAATATGATATGGTACAGGAGTGAGGGTTCATCATACTAAATAGGAAACTGGTTACATCGGTGTTTAGTGCACAAGGATGCGTCTGAGGCATATATTAACCTGATTCTTAGGTGCTATACCATAATGCCCATTTAATGACGCGGCCCTTAATTAATTCCAGTTGCTCATTAGTCACATTTCATGACTTGTTGAGACACTGCGGGGTTGTCCATAATCTGACTAACAGGGGCCCGGCCACTGTGGAGTGTCGATTCATCTACAGTACGGTAACCAGCTCAGGCAGCAGAGCAATGCCGTAGTCTGTTGGACTGCCAATTAGCGCTTGTCTTAAATTCTTATGTAACACAACATACCCCTCATTCAGATGTTACAGAAGCTTGTTCTTTAGGTGTGTACCCGACAGCGCCAATCTTGGCAGTATTTCAAAAGCACACGGGGTGGTGTTGCAGTCACCCATCGAGCATCCCTCCAGCCCCCTACCTCTCCCAGCGGAGCAGTGCCCAAAGAGGGTGGAACAGTTTGAGTAGAATCCCTTTGATTGATCGCTATTGTGCCCCGTGTCATTTCCAGCCATCTCTAGAAAAGGTACAAGTGAAAGGCGGGATGGACGAGGAGGGGGAGAATGGTGGGTACATGACAGAGAGCATCTACTATATCCTTGACTGCTGGAGATGGGGAGGTAAGAGGCAGGTGGGGGGTTGGGGAGGGGGCATTGTAGCATTAGCAAAGAATGATCGATGGTGAAGGGTTGCAAAACATGGAACTGCACCTTCACAATTTCTTTTTTTAAATCATCAGACTCACCCACCCACCCCTAACAAAATAACCTAAACAAAATCATGGATCAATTCATCTGTTATAAGTGACATGAGCGTGCTCCTTCCATTTCTCAAATTGAAAAACCTCCATAGGTTCCCAGAAATCATCCTTTTTCTTCTTCTTTAAAATAAAAAAATGAAAAAAATCAGTTCATGAGCTCTAAGGCAGAGGCGTTCTTTTTCCATTTCTTTCCAAAAAAACCCACCTCACACCCAGCCAATTCCTCAAGCCTCACCCACCCCCCCAAAAAAAACACCCTAAAAAGCTTGAACCAATTCATGTGGAGTATCTATCTCGGCGCGTCACACTTGTCACATTAAAGAGTCACACTGCCATATCATCATTAACCTGAGTGTGACAGATATTGTCACATGTCACACCGGTGTGCCACATGGACAGTGTGCGCATAGTTCCACCTCAGCCACCCGCTAACATTACTCACCACCAGGGAACACGCACATATCAGCATGCACTGAGGTAGCCATCAAACTACAGTAGTACCCGTCTTCAACGGACAACTCTAGCTCAGTGTCAGGATAATGTGACTGAGTGGGATATCGGGTCATGCTGCTGGTGACCTGATTTCCCAGTGGGGCAGCACTATAAAGTCGCCATGAGGGTGCACTGTCACAAGTCGGTGCCCGTCCTGATATGACCTTAGATGTTGCCAAGACGTAAAACTCCAACAATCAACCAATCAACGGACAAGCAGACCAATGTTGTTTTGACATAGCAGGTGTCGTGTCATCAAAATGACCACAGATGGCAGGGGTCCACTGTTCACAGAGATCGATGAAGACAAGTACTATTGGCGTACACAACAGCAGTGAGAGAATTATGGTGCTTTTCGCCTTAGCAACATCTGAGGTCATTACAGGCACGCATAGTGCTGCTCTAGTAGAGTAGAGTGCCGGCAAAACAATGACACAATAATATCTCATGCAGTAATATTAATCTTAGTTGACAGTGAGCCAACCAATCATTGCCCTACCTTAATGCTATGGACCCTCATTATACCTGTTTGGTAATATCCATTCACTAAATCTACCCATCTCCTCATATTGGGTGACATTCATTAACTAAATCCACTGTCCCTTCATTTAACTACTGGGTGATAATCATTTGTTAAATCCACTGCAACCTCGTATACCTACTGTGTGACATTCATTCGCTAAATCCATTCATCTAATATTCCCACTGGGTGATACTCATGAGCTAAATCCATTCATCTCCTAATATTCCTACTGGGTGATATTCCTTCAGTAAAACCACCGCCATCCC